>JAPMOR010043181.1:0-72357 GCA_026543865.1 Argiope aurantia
AAAACGTTTTTGAACTTTTAAACTAGATTTATTCCATCCCGGGAGGCAAAATTTATATACAAGAATAAATGATAAAAAATACGCCAGTTTCTATCGTGACACAGGAGTAAAAGGGACAGAAATTTTTCTCTTAGTGACTTGAATGAAATTTTGATAGGGATTTCTTTGAAAAAGTGAGACTGAGGAAAAGGAAATTTAGGTATCTTTAAAAGAATGTGTTAAACACAAAGGATTTTTATCCCTTCAAGCAGAGCGAGATAATCTGTTGACTTGAGCAGTTTTACAGAGCACGTATATGAATAATTAAATAAAAAATGTGGAATTGGAACAGGAAATAAGAAGCCATTTTAGAATGAAGTTAATATGGGTTAAATTAAAATAAAAAATTTGGAAATTAATATTTAAATTAGATTAAGAGATATCATCACATATATATAAGTTCGAGGTAATTAAAGGGCTAATATCCCCAATGACAAAAAAGGGACTTCAATCTATTGTTGCTTTCCAAAGAAAACAAATTGTACAAAAACTTATTTAAGTGAAAAAATAAAAAAATATTGCTAAACTTTAAGAAAAGTAAAGCAAATTATATCAAGTATTATTATTTAGGCAAAAGAAAAAAAAATGAGAGCTGTATTAACTTTTCTAGATTTCAAATTCAAAATTTTATTTTTATATCCTCACTTTTAATCGACAGGAGTTCGTATTCCTTATTTGTATTCTGGGTCTCAAAGTTCAAAGGGAAGCCTTGTCTCTAAGTATCTGGGCCTTTGAATGTGCTTTGTCATAAATACTCCCGATATTTTTTGGTCTATGATAAAAATTCCTTTTTCTTTTTGGTTAAAACATTTGTTTTGGGCTAGAATGCGATGAAGAAAACTTCTCACCTGCCTGACGGCCATCATTCGAGTCGACAACTCTGAGACCCAGTTGCTGAGCCGCTTCTCGTATAGGGGGTTTTATATCTGGTTCATATCTGGGTGTCTCAACTTTCAAAGGGCCAAAATATTTGAAACCAAAAATAAAAGTAATCAACTTTCTTAACTTTCACGAAATTGTACGGATTCTGTACCTCATACCATCTAATAAATCTGACTTTGCCCCTTATTGTTACATCCTCCTATCCTACTAAAAAGCATCATCATACATCGGACCTGTTAAAGGTTACTATTACATCATTTCAAAGCAGTGGGTGTTACTGATCGCTTCAGAATCCCAATTTTAGAAGATTTTACTTCACGGAGAGGGACTATGAAGCAAGTTAGAACATTAAGTAAACATTAAGGATTTCATCCCTTCACTCAGAGCATGAGCACCTGATGACTTGAGCAGTTTTACAGAGCTCGTGTATGAATAATTAAATAACAAAGGTGGAATTGGACCAGGAAATAAGAGGCCATTTTAAATTGAAGTTAATATGGGTTAAATTAAAATAAAAAAAATTGGAAATTAGAATTTAAATTAGATTAAGAGATAACATCATATATATATAAGTTCTAGGTAATTAAAGGGTAAATATCCCCAATGCCAAAAAAGGAACTTCTTTGCTGCTTCTTCAATAAATTGTATTCTGGGCCTCAAAGTCCAAAGGAAGATTTGTCTCTAAGTGCTTGGGCTTTTGAATGTGCTTTATCATAAATACTCACGACATCGATTAGTCTATAATAAAAAATCCTTTTTTTTTGGTTAAAAGTTCTATTTTGGACTAGAATGCGATGAAGAAAACTTCTCACCTGTCTGACGGCCATCATTCGAGTCGACAACTCTGAGACCCAGTTGCTGAGCCGCTTCTCGTATAGGGGGTTTTACATCTGGTTCATATCTGGGTGTCTCAACTGTCAAAGGGCCGCCTACACCGTGGTAACCTAAAAGAATGAAACAAATCATGACTTCAAAGAATTAGGGACCATTTCTTTTTCAATAAAGGCGTAATGAAATGTTTTGGGATTGCGTTTGATAAGGGAATCGTTAAGTTTATTAAATTAAAAATAAATTCATTTGTCAATTACTTTTATTAATTAACCCATTAACTGCAAATTTATTTTGTTGACAGGATAAATTATATTTATGCACAAAAAGATGTATAATGACTGTACAATTATGTTCAAATTATATTTTATTTTGAAAATGTTAGATATTTTTTAATAAATATATCGTTAAAATAATCAGTAAAATAAAAATATAAAAATAAGAACAAAGAACTGAGTAAGTAGCAAATCGTTATTATAAATTCTAGATTACATATTTATGTGCAGTATTTCATTATAATATTAAAACCAAATTAAAATTTAATGCTTCAAATACGTCATTTCTGTTCCTTTTAACTTACAGACCAATTTCAAATTTGCTCGCTTGTAACAAAAAAATGAAGCACAAAATACAATATATATATATATATATATATATATATATATATATATAAGGAAATAATTTATTTACAAGCAGGCGCGGACAGAACACGTCCATAATAGGGTGTAACAAAAGCAGAAGTAGGGAAGGGGGCGAAACAAATGATCACTAGTCTTATATAACCTGGAATTTCCGGCCACGTGTCAATTCAATACTCGTATTGACCTTAGATAAGGGCACCGAAGGGATCATTTTCACTTGACACGTTTAACTGAATACGAATCATTTTTACAAAGCTTCGAAAGTGGAATGGGATCAGGAAACAAGAGAAAACTTTAAAATGACCACCACATGGGCTGAAATAGGCAAACATTGAGTAAATTAATTTGTATTCAATTAGAAATTAAATATCATTACAAGTTTCCCCCTCCGCACGACGTGGAAGTGCGTCGGGCCCTCGACACACAGCCATACTTTACATTTTTATTCAAGCAAGAAATTAAAATTTAAATGCATATTACAAATGATACCCAAGTTTCCTTTACCTTTACATTAATACAGAATTGATTTTGAACAAGATTATTTAGAACATGAAAAAGGTAGAGTGGTATCTGTAAAAATATTAGATAAATTTTAATATTCAACAGCACCAAAGTAATAATATTAAAATATATAATATAAAAATAATTTTCTGCAGGAACTCGATCTATTGTCTCTCAATTTGTAAAATTGTTTCTTTTTGGTGAGGAATATCTCTAAAGAATGCTTGCACACAGTGTCCTTTAATAGTAGAAGGCTCTCCAAAATCATCAAATGGGATATAAAATAATGGAATGATAAATTGAACTTATATAAAATAAAATATCAACATAGTTCTGATATTTGTATGTAACACTTGAATCTGAATATAATAAATATGAGATTCAAATACTCATTATAACATTAATACTCAAAACAAATGACATAAAAATGTATAATTTCAAAAGAAAACCTTTACCCACTATTTAGCCAATTCGTGGTGAATATTTCAACCTTGTCCGCCAATTTCTGGTAGTGGGTGAAGCTTAATGACCTAAAATTAGCACATCAAGAAAAAAGACGTAATTCTTATTCTCTTTCTACTCTTATCCAGGTATATTTATTTTGAAAGCGGAGAACAATATATCCAGGATAAAAATAGAAAGAGATAGAAATTAATTGTGAGGTTGACCCTTTACTCGCATCTCAATAAGACTGCATCTCAATAAGAATTTATATTGTGGTGGCGCCTATCACGTCATCATCATGAAAAAAAAAAAAAAACTCTTACGAGTGGACACAACGAACCAACCTAAGTTGGGGATTATGTAAAAGAAACATGGGAAAAAAAAGATTTTTTTTTTTAAATTTAAATTATTATTCATGGCAATTTTAATTTTACTGGTGGGTAATACGTTCTTAATTTTAATACATGGACAATATCAGTAGCTTTGTTTGCTAATGCATTTGGTTTAGTTATTTCATAATTTACATGTGAAATTTTAGTTACTATTTCATATGAACCTGAAAATCGATCTTTATAATTAAATTCCTCATCCATTACGATGTCACCACGTTTGAATGAAGAATATATAAATCCAGCGTCATATCTTATTGTATTTTTATCATGATATTTTATTATATTCTCTTTAGACAATTTCCAGACTTCTACTACTGGAGGATAGAATTGATTTTTAGTTAAGGATAAGCAAGATAAGGTAAAGTCCCAAATAACAAATATACAGGGGGAAATTTTGTAACTGAATGGGGTGTTAAATCATATTCATTGATTACTTGTACTGAAATTATAGTCCAAGGAATTTTGGTAGAAGAAGAATCGACCTTACACTTTAATTTAGTTACTATTGAATGGTTAGCTCTTTCACATTTCCCATTAGTTTGCGGATGATGTGAAGATGGTAACAGATGCTTAACACTGTAATTTCTGAGGAAATGTTTGAATTTAGATGCGGAAAAGGCACCGTTTCTATCAGATAATAAGTGGGAAGGGACTTGAATTCGATATACTTGTTTTAATATATTAATTTAAGTTTCAGAATTTTCATTTCTGAAAGGAAAAGCGCTAGTTGACTAAATAATATGTAAGCATATAATTCTTTGAAGCAGAAGGCAGGTTCGAAGACATAGAAGAGACATTTTGCGTTTTTAAATTCATTTTAATCCATCCCGAGTAGGCAATTTATTTACAATCAGGAGCGGACAGAACACGTCCACAACAGCGCGGAACAAAAGCAGTAGTAAGGAAGGGGGGCGAAACAAATGATCCCAAGTCTTATATAACATAGAATTTCCGGTCACGTGTCCATTCAATACTCGTATTGACCTTGGATAAGGGCACCGAAGGGATCATTTTCATTTGATACGTGGAACTGAAGGCGCGAAATTTTGACAAATCTTCAAAAGTGCAATAGGATTAGGAAACAAGAGAACACTTCAGAATATATATATATATATAATGAAACTAAACGTATCAAATATGTATTTTGAGTCGAATGGTGTACGTAAAATTCCAAACTCTCCAACTAGGGATCGTGGCAGTTTATAGATTAATAATTCATAATTAAAGCAAGAAATTTCTTTATGGCCTAAAATAAGCAATTTATAGATCGAACCGGTATAGCCTGCTTGGTAGGGCGTTGCATTCGCGTACCTTGGCTTGCGAGTTTGAACCCCCCCCCCCCCGGCCAAAGATTCCCCGTGTGTGAGGTGGCTGGCACGCGTATAAATCTGTCATAGTCTCATTGTCCACCATGTCGAGAGTAATACAACTCGGGGTACTGGATCAAGGGTTATCGTTCTCTGATTCAGGTCTCAATTGCGATCTGTGAATGAGTGAATGAAATGCATGAATAAAGTCCGCCCCGAGAAAAGGGTTGTGACGTGTGTGTAGCTCAGTTGTACTCTTGGCCCTAGATGGCGTATTGAAAAAACAAGAGACGTACCATTGACTTAAATTCACTGACTTTGAAATTCAGTGGGCTTATCTATGACAAGTACCATTCGAAGCAACAACATAGATCGAAACAGTGGAGGCTAATCTATTAAAACACTTTTTTTAAATTGCTTTAAGAGCTTTTCTTAAAATTTTATGATCTATTTAGTGGTAAAGTTGCTTTCAGAACCCCATTGAAATTGTATTCCTTGTGAAATAATTTTTGCAGCACTGCTCTTTTCCAAATTAAGGAGCCTTCGAACTTGAATTAATGAACCAGACCACTGCTTCTTCTAGGTTTTGGTTTATCCAAGCATCAGCAAAGGTCTCTTCGAAACTTACTCCAACAAATTTTTTACTTCTACCCGACTTTGGGTCTTTAACAAGACCGCAAATGCATGGCATTGACGAGAAACAGTAACCAAATATAGATTCCGTTTGTGAATCCAGCATGTTTGCTGAATCAAGAATAAGCAGAATATGTATTGAATGTATATATATAATCAGGACATACTATATGTACGTATACGAATCAGGAGAACATGTATTGAATGTACATATACGATCAAGAGATACTATATATACGTATACGAATTAGGATAATATGTATTTTGGACGTATTTTTTTCCAACCTATAAAAACAATCATTTGGCACAGCAGTCAGTATAATTCTAATATGACCACATACCGAATATCATTGATATAACCCCTTTTTGCATGATTCTTTTTTTTTTTTTTTGTTAAATAAATTAGGGTGATATAATTTATTCTCCAGATAAAAGGAAAAAGGTTTAAAAAAATCCTACTCTAAATATATAATCTATACTTATAATAAAGCTCAATGTTTGTGTGTGTGTGTGTGTGTTTGCTTTTTTGTGTGTGTGTTGGCGCTCTACAGGCCACACCATTCAAACTACAGCTACCAAATTTAGCACGTGTATACCTTGGAATGTGAATCTGAGGGTTATTTTTTCGAATTTTTAATTAGAATTTTAATTATTTAAAAATTAAGCGAAATTTTGAAGTGTTTCAGATATAACTTCCGAAAATATTATAGCACAAAAAATATTTTTACATGAAGTTAAAGATTAAAAATTTATCTTTTAAATGATACCAATGTTTTAACCTTAAAATTAAATTTCTATTTTTAATGAGTTTTTAAATAAATATTTTAGCTATATTTTTCAACAATTTTTTTCGTACAAAATAAAATTTAAGCTGCACGAGCACGTTTCGCATTCATGGGAAAAAATTAACTTTTTTCAAAGTGTTGCCATCACATTGATTAAAGCTCCAATTAAAAATAAATTAAATCTTTAGGAAATGAAATCTGCAAAAATATAATTTTTGGCACGTGTCTGTAGGAAATGAAACAAATATGAAATGTTATTTTTTTAAAAAATAAATTCAAGAAAAATTATTTTATAATCTTTTACACTCTATATTATTAATCCAATAAATCAGTTTTATTTTAAGGCAAGTTTTGTTTAATATGAACAGGATATCCATTTAAATCAGGGCCACACAGCTAATTTGTAAACCTTTAGTAAGACACAAATATGCTAAAATGGTCTAAATGGAAAATGATAATATTTTATGTAAAATGATTCAATAAATGCTCTAATAAATAACGAATTTTTGATTTTACATAAAGCTTTTGCTGTGGAAATCACGATTGACAAAATGTTCTTGAAGCACTAATATTTTAAATAAAAAGAGTTAATTTCCAATCAACTAAATCACTAACTTTTAAGAGTTAATTTCCAATCATTTAAACTGACTGATTTATGAAAATTTGAATATCACTATTCAATAAAAAAAGGATAATTTTAGATTTTCCATCGATCGCTTCAAAGAAAATACGCCAATCAGCACGCAGGTTTCTCAAGATTCATTGGCCTAAGATTATGAAAATATTGAGTTTTTCTAAATTTTTAACATTCAAAACTTCATAAATAAGTCTTAGTTGATCGTGGAAAATCGAAACATTCATTCACTTATTTAAAATATGTTGTATCCAGAATATTTCTCAGAATATGATACCTTACTGCATTAAATTTAGACTTCATAATTTTTGAAATATATTTATAGGATGGAACAAAATATTATTATTGATTTCATTTCAATCCTGAAAGAAAAACTAAAAACTGAATTTTATGCTGAATCTGAGAAATGTTTGTTGAATTATTCTTTGAGATATTACATAAATTATGAAAAATATTTTGTAGTTCACATAAAACTTATATACCGAGCGATTCTGTTTGCAATACTCATATTCAATAATAATAGTATTAAATAAATAACAATAAAGATGATAAATAAAATAAAACGCTTGGTTTTATTAAAAAATATCTTTATATTAATTACAATTTCATCATTTCCACTTTAAATTAAAGTTGAATTTTTACCGGAAATGACCACAAATTAGCAAAATATATATAGTAAATTGAACGAAACGATCTAAACAACAATATAAGTTTGGTATATCAAAATTTGAAGATTAAAACTGTTTTGTTTGAGAATCTATTAAGAGACAAGTTATTTAAAATATTTAATTGAAAATTGTAGCGAGCGGTAATACTGGCGAACCGGCTGATCGCCAAAGGCGGCTAGTATAAAATAATAAAAAAACAGTAGGATGGAAATTTCTATTATCATGCAGATTTACATGTTAAGTTCAGGACATAATCTTCAATGCCCCTCTCTTCTAAATTTCTCCACTCATTATTAGTTTTAGTAGCGAAAAAAAAAAAAAATCTCAGATTAGTTTTTAAGAAATATTCAATAAATTGCACGTTTCTTCCAACCACAACATAAAGCGGAAAGATAAGTTAAAACCCGTTTTAATGATTGCGACATTTGATCTTTTTGGATATCTACGTTCCTTATCATGCAATAATTGTGAAAAAAAGTTGCCATCAACAACAAAATCACAGTACACCTGTATTGAGTACAACTGTTTGTTCACTAAATACTATGAATGAAATTTTCATCATCATGCGAAGAAGGGTGAAGTCACTGCATTTATGTATTATTGCGTTCTCATGCATATGAAAGTACAGAAAGGGAGAAAATTCATTCTTTGCATCTGATTCAAAATTTGACAAAAATCTATATTTTAGATAATAAATGTGTGTACCAAATCTCTGAATCGATTTCCTTCAAAAACTTCAAAAATGAGAAATCTATAAATTTGATCTTAAGTCCATATACACAATTTCATCCTTTAAGGTCAACGCGTTTTTAAGTTATCGCATCATAGACAGAAATCAAAAATGAAAAAATAGTTTTGTGGACTCAGGGAGAATAAAAAAAAAAAAAAATGGAAATTTGCAAATTCTCGTGTTCGAATTTTTCGAAGATGACAATACTTTCTCGATATTTCATATTTGAGAAAGTAAATTTTTCAAAATTCAAGGCATAGATCAAGTTTTCTTCTCAGATAAGGAAGTAAAAAAAGCTTTTTTTCCAAATTGATAGAAAGTCAGAAATATCATTTGACAAAGATGCTGGATACCTTAACGATAATCAGTATAAAAAGATCGATACACACTGGTTATGAGAATTGATCTGCCTACCTCATCCTCATAACGGGTATGCAATGCAAAAACCTGATACATATTTTGACAAATGAGTGTTCTTTCATCGTATTTGAAGACCAGAGGTGTTAGCATAATGATTCTGCGAGTAAAGATGCTATTGCCTACTTATCACCTGAGTCAGCAATGTTCTTCGATACCAAATACCTCGTTATGACAAGAGTCTGAACACAAAGGGCAGTTAAGTTCAGATATAAACTAATTACATGTCTCAATTAACAATAGAGCATTTAGATCTGATACATTTTGTGTTCTTTTAATAGAACGATGGAACTTACTTTCTATATATTTTAAATATTGTAGAAATCCACTCCGAATTTTTAGGAGTGAAATTAGAACGAAGACTGACCAACTAATCGCCACTGTTTTTAGTCTCTAAGCTATGTTTAGCTTAGTTATATTAACGTCCCGTTTTAAAACAACAAAATGACTCTTTTGGGACTGACCTTGTAATTTTGAAACCCGGTCAGATGACGAGGATGACACCTAAAATGGCGCTACCCCTCTGGAACTTCCACACCACATCAGCGGGAGTATGTTTGGCCCCGACGGATCTGACGTGCAATAGGCCCCCCTACACGATAGTTCTTCTATGAAATCGGGTCTCGAGTCTGATACCTTCTGGTTCCTTACCCGAAACCTTACAACCAGGCCACCGTACCCCATGCACGTGCGCAAAAACGGAAGACTTAATTAAAGACACAATTAATCAATATCGATAAATATTTCTGAACAGAAAAAACTCGCCTTTTATGTATTTGAAGTTGAATATTTATTGTTTTTATGTACTTTGAAGATGAAATAGTCTTTAAATTTTTAGGTGATCCGTCTTACTACAAATTAATTTACAGAATTTCCCATTCAAAGTATAATTGTATAGGTACAATGCATTTTTGTAATAAGCTAATGATATTGTGCTCAATTTATTTAACACACTGTAATCATATACATGGAGAAAATCCCTCAACCCTCCATAATTTATCTAAATATGTTTAGCCCTTATTTCATAAGATTGAATGCACCTTAAACACTGGAAGCTTAAATATTTCCCTATAAAACTGATTTTTAATCCTTTTTTTTCATACCATTCAGGTAATATCCTGGATCCCTGTTGTCCTCCATCTTTATAAAATAAGGAAAGACATCCCTGTAGCTCCATCCTGTCGCTCCTTGAGCTGCCCAATCATCGTAGTTCTTCTTATTGCCTCTGACGTAGAGCATAGCATTAAGAATGCTTGACCCACCTAAAGCTTTGCCACTGGGCCATATCACTTGCTATGAAGACAAAAAGGATGAAAAATAATCAAATATAAAACATATTAAATAAAAAAAAATTCTTGACTGAGATAAGATAAAAGTGTAGGAATTCTTATAATTTGAGAAATAAGGGAATCAATTCAGTTATTTCATTCATTTGGACAAGTTTCAATTTATTTGTTACGAAATACATGATTTAATTTTTTACTATAATTTTTATTCCAAGTCACTGCTACTGACATTTCGTAAATTTCAATCTTTCTATTATACCTTGGATATAAATCTTGATACAATTCATCATCATTCATTAACCCGTTAACTGCACATCAATGGATCAGTCACCCAGATCCAATCACCAATTCGATTCTGTTCATTTTTGTTTCACATAAAATTTGATGACGTCTAGATATATCATTTAGGATTGGAAGCCTCTCTTCTGCATTCTCTATGGAAAAATTCCATAATGGAATCGGTTGTTCTAACCACCGAATCATTTTCGATAATTTTATTTTCATATCGAAGTGATTTCTAGATGTGAAATAAGTGGTTTTTCTGTCTTCCTCTAATCTCCATTTTGGAGACAAATAGAAGAACTCCTGCTTCACTGTATATTTTTTAGGAGACATTGAAAACTTGAGAGTTCTCGAGCTACCATCATGCTTCCGATTTCGAAATTTTTTATTTCGTATGAATGCTCATGATTATTATATACGTCTTTAGGGTTCATGTATCTCCCACCTCTCTATTTCTAGATATTAATAATGAAATTTTCGAGGAGTTCGAGCACCAATAACTATACCTATTTCAAATATTTTCTCCTCCAGCGTGGCAATTTCACCAAAGAAAGTATAGCTCATTGGCCGTAATGCTCCACCGTCATTGTGCAAGTATAATTTAAAAAAAAAAACCTTTGTTTGACTCATATTATTATACTTATATACTTTTATTTTATTTTTATTATGATAAAACATATTTCATAAAATAAATTATGGAGTTTTTAGGCGTCATTACTTTCATATGAAATAAAAAATGGTGAAACCGGTATGATTTTTTTGGTTGGAGGTTTAAGAATTCTGTATTTTGATTTTGACAATTATTTTAATTATAATGATTTTAGGTCAAAAAGTGAACCGTGGCATGCTAGCAAATAAATAATAATACATAATTTTTCATTACAAAAAAAACCCAACTCAAATTTTTACTAAAGATAAAAGACTAAACTGCAAAAAGCAGTAATTCATCATAAAATGATTTACTATCAAAGATGCAATTAGTCGACATTAGATTATATCGTAGTTCAATATGGAAACTTTTTACCCTCAGAAGCTACTGCATCCATTTTCCATGGTAACATGGACAGGACATCAAAATCATCAATATTTAAAACACAATCATTTACGGCGTAGAACGTAGTTTCAATTCATATAAAAATCTGCATCTGAGAAAAACATTAAAAAATATCGTTCAATTTTTAAAAATAAACTGTTTCAAGGTGCATATTTTCACCTTTCAAAGTATATTTGTGAGAATTTTGTTAACTAAGTTAAACAAGTTTCTCAATAGAGCACCAATATACACATATTCTACTTGACTAGTGCCTTCCTATACAGGCTATTATCCTGTAAACAGTATGTCAAATAGGAACTAATTAAAATTGTAATAAAATGTATCATAAATATTGGCAGAGTGTTTATGATATATACATATATATATTAATTACCGTATGTTTTAGATGTAACTAACATCTAAATTTAGATGTATAATTAATGTAACTTTAGATGTATAATAACATTAAAAATTTTGTTAGTTATCAATGGAATCTTCTCTTCCGAAATTCTCACAAATATTAAAATCAAAACTAATAACTAAATTCGGATTGAAACAAACAGAGATTTATTTGCGGAAAGAATGCATCATCAAATGCAAAATAAAAAGAAGATTCCGAATGAAAATATTAGCAATAACCTTCAATTTGATCCGTGAAGTGAGAATATAATGAATGAGCATAAATATAAAATAATGAAGAAATCGTGGGCTTCAGAATATTGACCTTTGTTATAGATGCTTAGATTTATTCGCACACCGATAAGTTAGTCAATTTAAACATTAAAAAAAAGCTGTCTCACCTATTAGACGTCTAAACGGAAATTCTCATTCGGTACTTATGCAAACCAAAAAAACTAGAATATTTTTAAATTCATCCAGCGTTACAGACGGCGCTGGCAATTATATTATAGATTATTAGTTGAGACGGAAATAGCAATGACTTACCCTGTTGACGAGGGCTTCTCCTGTGTGTTTCTGGGGCACTGTCTTGAATTGCCAGTCCAGCTTTGTGAACCAGAAGTATCTAGCTATACTCGGAATATCATTCAGCAGAGGCGGTTTGGCCGTACCAGCTTCCAGCAGCAGCACACTTACGCAAGGCTCTTCTGACAAGCGAGAGGCCAGAGTTGACCCAGCCGAACCAGCACCCACTACACACGAGAGTGTTTTCATCATACTGCATAGTTAAGTGAATAATTTTTTTTTAATTTTTTAAATTAATAGGGGTCTCTAATTTTCAGCGTCTAACTTTTGAAAATATCTGTCTTTACAGGTAGTGTGACTAAATTTAGATTAGGTCAAGATAATTGATGAAAAAAAGTTTAATAAAAATAAAAAGTTTAATTTTTTGTAGTTTTTTTATTCTCAAAGTCTATAATGAATTTCATAGAAATAAAATAGAAGCGTAAAGGATTTTTGAGAAAATTTCTTTTAAAAATGCATCCATCATGTTCAATTAAATTATAATTTAATTTAATATAATTATTAATTTTTTATCAATTAATACTTATTAAAAATAAATTTTAATAATTAATTTAATATAATAAAAATAATAATTCAATTTAAATTCAATTTAAAATCCAAAAAATCTTTTTAGTCGAATTAACGAAACTGGCTTTTCAAACTGGACTGCCATTTTTTTCATAAATATTCAAAAAAAAAGTAATGTGTTTGGAGTCGAAAAACTAATTTTATTCATATTGGTTATATTATTGGTCTATTTGATGAAGATATCAAAGTATAAAAAAAAAGAATGGAATTATTTGAAGATATTTTCTTTATCTTTTATCTAAGCATTTTATATAAGCTATTATTTGTTAAAAGATTGTTTTTAAGATTCAAAGAAGAAATAACGTTAACTCTCGGATAACGTTGTCGGGGGAAAACTTAGTTTAAATCTGATTCTCTTAAACTCCTTTTCTTCCAGCTTTTATCTGTGTGATGGCAGCATTACATAAAAACTGATTATTCTTAAGTTCAAGTAACATATTATTGCAGGTAAAATTTTATTATTATTTTATTTGATATATTTTTGGAAAGCATGCTCAAAATATTATTTAAAAATTGATTAAAAATAGGAAAAAATTATTCTATAAGATAATAAATATCATTGAAAAGATATGTATATATTTTTGAATTTTAAGATAATGTAAAAATCATTTTTGTGCTGTAATTTTTTTTTGAAGTTATCGCTGAAATAAGCAAAAGTTTCAGTTAGTTTTTAATGACTTGAAATTTCAAAAAGCAAACGATGTTCAGATACACATTTTCCAAAGTAAATATGTAACAAGTTGGTAGTTCTATGGATAAGGTCTAGCGTATAGGGAGCTAACACACACACATACACGCAGATATAACATATTTATTTTATTAGAATCATAGATAAATAAAATAAACTTAATTTTAACGACTCGAATTATTTATAGATAATAATAAAATAAACTTCATCAAAAAAATTTTTTAATTTTAGTTCCTTACTAATCAGGTCAAATATATTTTTATTCAACTTTTCGTGATTCTTCCGTTCACCAAGCAGACCTAGGCAGCTGCTTATTCGGCAAATACATTTAAAAAATATCTCTTATCTATAAATCGAGTTCCCCTGGAATCGATAACCGGGCTTCGGAATTATTATTCGCTTAATTTCACAAATAACAAACAGTTGAAGTTAGATGCAAGAAGTATTAGACACCTTCCAATACCAGAAAATTTTTCATTTTATTTAATATTCCGATTATTCGCAATTTTGATTGGAGTTCATTTGATTTCAGAAATGCACATGGACACTGATTCTGCAACAGTATACTTACCAATTATGTAGTCATACTCGTCATTGAAAGTAGTCGCAGGTATTGGCGCATTCCTTTGTGTGGCCAAAGAGACCAGAAGCAGGGGCAGCAGAGGAGAATTGGCGAAAGGCGTGGGGTACGCCCTCTCGGCAGCGATGTCTATCATTCCGTCTAGGCAACTAGTTCGAAGAAAAATAATCCTTGCAACTTATTGAATTCTAACATAAGATGATCATTGGAGATTGCGTTTCAGTGAACTATTCATCGAAGTGACTAACAGCAGGCGACAAAATATAAGGGTGGATAGAATGAAAATGCAGCAGTGGCACGTTTTTATGAAAGTATGACGGAAACTTAGGGTAGGGATAACGATGCAGATAAGAGATAATCTCTGTTGCGTGAAGTAGAATTTGTTTAAGGGAATCCTACGATGACATTATTTGCATTGGTGGGTGGTCAACAGTGTCGTTTAGTAGGCAATTGGTTAGCATTTCACACACGTTTGCATCATGCTTTAGGCTATGGAATCGCAATGTCATGCTATTGTCGGTATTTTAGTAACCGAAAGTACTGTGTCTTGAGAATTGCATAGGGGAATAAAAAAGTATTAGAAGCACACTCACTGTCTTTAACTCCTGTCCAGGTTTGTCACAGGTGTTTTTTCCTTCTTTAAAGAGGTTTTGGTGCATGATGCTGCAAGGATAAGCCCACATTAAACAAGTTGACGAAGTTTTGGTGGACATTGTTGGAGCACACACCATATATTCCCTATTTTCCATTGGGGTACTTTAATCCATTTGTTCCTCAAAAAACAAAAAGCATTGAAATACCACCACAGCAAATTCATGGGAACAGTTCGAGAGTGGTTTCAATCTCAATCAAATAACTTCTATGTATTAAATATCCATAGATTTATGAATGAATGGGATAAGAGTTTAGGAAATTTTGTTGATTATTAAAAAAAAACTACGCTATTTCATTTTGTGACTCTTGTTTTATTTTCATTTACCCCTCTCTCCTGCAGTTTCAATATTTAAAAAATTATTTTCACTTTTATTTACATTTGTTTCATGACAATTCAAGGACATGCATAAACTAGAAAAGTTGACGAAATTATGGTGGACAATGTTAGAGCAATCACCATATATACCCATTATGGTATTTGGTAAATTAGTTCCTCTGAAAAAATAAACATTGAAATGCCGCCACAGCAAAATCACGGGCACTGTTCAAACTGATTTCAATCTCAACCAAATAATTTTTATGTAATAAGTATGAACAGCTTGATGAGCCAATGGAACAAGTACTTGGGTAATTTTAGCGACTATTTTTTTTTAATTATACCATTTCACACTGACTCTTGTTCTATTTTCATTTAATCCATCTTTATAATCTCAATGTTTCGAAATGATTTTACTTTTTATTTATATTTGTTTCATAACAATTCAAGAACATGCACGCAGTAAAAAAGTTGACGAAATTATGGTGGACAATGTTAGAATACGTACCATATAGTTCATCTCTTCCAATGTGGTACTTTCTCATATTTGCTCTTTTGAAAAAGGCATTGAAATGTTACCTTTCTAAATTGAAATGTAAAATCATGGACATTGTTCGAAACTGATTGCAATTCTACGAACTAAGCATCCACTGTTTGGTGAATCAACAAAAATGTGCTTCGGTAATTTTGATGTTAGTAAAATAAACTACTCGATTTTAGACTATGACTCCTGTTTTGTTTTCATTTATTTCCTCTCACAAAAATTCGGAATGATTTTAAAATTTTCCTTACAAATTCTAAATTTCGGAATGATTTCAAAATTTCCCTTACAATTTCAAAATTTGGGAATGATTTTCATTTTTGTGCAGGTCTCGGCGAAATACTTTGATGCCATTAATCATTTTATTACACCAAGCGTTATTTCTCGTTTATAAAGAGACCGGAATAGGAGATTTGTCTATTATGCCAACCATGGAGAGAACCATGCACGTTCAGAATAAGTATGACTTACTAGCTGCGATATTTCCAAAAATGAAAACTACCATTTTATTAAAATGTAGTATTACTTCACTTTTATATTCTTTCTTTAATACTTTCCCTTTGTATAAAACACTGTTCATAGGCCATCTAAAATTTCCTTGTTAACACTGTTTTAAAATCTAGCAATTTAAATTTATGAATTTTATTTTCCCTTATCTTATCTTTGTACTATGTCAAGAAGCCAACCATGAGAAAAAAATATAAGTAAAATGGCGTCTCAACTAATTCGAAACTTTTGAGTAGTTATCTGTAGAGTGAGGAGCAAAAATTTTATTCTTTTGTGAATTTGAAAGACAATTAGAAAGAAAATATATGCTACAAGAAATCCACTTTTGGTAGCATATTTCATTAAAAAGCAATAATTATATTTTGCATCTCGAATAAATGTTTCTAATATTACAAGTATGATACAAATTAATAAGATATTTAATGTTTTATGTATAAAAAGATGTTTATTGAATTTTAGGTAATTCCTCATAATATGAAAATTAACTAAATTATAAATTAATATAATTTCTATAAATAATAAGCATTTAAAATATTAATATCGAGCATAAATAATTATTAAAATATTAATAAAGAGCATAAATAATTATTAAAATATTAATAAGAGAGCAAAGATGTTAACAAAACGTTAACATCTTTTTTTCCAGAAAACTTTCAGTATGGTAACTCAGTTTTCAAAGATTCACGGTTTCTCGCCATTTGCACCATAATTTCTCTTTACCGCGCATTAACAAGGTCATATTATTATATCCAAATGATCCTAAAAATAGCATAGGCTTAGCAAGCAATTAGTAAATACGGGAAATTATTTCTTTTCTTTCATTTTCCTAAGAATATCTTATGTATAAATAACTCCTCAATTTTTTTTTTGATAAAATTGCTTCAAAATATCTTATGTTTATTTGTGATTATATCTAGAATGCAATCTTTTAAATAAATTACTAACAGAACAAGTCTAACAGAAATAGAATCTAGAAAAAAAATAGTTATATTAGTTTCAATTCTGAAAATCGTCATCATCGAAAACTCATTTCATCATCAAATCCTCATCGTCATCATAAAAATAATCGATGTCTGGATTAAAATTTGCAAAAATTTCGTATTGATAAAATTTGGTGCAAAAGAGGCCAAATTTTTGAAATAGAGGATATTTTGATTAATCTTTAATCATAATATTTGATTGAATGGGCTCGTGTTTCTGGAATTCTTAGTTCGTAAATGAAATAAAATTCTTCATATCATGAGAAATATGTTGTAATATGTAAAAAGTAATTCCTTAACAACTCTCTCTAAAATCTTTTTTAGAGTGACTTTTGTAATCAGATTTGAAATGCTAATGTTTGTCTTAAATTTACGAGGTTTTCACAAAGTATTTTTTTACACTAAGGATGACGAAAAATAGTCAGTAACGATTCTCATACGAATATCGAAGTTAAAGCAAAGTTTTCACGTACCTGTAGTCTGATGCTTTTAAAATTTGCTGTTCGATTCAAGCTCAATGAATAAATTGATTTCTATTTTATCTCATAAGTTTCGAGCAGAGAAATATTTTTTCGGCACAGATATAAATTGATAACTGAAATTTCATTTTCATACTTTTACAGATTTTTAGTTTCATTTTAATTTCGCAATTATTATAATTATTTTACATATTTCAGTAATATAATTCTGATTCTTCTCAAAATTTATTTTTCGGGAAATCATGATAGTTACATTTTATAAATGAGGCTTTCTTTAGACTTATCAAAAAAGCATTCCAGGCAAACTTAAATTTCTTCAGGCAACAATTGCCGAATTCAGCATTATATTTAACACTGTTAAGATCTGAAAATTATTTAAAAAGCAGACATAAAATAAGACAATATATTTACGCCTAAATTTCCATTTAATTAATATTTTTCGGTCTTATTGAACAGCAAAGATACAATTTGGGATAATTATTCATTTTGTATTAATAATTTAACAGTAGAAAAGCTATATTTAAAGACAACAAGTTGATTATCAAAGGTCGGTAGGTTTCATTTAAATAAACAATTTTGTCATGTTCGATTCTTGAAATTATGCTTTGGATTAAGAAAATATTATTCTCACACTTTTGCGATGCAGTGAATAATTCGTACACATTGATAATTCATTTATTCAAAACGATATTTAAAAAAGAATGCATTTTTTCTCAAATGGAAAATAATAGATTAATTAAAAAACATTTCTAAAATAAATCAAGATTATCAAAATTCAAATTAAATTTTGGAAAATATGTAAGTGTTTTCTATGTTGATTAGCCCTTTTTATTAGAACTTTAAATTTCACCATGCCATTTTGGTTTTTAGGATAATTAGTTAAAAATTATTCTTTCTTTTACTATAAACTGAAACATTTAAAGAATGGTTTTTAATTTCTTTTGAGTAAAGATTTATTTAATTTATTGTGCAGTTTTCTTATTCCAAAAAAAGCGATTATTTTCAGTTCGATATTATTTTGATCAAACCGATAAACATTTCTTCTTCTTTTAAATTTAAGAAGAGCAAATAACAATATCTTGAGATTAATTAATTCCTCTTAATGTTATTCAATTTACTTCATGCTACAAATCAGAAATTGGTGAAAAATTCAATATGCATTGTAGCGGTTGAGAAATTTTATTTTATTAAAGAAGGAAATTCAAAATTTCTTACCTAAATAAATAGTTTTCTCGTATTGAAATTGAATTTATAGCATAAAAAATCTAGCAATTAAACATAGACGTATAATAAAAATGTATAATATATTAAAATAGAATTTCAAAAAGACAAGTAAAGCATCTATATCGTAGACCAGGCAGTACAAGAATAGGAATGTAATTGTTTTATGTCAGAAACGTTGTCCAAAAAATGCGTAACATCCAAACGCCAAATTCCTAGACGAATAATGTAACGACCAATTTATCCCAAACAATGGAATAAAACTCCTCTGTAACAAATTTCAATCAGTGTTCATTTCCCAAAGTAAGACACTTTATAGCGATTTGAAACATTGCATTTACAATATCATTGTTTAAAAAAAACCTGAATGCACATTAAAAAAAAAAACGTTTTTAATAGAATACATAAGCAACTGCTTTTATTAAACCGTTTGGTTTCATTTCTTTTTCTGTTGTTACCTAATCAGACTTTAAACTGATATCATATTTTATAAACTTTTCCTTCATTACAAAGCAATCTAAAAATAAAAGATGGACGGAAGACAAAATTTTTAATTATTCTGAAGTTGAAAATTGTTTATTCCATATTCAAAAATGCTGTGGAGGCTATGGTTCTCAGTATACTTAAGAAAATTATAAAATTGATTGTTAATGAGGATCATATTCCAGGTTAGGAAAACTAGGAAGCTGCCTAGAGCCGCTAGGCTAAGAGGGAAATTGTAGGAGCATGAATTAAATAGTTATTAGATTATTTGTAAATATATTTGTAATAAATATTGTTTCTATGAATTATAAAATATGAAGACAATATAAATATTTGATGAAATGCAATTGGCCAGTACTGTTTTGTTTCCTTACAATCACATGCTAACAATATTTTTAAATACCTTGCGTCTGCTTAAATACTAGTGAGTGAGATTACGATTACAAGCAATCAGGACTCATCTTTTCTCTATGTCTAATAATAATAAAGATGAATATGAGTGCGTGTTTTCAATACGCATGCCTATACTATCTAATTTGACAGATATACTTTGTTAGATAAATATGTGCATCTCGAGAAATTTAAACTTTTTTAATTTATTAAAAAAGTAATCGAAATTTTGACAATAATTTCCGCAATAATTGACAGTAATTTCCGAAATTTTTTCAATTTCCGCAATAATTTCCGAAAATATTACAACACAAAAACAATTTTTTCCCCTTTCTTAAAATTAAAAATTTTTTCTATGATATTATTTAAATTGCCTTACCGGTATTTTGCCTATTTTAAATTAATTTTTAAAATATTTTTCAGCTATTATTTTACAGCATTTCATTGTTACAAAGAAAAGTAAATCTTTTTTATTGTTGCTAGAAATATTTTACTCCAAATTTCTCTATTAATGTTGATGATGAAGATAGGAAATTACGACTTATTTTTCTATAATTCTATTTCTATTCTATTCAATTTTCTATTTCTATTAAAAATATGCTTTTAATACACTTTTTGAAGGTTGTTACAATTAAAGTTTAACTTTGTTCTAAAGAAAAGTTTAGTACATTTTTGAAGTGCTTTCTTTTTAAAACACTGCCAGTCTTTCCCTTTTTTTTTACACTGCAGCTTTATTGCGTTGTAATTGAGAGTACAAAAATATATCAACATTCTTAGTGCTTGAAAATTGCTTTTTTATTCTAAGGAAATGAAATTTTTGTTGAATCAAATAATTTTGAATTCAATAATCTTCTGAATTATTGCAGAAAATATGAAAAATATTCTGTAATACAGATAAGATTATAAGTGATAAGATAAGAAATATTTAAACTGAAGGTTTTTATATTAGTTGAAGTTTAAGCACTTTTATGTTTCAAATTAAAGTGAAAATTTTGATGAAATTTATGGAATAACAAACAGACAATATAAGATTTGTGAAAGAGTAGCTGTTTATAGTTATATGTCTATCGAAATTAAAAATTTAGAAACAGTTCGTTGAAGAAACAATTAAGATCAAACAACTTTATTAATTGAAATTTTAAAAATTATTGATCTCGGCATATCAGATGGTCTCCAAGGACGGATAGAAATAAACATATAAAACAGATGCAATTTTATGGTGTTATTAAATAATAAATTAGCTTAAATAAAACTTTAAAATGTTGCTAAGTTGAAATGTGTCTAAATAAGAAACTATTCTGACTAATATATTAAAAGAGAGGCCTCATATTGTACCTTGCCTAGGGCTGCAAAATGTCGAGATACGGCATTTTTTTATTATAAAAGAAAACACATTGCAAGGCATTTAGTTAACAATTTATGGTTGCTGCAAATTAGAATATACCGACAAATCTTTACTAAAATTAAGGTGATTGTGTGTGTGTCGGTTCGTGACTTTATGTTATATTTGCGCTTTACATGTCAGGCGTTTGGACTACTACGGACATCAAATTTCGCAACATACATATCTTGGAGGGTGAGATTATGCGCTTTGTAGTGATTGTTTTGAAATTTTAATTCATTAAAAGTTAAGACAAAGTTTTTCAATTTTCAACAATAATTTTCAAAAGCATTATTCATAAAACTGAATTTTACGCCATTTTAAAATTTTAAAAATTAGTCTTTTTAATTATAACTATTTAAGTAATCGTAAGAATTTTTTTGAATTTTGGCATTTTTCTTAAATATATATTTTTGCCTAATTTCCAAATAGTCTACAGTGTTGCCCTGAAATTCAAAACGTTCCCATCATTTCATTAAATATATAAAGGTGTAAGTTTATTTCATTGTTCCAAGCAATATCTCTAAATTTAAAAATAAATTATATACGTAGTATATCATTAATACATAGTCCAAATATATATCATTATATATCATTAATACGTAGTCCTGCGTATAAATACGTAGTATAAGATGAAGTCTCCCGAAAGCGCCTGTATGTTTAAACCAGAAAAACTCAAGAAATATTTAACTGATATTGGAGATATTTGTGGCATTTTATAGGGTATTTGTTGGGAAATGATTTAGTATATCGAAATAATATCAATATAAAAAAAGGATTTTTATTATTGCGATTTTAGTTATTTTCCTATTACGATTCGAACATGCATAATACACTTATCCGCACATTTACAAAACTTCAAATTGCGCCTGTGCAAATAGCAAGAGCTGCGGTATGTATATGGGATACATTTCTTTGTTTACGTCTGATTCAAATCGCCTTTTGCCCCCAAAATTAACAGATATTGGAAATACTTCTATCATTTTGAAGGGAATTTATAGGGAAAGGTTTTATTATATTGAAATCATATAAAAAAAGGAGTTTTAAAACTGCGATTTTAATTATTTCAAGGACAAACGTTTTAAACTGCTGGATTTGACTCAAGCGAAGAATGTTTTTCACATGAACAACTTTATATGGCACTTTCTAGAGATGCATCCAAACAAAATCTTGGCACCAGGAGGAAAAACAGCAAATATAGACTACAAAGAAATATTATGAAGCAAGCTGAATTTTATTTTCATATCAAATTATATAGAGTTGATAAGCAAGTGTGAAACAGTGGGTACAATCAGTGTATACTTTTAAATTTCAGAGCAGCTTTTCTACTGTATATTTTTAGTGAATCTTTTTGTCTATGAACATACCATATTTTTACATTTTTAACAATCTAAATTACTCAACTTTTGCATGATTCTTGCATGATTTTTTTTATTAATCTTTAACATGCTGCTCATAGCATCCGGAAATCAAATTTGTGTTTTAGACACATTTTTCCAACCCAAATGAAACCAAAATTTGGCACACAACTACAATTTTAGTCATAAAATACCATGCCAAATTTGATATATTTAAGTTATCGCGGTTTTGAGTTACCACGCTTACATGTCTGAAAGTACAGACCGACAAGTGATCAATCACTTGTCGGTCTGTTCTTTTGGGTTGGAAAAGATCAATCACTTGTTGGATTTGGCTCGAAATCTGATAGGTGTCTACGCTATAGATGTTAAATCCGTGCGCCGAATCTTATCTGTCTCAGCTCTCTTCACTTTGTAATTACCGAATTCGCTTGCGCTGGAGTAACCGGACGCGCTGAATTCTTGAGAATGGATTTCGCTCAAAATTTGACAGAAATCTACAAATTTGGTTTCATAAATCAAAGTTCATCAATTTAACTCAAAGTATTTTCTAGTTATCGTATCCCAGAAGGACAGACTTAATATTACAAATGTGTTTTTCGAACTCAGGGATGTTTGAAACGCGAAGATTCATCAAAATCTGAAGTTTGAAACATTCAGCAATTACGATACACCCCATACACTCGGTATATGAGGAATCGAAAATTTAGCAAGAGATTTCCTTAATCCAATTCACAATCCTGTTTGTTTATAATTGACTTTGTATTTCAAATATCTTTGGCCAAAACATAAGTAAACCAGTTCCTTTACATTTCTGGTTGTTATTAGAGAAATTTTTTTATTATTAGAAAAACATATAAACACCATTTTATATTAACTACTTAGAAAATAGTCAACGGTATTGTTGAATATCCTGTAAATAAGAAAGCTACATTTCTCCGAAATTTATTGTTGATTTTAAATCTATATATAAATGGAGATAAATGCAATTCAAATCCTAAAATGTATAATTTCTACCAGTATAAAATACTTAAGAATTAACTAGTCGTTAACTACAATATATGTTATTTAGGAGTTTCTATCTCCTGAATGCCATGTTTTAATTCGAACTTTATGTTTTGTTTTGTTTCAATCAGTTGCTTTTTGGATGCTTAGCACAAATAAATAGAATACAAAAAGTTTTTAACAAGTGTAAAAATGGTACTTACTGAAACGTGTTTCAGTAGATTTTTCTTGACTGTTTCATATAGCTTTGAATAAAACTATATTTTTAAAAATTCAAAATGTAGTAATATATAGGGACGTCTGCATATTAAAATCAGTTGTTGCGTTGTTGCGCAATCTATCACAGAATGCCACTATGTCTATTAAAACAACTGAGTTCACAGTTTATTGCACTGTTTTATTGCATTTAGACACATATAAAATACATTCTTGATTACGACATACTTTTTAAAGGGAGTAGTGTGATGAAATATTATTTGATCAGATTTTTAATCGCTGAGAATACAAAGGAAAAGCACTGAAAATTAGGAAATCAAGTTATTACTGTTGAAAAGAAAAAAAAAATTAACGCATTGATTATTTTCTTTTCTGCAACAATAGTTGTAGTTCATATCAGCTGTGATTTCATTTCAGAATGCTCAGGCAATTTAGTCATATACTTCCTCAAATAAAAACTGCTATATTGTATGCATTATGAAATTAAATATAGAGCGTGCGGCAAAAAAATAACCCGGACATACAATTTTTACTATAACTCTATGAAAAATAAATAAATTAACAAAATATGACAAATAATAAGAGTTAAGTTTTACTAATAAATAAATTTAATTGGTTTCAAATTGACCGTCTTCGGTCAGTAATGTAGAGGCGCAAACACTTATTAAAATTTTCAACAATGTTCCGCAAGTCTTCTGCCTTTAATATATCACATTCCCATTGAAGCGATTGCTTTTGAGAGTCCAAACTTTTGTGTGGTTTAGTGCAAGCCCTAGACTCTAAAACGGACCAAACACTGTAATCCATGGGATTGATATCTGGCTAATAGAGTGGCCATTCTCCAGAGGATATTACGTTCTGAAAATGCGTCTTGCGCCAATTCTTATGTCTTTTTGGCTTTGTGAACTGGTACGGAGTTTTGTTGAAACGTCCAGTTTATATTGCCAAAGTGCCTTTGGCATACGGAAGTACAGCACCTTCTAGAATGTACCGCTGATACGCTTTTTGATTTATTTTAATGCCCTTATCTCTCCAAACCAAGAGTGCTTTGCCGCTTGCGCAAATTCTGTCCCAAACCATGAATAACTTCGGATTTGGCGATGATCAAAAATTGCTGAGGTGCTGAGGTCTACAGACCAGATCCTATCTTTCTGGGAGCTTGTTGGACGGTAAAGGGATTCTGTACTATTTTCCGACGATTCTACCTCGCTGAGAGATACGATGCGGAAGAATGAGCGCATTTCAGGAATTCTTTGTCACTCTTTGATCTTGATTTTTGCCTCACTACATACTTTTTGTTTCAATTTTTTTTCACGTTTATGTTAGTGTCGTTTTGTTTCTGATTGTACTATTTTATTTTAATTCAAAATTGCGTATTGATTGCTAATACAGCTAGTTCAAGAGGTAAAAAAAGGTTCCAGGAGGGACAAGGCGAATATTTTATATAATATTATGAAAAATGAGTAAGATTATCTACCGTTGTTAATCTCCAAATGTTTTCAGAAAAAATTCAATAACAAATAAAAAAAAAGATTTTTTAACATAAAAGAATTAAAGACACGAAGAGTTTTAGCATCCGAGAATGAACAATATAACTCAACAAGTCAAAACAATAATAATCAGCTACAAAATTCTTAGATACTTCCTCCAAAATAGCTCTGGTATAGTCTCAAAACAAGGCTTTAATTCAACCCATCGATTGTTTTAGATTTAAAAAAAATTAAGACTATTACGTTTTTAAATAATATTTCCTCAATAATAATGGTATTTTTATCATTTTATTAAAAGCTATCATAAAAGATGTTCTTAAACTAAAAATAGTATTCCAAATACGTGCAATTCTGAAATTGAAACCTGTGTGCAATGATTTGAATGAAATTTATAGTTGTGGTGGTATATAGATTATTATGATCTGTGCAGGAAGCAACAGGACGAATGTTGTTGGAAACATTTCTTTAATAATCACATTCACACACTTAAAACAAACACAAAGACAAGACATTCGCGCGTGCGCTTCACAGTTCAGCATCCCATCTTCTTCTCATTACAATCGCAATGCATTATGGGATTACATATGGGATGGCTTAATCAGGTATCGCCATCTAGTATCCAAAAGAGAAGATAAGTGTAATGCAATTGCTACATAGTTCATTAATATTTAATTCGAACAGATTCATGACGAAAGAAACGCTTTCATATATGACATTTAATGGGAAATGGTTTTTTTAATGTTGCAGATTCCATTATATACTATTTTTCATAGAAATCCACTCGGAAGTACCTTTAAAGTGTTCCTTTTGACATTTTTTGCAAGAATTTTATCACTCAATAATTATTCGATGTCGATTATTATAAATAATCTAGCAAATTGAGAACATATCCGGTTAAAAAACCCGGTTAAAAAATATCTTATTTTTAAATCTCTAGCAATTGTAAAATTGTTTTATATATGTATGTATATAATAAAATAAGTATGGATATCATCATTTTTAATTTATTCTTACCAAAATTTTATAACTTTAAAAGAGCAATTCTTGTGTGTGTGTATGTGTGTGTAAATTTATTTCGTGTACACGGAAATGTCCCTAACGATTTGGATCAAATTTTATATTTAGATAAGGTTTTGGTTTTTAAGTTTATCTGTATATCTTTCCTAAAAAAACGCACAACGAAAACATTGTTGTAACTAACTGAAACTTTTTCTATCTGCCTCCATGCTGACAATGTCATATAGCGCCATCTCTTAAATTTTTGTATTAGTTATATTGTTGCCATAGAATGATAACCTGCTGGTTCCTCAGAATTTTGTGAGATGGCGCTGTATGACATTATCCGAATACGAATGCGTTCGGTTCGCATCCAATAGCAACAATGCAATTATTATATCAACCAATTCGAATAAGATGTTAAACTAAGAGCGTTCATAATTTTTTTTAATTTAAATGACAGCTCATATTTAGTTAAGATTCAAAAATATTGTAATAACTATATCATTCATATCTAAATATTTTCTCCAAGAAAAACAAAATTTTACAAAAAAAAAAAAAAATCCGGGTGAAATTTGTTTTTTCTGGTACTTTTGTTAATAATAGATAAGTAAAATGAAAATAAAAAAAATCTATTCAGATAAGTAAATGCGTATCATGATCCTAAATATGAGACATCCAAAATCATACGTTTCATTTTCTCTTAGAAGAATGTAAAAATCAGGTGTTTTGTTCTCTCCAAAATCTTCTTATACAGTCGTAAATAATTATGCTATTTCTCCTCTTTCCTCATAGAATTTACGTAGGGTCGGAAAGACCACGAGTACTCAGAATTTTATTTTTAGAGTTCCGCACGTCAGAGTTTTGTGCTTAACCCTCCAGTTGTGAATCCCACTATTTCAGCGGGTAGTCTGAAATCGTGGGATTCACAACTGGAATCAGTCCCTTTTCTGTTGCAACCCGCGTTTTTCCCAGTTTAGAGTGTTTATTTTTACGATTACAGATGTTTTATTATTTCATATTAATATCTTGTAACATATAGTATCTGTTCACTTTCTTTGAAGAATATTTGAACTTATTTGCAAATGTAGCATCTAAATAGTGATTTTAAAGAATTGCGCAGCCAAAGTATTAAAAGAATAGTAAAAAATAATATTAGTTTTCTACACCTTTTTCACGATTAATTAGAATCAAGATTTCATCAAGAGCTTCAACTGTAAAAACAATATTACATACTAAATTTCTTTTATTTAAATAGTGCTGTTTTTTCAGATACCGTCTTTACATGCATGCCAAAGCAATGGAAAGTTAACACTTTGACGGATTTGATTCAAAATTAAAAAAGATCTATAAATGCTAAATTGTATACTAAATTTCATATAACTATGTCGTTGCATGTGTTTGAACTATCTCGTTTACATGCAAGTGAAACAACAGAATGATAGACAATCATTCTCTTTATGGTAGTTGCTACAGGTTTAATTTTAGATGCTACAACTATGCACAAATATCGATTATCGTTGCGAAATTCGACGCGCTACCGAGTAAACAGGTTAAATGCATGAAAATGTAAGGATCGACAGATGGTCTTTTCACATATTTGGTTCAAAATGTGGCATGGATCTACATTGTAGATGCTAAAACTGTACTTTTTCAGTTTTGCTCTTATCATGCTCATTTGTTTGTGTTTAGACAGCCAGACAGATAGGCTACCTGCGAATAAACTTCACTCACTATTTCATATGTATCTGCAAATTTCGTGGGAACAAAAACCCTCATAACTAGTTTCCTCTATATAACATGTAGAAATTTTGAATCATTATGATCATAGAAGGATATAATTCCAAAATTCTGCTTTTCAAATTCAAGAACTTTGAAAAGGATCAAGAGGTTCGTAAAAGTCTTTAGATAGATTTTTTTTAATGATTACAGTACTTTTCGCTGTGCATTTCGTATACAAGAAAATAAAAATATTGCATATTTTTCAACAAAACATTCGTAATACTCATACAAAAATACCGTACCATGTGGTTAAAAATTACATTCACGTATCGATACATTGTAATTACATCTTAATCGATAGTGATAATTCAATCAATCCTTTTTTTATATAAATCCTTTCACTAGTTTTTTCTCCTGACTGTCAGTCTATTATTTTTTTTAATAAAATAGCTTATTCTTAAACGAGTCCCAAAAATTTTATCATGTTGAATTACTTTTTTGACTCACTTGTTGTTGTATAACAATTAAGAAGGCTCTTTTATCATGTTGAAAATCCTTCGTTTAAAGTTCTAAATGATTATATTCAGTGTAATCATGTAAAGAGGTAATTCATATGTAATAAAAAATGTAATTCAAATGTAATAAATAGCAAAGTTGAAATAATAATTGCCTTCTATCACAAATAATTATTTGCTGTAGCATTTCCTTTCCAACCTAAATAAAAGTTATATGTATACAAAAAACAACAAGGAATACTCTGACGGCTTTATTATGCTTTTGTCCCAAAGCGAAAACTGCTAACGCAATTGAATGGAATGCGTTGTTGTATTTTAATTAAATACCGCTGACGTTCGATTCGGCGGAATTTGGACTGGCGGTGGTTGCTTATTTTCAAAAACATTTTGTTCGGCCTTCTCAATAATCGGTTGCTCTTTAGTTTGTGACGAAAAACATCTAATAAATTTTAAATTCTATTAAGCAAAATCTAAAAAATTAAAAAATATTGACCTAGAGGTTTTGGTGTATCGAAACTCTGTGTATCCGAAAAACCCATTTTTGGAACTATGTCTGTCCATGAATTCGGTAATTTAAAAATGCATTGAGCTAGATGAACGGAATTTGTCATATAGTTGATTCATTAACTGTTAGTTCTTTAGTTTATTACTAAATACTGCTTACTTAATATACTGCAAAATAATACTTTTTTTTACTTTCTTGTATTTTAAGTATACAAAAAAAAAGAAAAGAAAAAGAAAGTATTGTAATCGTCAAATAAATTTGAACTCGCTATGATTTTGGCGAATCTTCAAGTTTCAAAACTTCCTGTATCCGAAAAACACATCTTTGGAATTATGTCTGTCTATAATCAGGCAATTCATAAAAGCGTTTAGTTAGATGGGTCAAATTTGTCATGCCGACTTTTACCAAGATTTTCTTCCAAATCTTGAACGGAATCCATTCGCAGGAAATTTTCTGACTGTCAGAGTACAAATGGGCACAATAAATATAAAATGCAAAATGTTATGTAGATAAAATTTGGTATACACATATTTAACATTTAAAGTGTTTATTCATATCAAATTTCAAATCCAAACCCATTGTTATAGTTAAAAGAAATTTGTTTAGTTAAATAAATAGTTTATAGAAATTTGATACATGATTTGTTTTTACTTCTTCTCTGCGCCAAATTTTGGCTTTAGTCGAAGAAAAAAAATAGTATACTCGACAAGTAAAAAGTGTACAAAATGCACACTCGGTTTTCTTCAATGTACTACGAAGACCAAAACATTATTTTGTGGGACTTTGGATCTAAAAGTCAGAGAACTATCGGTATTCATGGCTGCATCCAAAGTCGTCAATTCTTATTCGGGAGAAGTATACAGTAAATTTCTTAGGAGTATTCGAGTAGTATTTCTTACGAGTATTTAAAGCAGCATTCATTAAGAATATTCAAAGGATTTTTGGGGAAGCTCTTGCCAATTTTATTTCAAATTTACTCCATCATTTGTACTTTCAAATATTCAAGTAAAAATTTATAATAAATAAGTGCTTTTCTGATGTTCTAATAAATATTTTTGCTTTTAAAATTAGATCCTTTGTAATTTGAAATATTTTTTAATAATTTCTGTTGTTTGAAAGAAGTCCAAAAAAGTTTTTTTTTATTTAACTTACTTAATAATTAAGTAAATTTTTGTTGTTTGATTTGGATTTATTTTGGATTTCGTTCCCCATATTTTAGTTTATATTCTTATACATACAATTAAGGACACCTCAAAAATAAGGATGAATCGCTTAGGGCATGGTGGTTGACAATTCCCAGAGATGATGGGATCTGCGTCCTACTGGAGGTATTATAATGTGGCTGTTGATGCCTCCCACCATAGTTCCCGCCTACTTTGCTGTACCGTTCTGGTCTTTGAGATTTTTCCTTGTGCTTCAGAGCGGGAAGGAATATTCTAATTATTAATATATATCTAATTACATCATGAAAAAGAGCAGCAGTATTAAAAATGAATCTATTTTAAAAATGTTTTTGGACGCTTCTTAGTTTCGAAGCTAAACCTTAATTTTTAGTTCAAAAAATTATTAAAAGCAATCCTTATTCTGAAATCTATCCATTGAGGAAACAGTAAGCAGAATCTTCATATCTTCATTATTCAAGAATGGAAAAAAAAAGTTAGAGTAAAATATTTGAACAGCATAGAAAGCGATTTGAATTTCCCTTCAACAATAAAATATATTGTCGCAAAATACGAAATACTTAATATACTTTTTAAAAAATTCATTAAAATCAAGAAAAAATATTACATGACAGCAGGATAGTACCATTTAAAAGATAGTTTTTGAATTTTTAAATGATGTAATAATTTCAGAGATTATTACCAATAAGTACCAAAATTTCGTATATATTTTAATTAATTAGAATTCTGATTAAAAATTTTAAAAAAATCGTTCCAAAATGCACGAATTCATCTTCTTTTGTGTATATGCGCTGAATCTTGTGACTTTAGATCAAACGGCCTGATCAGTATAGAGCAGAGATATGCACACACTTTCATCTTTATTATTAATTGAAATTATAAATATTTTTCCTAAAGTAAATATAAGAGAACACGAAAAAGATTTCATAATGAATATTTAATATCAAGATAAGATTAATATCGTTCCTACATTTACTTTTCATCATTTTAATCTATTATAGAGTAGTGCAAATCTTGTTCATAAAAAAGTTTAACTGCTTAGTAAAAAGTAAATCTTAAGTACGCATTCGTTGTTTTATACCTTTCGGACACGAATTGACAGAGTATTTCTCCTTTATACAAACTCTAACTACCTTTCAGTTCTGCTTCATGCTTCATTGTTTACATTTTCCAAGGTGTACTAGATTTATGATCTCTTAAAACTGACGCTTATCGACGGATTTTATGACAGAAATAAATCGAGACGAGCAAAGACTTCAACACGAATGTGTCAACTGATGCAAATAAGCAAACTTTTATGCAAAAAGAAAGTATACATGTTCATCGCTTTTTGCTTCCTCGTACAAGAAGGTTAAAAAGAAAGTATGTTATAATTGTCAAAAAAATTCGAGTTGACCACATGCCTAAGATATCATAAATATTAAAAAAAATATTATTTTTAGAATTTTTTCGGCTGGTTTATATGCCAACATGACGATTCAACCAGCGGAAGTGGACACTCCAAAATTTTCTCTCAAACCTTCTAATAAAGTTGTTATCTCTCTGAATCCGTATAAAATTTTGAATCGTGGATGTATACATGCGAATACCTTATATTGTGTTGGCCAATAATAGTCATGAAATATTGATCTTTGGCGAGAGAGCATTTTTACTCAATTTATCGCGTAATCCTGCGAATAAAGCCCGAAAATCGAATATGTGTTTTAGACACATTTCTTCCAACAGATCGAGGCAAAACTTGTCACAGAAATCTATTGCCATCATAAAAAATCACTTAAAAATTTAATATATTTAAATTCACTATATTTTTTTAGTTATCATATTTACATGTTTCTGAGCGTACAAACCGACAGACGATCGACTCCTCTTTGAATTTGGCTTAAAATTTGATAAGTGTGTACACTATTGATGATAGATTGGTGTACCGAATTTTATACATCTAGATATCCTCGTTTTGCAGTTCACTCACATTCGAGCAACCGGACAGACCGACTTCCTTCGAATGTATTTTGCTCATATTCTGATAGAAATCCACAAATGTGGTGTAAAAGCTTCATACCAAATTTTCATTCTTCTACTTCAAAACGTTTTTGAGTTCTTATATTCTTATAGGAAGGAACAACCAAAGGAATAAATGCCAATACTTTTAGAAACAGTAAAACGTTAGCAACGTATGAATCTTCTTCAAGTTTTTTCTTTGAAAATAAATCTTTAAAGATAAAAGAAATGTTCTTGAAAGAAAGAACTTTTCTTCTTTCTTTATTAATTCTATCTTCTTTGTGCACACATTAATTTTCATTTTTCATTTCTTCTTTGCAATGACTCCGTGCATATCCTCACTTGACTCATTCGATTTGGAACTGTTTAAAATTTTATCCACTTATTTATAAGAATTTTTATTGAACTCTTTTCTCAAATTGATGCAAGAAACATGTTTTTTAATTCTTTTATTCTTAATTCATAAAACAGATTTAATTACAAATAATATTTTAAAAATAGATCCCTGAAAGGTCAATTCATATATATCTCATATTATATTTTCTCTTCATATATTCTTTGATTTATATCTCAATACAAGTATTCGTAATATGGACATTGTATAGTCTTCTTGATGATATCTGCTGCTTTCTCGGCAACCATAATAGTTGGTACGTTGGTGTTTCCTGATGGCACGATGGGCATGATGGAGGCGTCCACAACTCGAAGACCTTTGATGCCTTTTACTCTGAAAGAATGTGTAAATGTTTCATTTGTGAACATCATAAGGAAAGAAAAGACATTTAGTTAATTTATATCCTATAGAGTAAACGTCTATAATGTTTTTATATTAGGCGACTCAGATGATTAATATCTTTTATTCTGAAAACATGATTAATTCTTTTTGCTCTGAAATCAAGTTTACTTCCTTGTACTCTGAAAACAAGATTAATTTCTTTTACTCAAAAAATGTGAGCAAACACTTCAGTTGAGAACATCAAAAGGAAAGAAACTGCATTAAGTTAATTTATACCCTGTGGAGTAAATGTCTGTAATGTCTTTACTTTAGGAGATGTGGATAATGTCTTTTACTGTGGAAACAAGATTCATTCCTTTTACTGTGAAAATATGTGCTAACATTTTAGTTGAGAACGTCGAAAAAAAAGAAAATACATTAAGTTAAATTATGTAGAATAACGTCATTTACATTACAAGACACGTATGATTAAAATTAGGGATATCTTATCGAGCAATTTGGTAAAATATGTCATTATCTTTCAAGTATAAAGCAAACACTTTATCAAAGTATTCTCCATGGATAATTATGTAATATCTGAAATAACTCTTCTTTATTCAAAATATCAGTATTCAGATGAATCTGTTGAGGTTAAAATGCGATTCTTCATACCACCTGACGGTTATGCGGTTTAATTTAGTTACCTGGACATCCCTTTATAAAATAAATCTTATGCTATTTTATGAAAGATCTCGTAATTTAAAACTTTGTTCAGAAGAATAAGATGACACCTGAGCTAGCACTTCCTCTCCAAACATCTTACCACACTAGTGGTAAGATGTTTGGGCAACATCAGATCAAGGAACACATCGAATTTTTGTTTTTCTACCCAGTGCCCGAAACTTTACTACTAGGGCACCGCAGCCGGCGGTTTTGTGAACTTTTTCACGCGTTGAAACTTTAGTTCGATACTTGACTACTTCATAAGAGCTTTAGCTGTCATAATGATTGATTGTCAGAGATTTAATGCACAGAATATCTAGTAAATTATAAAATTTTATCAGAGGAGTCGTTCTGAATTTCAAGCATTTAATCGTTTAAAAGACTGAGAATTTAAAATTTCAACTTTAAATTTATTTTTGATTCTTCTTTACACACACACACACACACACACACACACACACACACACACACACACACACACACATATATATATATATATATATTCCTCTTTTATCTTTCATTTCGCCTCTGTTTTGATGAAATCAACAATTCTTGGCGTATGCATAGAACAATTTTCTCATTTAAGAACAGACACTGAATATAAATACGTTGAAATAATACGTTTGATTACCTTAACAGTGGATCGACAACAGTAGTGGGATCTCTGGGATTTCCCATTTTTGCTGTCCCCACTTGGTGACTAAGTGTTATAACCGCACCTTTAGTTAAGCAAGTGAAATATTTATCTAGATCTTGGACAAATGGCTCACATCCAGGAGCAACAGTTTCGAAAGGCTTGGCTCCAACTTTCTTCATGGGCTCACTCATTATTAATTTCTGACAGGTCTTCATCCCTGTAAAAGAAACAGAGGATAATTCAGAAGTGAGTTGCATTGAGTCCAGGATTTATATGAATAGGCCATATAACTATATAACATCACAGATTTAATAAATTCATCAAAATTTGCAAGTTTTTAGAATATTATCTGTGGCAACCAAAGAAGATGGCTTTAAAAATTAAGTTTAAAATTCACTTCATAGTTACTAGTATCCTTCAATACCGATATTACCTTAAGGACTCAATCTGAATCAGAAGATAAATGATTTTTTTTATAATATTCGATTCTATTTTCAGTTATATTCTCCTTACCAAAATACGAATGAAAGTTTTTTTTAAATTTCATGACATTTCGTCATTTTCTTTCATTCGTCATTCTTGGATATGTAAATATAAACTTCAATTTTTTAATTAGGTCATAATCTTATTCTAATTTTGTAATTATTCTTCATGGTGTTGAAAAAGTTGTATTGGGTCGCAACGCTAACTCAAAACATTAGAGTTTGTAACCGAGTACAAGACCACTAGAGAAAAGTGATCACCTGTGTTCCGATGGTTGTTATCTAGCTAATAAGCTACACCGCAGTCTATTCAATGTTGACATTATTCTGTATTAAAAAATTATATGTTATGAGAGGCTTATAGAAAGAATAATATGCATGTCTATTGCAAGATCAATGTGGTTCAAAAATAAAGGAGATGGACTTTTTGACCTAGCAACTATAAAAATTCACGCTGTATAATAAAGCCATTCCCATGGCTTGTTGCCATTGATATGGTGAAAAATGTACCAACTGACGGATTGTAAGACCACTCTCGCCTGTGGACGTTGGTTGGGAACTTCCCACAAATTATATGTAAAATGAACAGACATCAAAGAACCCGGAAAATCTTCAGAGAGGGGAAAGAGGGGGAAATGTGCCAATTTCAAGACGTGCACAGGTAGTCGAAACGGGGCTTAATGAGGACACAGGAAAAATTTCATGGATTTATTTGTGAAAGTACAATAACTAGGTGAGATTAATAATATGAACTTTTTGCGATTTTAAAAAAGCTCTATCTTAAAATTGAAAATTGTATTAGTCCATATCTCCCCAAAGCGTATGTTTTTTTTTAAATTTTAAATTATTATTTTTGTTTACTTTCCTCGTGTCTTAAATTTTACTTCGCCATTGCTTAACTCGGAAATCTGTATACTGATATTGAAAAATACATTTTTAATTTAGTATGATATAGACTTAATTATTTTTTAAAGCATTTTTCAATATTCAGTTCAGTTCAGATATATTAATGTAGCGTTTCAAAGCAACACTAAGGATATTTGGGGAAGGACATCGCACTTTTGAACCGCGATAAAATGGCACCTGAGCTGGCACCCCTTTTACAAACTCCTGCGCCACTCTAGCGAGATGATATTTGGTTTCAACGGATTTAAAGTGAACCAGACCCGTTACGACGATTCTTCAGTGGAATCTGATCTTGAACTTGCCACCTTACCGCCAGGCGATTGGGGCCCTAAAAACATTTTTTACGTCACGGAAAGCTCATAATTTTCATCGTCAATATCTCGGCCAATTTTATAGATAACAGCATGAAATTTGTCCTGTGTTTATATTATGGTACAGCATGCATTTTTTTTAAATTATACTTTTTAGCTATTTTTTTTAGTTCTTTTTTGTTACTTTGTAGAGCTAGGGAGCACTCTAACATGCCTTAATAAATTCAAAAATTATTTTTCGACTAAAGAATTTGAAGTAAATTATAGCCGGCGATTTTAAAAGGATGTAATTTTACTTCTAATGTTTATAAGGAATACTTACCTTCAACGATGGTTTTAAGATCTTCAGGATTTTCGAAGTAATTGGGATCGATAGCTGGGGAGTCGTAGGGATTCGTGGATTTCAAGCGTACAGTTCCTCGACTTTTCGGCTGTAAAATCTGGCTCAGGCACACAGCCACTGTGCTATTTTCGTACGGGCCGAAAATTGCTTTGTAGATCTGAAAGAAGATAATATCATTTCAAAGAGGTTGTATATATGTAATGATATTTTAAACTCTTACTGTAGCCCATAGTAAAATATTGTCTTATTTCTTGATCTAATTACACTTTCGGTTTAATTAATTCCTTTGTAAGAAATAATGCGCCATCAGTACTACGTATCGAGTGAAAGTGATACTACCGTTGCCCTTCTGAAGGTCAACACATGTATTGAATTGACGCGTGGCCGGAAATCCCATGTTATATAAGACTAGTGATCATTTGTTTCGGCCCCTTTTCCATTCTTTCTTACTTCTGCTTTTGTGTCGCACTGCTTTTTCTTGTAAAAAAATCATGCCTGGGAAAGAATAAAACGAAATTAAAAATACATTATCTCGACTGTCTTCATATCTGCCTTCTGCTACAACCAAAATGATGTTTCATATTATTTAGTCGACAGAATGGTTTCCTGTAATGCCTCCGCAACTTGCCGTGCTCCAAAGATGTTCCACGCTGACTCAGCCGCTTGCTTGCCGGGTTGCTTCCAGTGGCATGACGGCTTCAAATCCGATCATGTCGCTGAAATTCTACGAATGACGATGTTTCCGTAACCTGTGACGTCATCCGACTCTCCGGCTCAATACGCTTCTGTTTGTGTTCCATTTCCTCATGTGCGTGACAGTTATATTTTCAAGAAGTTCCAACTGTGCCATGATTCATCAAAAAGTTATTCGTGTTAAAGAAAAAAGCCTCCATCAACTGACAACGAATGAAATTCAAAATTTTTATTCTGTACTTTTGATTTGATTTTAAATTGCATTTTTCTATTATATTATAATTGCAAATAATTTTCTTATATTATTATTCAAAATATCATTAGTTTTAGTTTAAAATATTGAATTTTTTAAAAAATTTTCTAATTTATTATTAAAAAATTAAGCATACAAACCTTGTGATAGAAAAAAATAACCTATCAAGATTCTTATATTCTTAATAATTAATGGCATAGGATAATTAGATTAAGGTAGTGAATACCTTAGGGGAAATTATTACACCCCTGACAGTTATTAAGCTGCCCTCTATTTTCACTATGTCCAAATACTTGTTTTTACAAAATACAAATGTTTTTTTCTTCAATTACTCAATTTTTTTTTATATTACATATTTTTTTCCCAACAATATTATAAGAGTATTTTAAGTCTTGAGTTTGTTGCATTCATTCACAAGTGTTTTGTTTGAAATGTTTGAATTTTGCTTTGATTACTTTTGGTTCCAAGTTTTTCATTTGATATTTTTGAATTTTACAATTATTATTATCATTTCTAAATGATTTATTTGAAATACATAAATCTTACATTTATTTAAATTTCCAAAAGTTTTATATGAAACCATTAAATTTTACAAGTATTATTTTCATTTCCAAGCTTTTCATTAGATATTTTTGAATCTTATATTTATGGTTTCAGTTCCAAGTGTTTAATATGAAATATTTCAATTTTTCAAGTATTATTTTCATATCAAAGTTTTTTACCTGAAGTTTTGAATCTTGTGTTTTTATTTACAGTTGAAATACTTTATTTGGAATCATATCAATACTGATATTGTATTTAATAATTTAATACTTTATTTCTAATTTAAATATCTTGTTGAGTCAGATTTCCTAATACTTAAGGATAATATATCTTTAACTATCATGACAAAATTAAATTCCATAGTTGAGTTTTACAGAAAAAGGGTCAAAATAACTTTGTGCAATATCGAATGCTGTTTAATTTATTAATATTTTGTTATTACTTTTGATTATTAAGTTTTTAAAATACTATTTTCACAAATATAATTCTTTTTTATGCTTCTAACATAAAAAGATGAATGGGATTTCTGTGTTAATGTTTGTATAATGTGAAGACAAAGTAAACTGAGGTGGCACTTTCAATATGATTTTAAATTAAATATACTCAGACAACAGTGCAAGATATGGTTGTGTGTCAAAGGCCCCTGATGCACTTCCACGCTTTGCAGTGGGAGGAAATTGTAAAGATATTTTAAATTCTTAATTTAGCCCATAGTAAAATATTCTCTTATTTCTTGATCTAATTCCATTTTCGGTTTAATTAATTCCTTTGTGTAAAAATAATGCGCCATCAATACTACGTATCGATCGAAAGTGACACTTCCGTTGCCCTTCTCAAGGTCAACACATGTATTTGCGCGTGGCCGGAAATCCCATGTTATATAAGACTAGTGATCATTTGCTTCGGCCCCTTTTCCCTTCTTTCTTACTTCTGCTTTTGTGTCGGAAAGAATAAAACGAAATTAAAATACAACATCTCGACTGTCTTTATATCTGCCTTCTGCTGCAACCAAAATAATTATATATATATATATATATATATATATATATATATATATATATATATAAAATTTATTTTTTTATAACCGACAAAAAAAGTTTTAGATCTCGAACGATTTTGAGATGAAAAAAAAAAAGGCCATAGTTTTTCTAAAATTTGATGATTGCAACATTCACATGATCATTCCAAACTAGTTTAAATCGGATATTCACAATAAAAAGAAAATTCTGGTATAGAGTAAATGTTTTGTAGCTCAAACGATTTTGAGATGGGAAAAAAAAAATGCCATAGCGTTTCTAAAATTTAATGATTGCAACATTCCAAACTAGTTTAAACCGGTTATTCACAAGAAAAAGAAAATTCTGGTATGGAGTAAAAACTTTGTAGCTCGAACGATTTTGGGATGAAAAAGAAACCACTGTTTTCTAAGTACCGCCGCATGCGTAATCTGATAGTCACGGGATTCTTTAAAACAGGTTAAAACTGGTTTTTCATGGTAAAAAATTCTAGCCTCGAGAAAAAAAAAAAATAGAACTGGATTGATTTTGAGATGGCCAAAAGACATTGCTTTTTTTAAATTTTGGTAATTGTGAAATATGAGTCAGGTGAGAACATGATGTTTTTCTCTCGTATTGATAACAAAAAGATTGCTGATTAAAAAAAATAACTTTCTTATATGATAATTTGAAATTTGCGATAGCATATTTCACTTTTAAAAAAATTATCACGCCATTTTTATCTATTCATAAACGGCTGTCTGTCAGGGAAATCTATAGTGGATAGCAAGATAATCTATCGTGTGAATAAAATTGATATGTAGAGAAGTCATAAAGTAATTGTTTGAAGTTAAGTTTTAAAGAGATTTTTTTCAGCTAAATGTTATGAATTTTGTCAATATATTATTTTATCTATAGAGTTTTAATTTATGCATTTAAAACAATTTTCTCTAATATTTTTATGTTTACAATATGAAAAATAAAAACAGCCAGTTGGTCTTTTTAATTAGATGTTATTCGTTAGGGCTCAAGTTTGGCACAAATTCGCATAATCCAGCAATTCTTTAATAATAATTGTATATTCCATGTTTCATCAGTTCAAAAGACAGGGCAAAAATTTATTGCAGTTATTATTGCCTAGATTATTAGGTTGAAATTATTTAATCGGTTGAAACTATTGGTCGAAAAAAAATTTCCAATGGAAATTATTATTTTTGTAATTTTTTTTTAAAACTGTATTGCCAAACTACGAATAAGAGCCTTATAGCAATTAATAGTGAAAACTGGAAATTTTTTCCAGAAATAATTACATAGTCAGAATAATTTTCATTTTACATATGTCCTTGTAAGACTGTATGCAATGTGTCACACAGCAAACAATTCCGTCATCTAGATTATAATAAAACGATATCCATTTCTAAAATTATCTTTACACCGTAAATGTTTTATATATATATATATATATATATAAACAGCTACAAAAACTGCAAGAATTGTATGATATAACAAACAATTTAATTATCCAGATTGTAACAACATAATATCCATTTCTAATGTTACATCTTTAAATCGTAAATATGTATTCTCTTATAAGACTGCAAGGATCGTAAAGGAAGTCCCAAAATTAACGCAAGATTTGAGCCAACATTCGTGCAATAAAGTTTCAGTAATCCTCTATGAGCTGATAGTTTAGAGTTAGTAAAAATGGAGCGTTTCGCGATAGAATATGTTAACGCAAGATTTGTATTAAATAAATAAAAACCTTTTACCTTTAAACCTTTTTTTTATATTGTTATGTTTTTATAGAATTATAAAGAACACATTATAAGATTATGTATGGAATGACAATTAGAGCAAATGGCTTCCACGGCTTTTCTGGCACATACGCACTCTTTCGACGAAATTTACCATGATCATTTTGCATAAATGTTGTTGAATTTCCTCCTCCAACGCATGTGTGCTTTTGGACATGTTGGTATAGACCAGAGGTTCCCAAACTTTTTTTCTCGTGGACCACTTTCAAAGTTTTACTATTTTTGGTAGACCCCCTGCTGCTACATTTCTACTGTATTCCCAAAACTCCTAAAAAATTTCACCCTAAATTGGGGGTGTTATGAAGGAAAAAAAAAGTAGCACATTTTCTTGTGTCCTATTTATTAAAATAATTATTGTGGTTATATAAAATTATAAACATTTATTATTACAAAAAAATAACAATGAACTCTGAAATGTAAATCAACAATAAAAAAAAGTCATACTTTTAATGAGACGGATGCACTTGATGAATTGACAGCAAGTTATCAATATCTGGCTTCAGTTTTGTAAGAAGTAATCTCAAATCTCCCCGTTCTGTGATGTTCAACCTGCTCCTTTTTTTTTTTTTTTTTTTGTTAGCAGGTTGGTAACGACACTGAAACTTCTTACGACAAGAAATGATGAGGGAAACGCTATCAAAAATTTTCTCGCAATTTCCCACAGCCCAGGATATTTTTCGGGGATTTCTGCCTGCAGCGAAAATGTTTGATAGCCTTTTTTAAATTTCACCTTCAGTTTCTCGTTGGTGCTGAGTTCAAGTAGCTCCTCTTGTAATACCACATTCGCCTCTTCCGTTTCATCAAATGGGGTTATGATCCATGGTGGTATTTCCATTGTCAGAATATCTTCAAATCTATTTTTGAAGACATCATGCAGGGTATTTAAATGTTGAGCGTATTCTGAATACTTGAACAATAGATAATAGTACACTTGCACTATTATCTATTGTTCTATTCAATTCTGTGTTTGAACTGAGTCTCGAATATTTTTGAGTACCTACCTAGTGAATGATGCTACCTGTCTACGTTGATAGGTCAATCCAAGCCAAATTTTTGTTCTTTATTATGAAAACCAGAAACATTTTCGTGGACCCCCACTTACAACTTGTGAACCCCTGTTTTCTTTTCACGTCTGCGTGGACCCCCGTGTGGTCTCCTATGGATCCCTGGGGGTCCACCTGGACCACTTTGGGAACCTATGATATAGACCTTTGACTTCCAATAACACCATAAACAGAAATACAATGGTGCAAATGACACGTTCTAGGGGGCCAGTTCTCAAATTCTCGAATTATGGCCGCTAGAGTTTCATTATCTTTGAAATATTGTTCAACAATTAAAACACGTTGTTCTGTCGTGTAACGCTCTATTTTTACAAGCCCTAAACTATTAGTTATCAAATGAATTTTAATAGGGTTGCAAAACTTTACTGCATAAACGGAGACAAATGCAAATCTTGTGCTAATTTTAGGTGACCTTTATGATACAGGACACAGTTCAATAGTCTAGATTGTAACAACACGATGTCCATCTCTAAAATTATCTTAACAGCATCATCATTTTATGTCCGCTTTTGTAAGACTGCATGAATTGTGCGAAATTGAATAAAATAGACAACCCAATAATTTATGTTTAGACAAGGTGATATCTATTTCTAAAATTATCATTACAGTATAAAGTTTCCGTATAGACCATTGTCACACTACGTAGACTGTGCGAAACAAGAAACAAGTCAACTGACTACATTTTGTTAAAATGATATACATTTCTATAATTATTATTTTCTATAATTATTATAATTATTATTCTATTATTATTATTTTAAGTATTTACTAACTTTTAATCCCAATTGGATGTACCTTAGATGTGTGGATGAGAAGCTTCTAGAATGGAGGTTGGGTTTCGTTACCCGAGTGTATACATTAAGGCTGTATGTTCGAATTACCTTCATTTTAAGAATGGAAAGTACGTCACATGGAATTATTAGTACCATGATCTGCCATTAGGAGTCATTATACTCTTTCGTAAATTGTGTGTGTGTGGGGGGGGGTGCCATTCTCGTATGATAGGCTAACTTTTATATTAAAGAAACAGTAACACGTAGGAAATTAAAGCCAGACTTTTATGAACTTCGAAACTTACTTCGGGCTTAAAACCAATTTGCTTTTCTGGAACTTCCTTCGGAATCTCCGCAATGTAGAGCTGATAATCGGGGAAATCCACGTTAGGGGCGACTGGACGAGCATTCATAAATAAAATAGAATTAACAAACTCTGCCGCTGCCAACGGACCTGGAATGAAATATTCAGGCTTCAGATCGATTGAGTATCCGATAAGACTTTTGATTAATGCAATCTATTTCATAATATTGTACTATATTGAACAACAATATTTTACTAAATTGAAACAACGTGAAATAAAGCTTGAATCGTGAATCAGGGGTCAAAATTGCTTCTGAAATAACTTTTGGAAATGTAAATATGTTGTTACATATTTTTTTTTTCGAAAAGGACTTGGAGAAACAATTTAACAGGAAATATTTTCAAATCAAGATCCTTCAAAATTTTACCTAGTCAGAAAACTTTTTGAGTACAGATTCAAATGTTGCTTTTTATGCTTGAATATGAATCAATTATAGCATTTTTTAAATTTAATAATGCTTTCCATCCTCTATTAGTTTTTCTTGTAAACAAAATTCTCCATATTCCCACTCCCCTCCCAAAAAATCAGATGGATTAATTTGTGGTGAATAAGGTGAATGCAATGCGTCAAAATAATAATCTGAGTATTGAAGAATTGGTTTTTGAGTGTTGAAGACCATTTTCGTATAAAAGAAGATGTAAAAGAAAATACGTATAGAAATAGTACAGAAAAGAAAATATTTATAGAAATATGTGTCAAACAAAAGGCTTAAATGAACTCGAAAATACGCTAAGCCGCTTGACTTCTCTGTATAGTTTACACCTATTATCTAATTAGATTACCCTTTTCTCTATCTTGTCATATATACATCACTTATGAACGTCTCTCTCAGCCGGCGTACCATCCATGCATTTCTGGGAATCGAACTCATGGGATGGTGATTAGGGATTACAATACCGGTATACCGGGATACCCAATACCGGTATTTTGAGCCATTTGTACAATTTTGTAATAGCGGTATTCACAAGTTTAAATACTGGTTTTTTTTGGTATTTACTAAAAATTATTTAAATTATCTCCACTATATGTTCAGGCAACATAGCAAAATAGCATACGTTTTTGTTTTTATGTCTCCCTAACGGACGAAGTTAATTAGACTGTGAATACAAAGTTGCATCGCACAATCAAGAGAAGTAATAAAGTACAGTTTGACAACGGATTGTAAAACAATCTGCGCTTTTGCGCTTGAGTCAGGATGGGTTTAATTCAACAAAATAATGGTGAGAGGAAAGATGAAAGGAGGAGATGTTTACATTTAACAATGAAGACTCGATTTTTTTGTGAGGCGTAAACATTACAGGTAATTAGTAATACAGAATGTCTTACGGTATTTATATAATTATACTGATTTTGAAAATGAAAAAGAAGAAAAGAGACGAACCAATTCAAATCTGATAAAGTTTATAGTAATTTTTTTTTTTTTTTTTTTTTACCCACAAACCTATCCACATTAAGAAGAATTCGGTACAGTTATCGGAGGTTATGATGACACTAAATAGTGAAAAGGAATTGTCTCTTGAACAAAAATTAGATTTAGCGATAAATAAAAAAAAATTCAGCAAACCAAAATACAATACAGAAATCAGCTATATCCAAAATCATCCGACGAGAAATCGATTTATTTGAATATGCGGGATTTAAAGGTTAATACTTGGAAAAATTATATCGTGCATTGTTAACAGTACCACCAACTAGCGTAGATGTCGAAAGAGCGTTTTCGACAGCTGGAAATTCTTGCACAAAATTACGTTCGAGACTTAATGACAATGCAACTAATGGATTATGTTTTTTAAGATCACATTTCAAAAATTTGTAATAGTACCACAGATTGAATAGTGAGTACACTTTTCTGTGATTCAGATAAATAAGATGTCCCTTCACTTTTTTCTGATTTTTTTTTATATATTGTTATAATTTGTAATTTGCCAATTATTTTTTGTGATATTTACACTCTCTAATAAAACTGGCAAATAAAACAAAGAATTACTTGTGTTTTCTTTTTTCTTCTAAAATTTCTACAATCGGTATTAAAACCGGTATAACTGTATTCAGATCTAAAAAATACCGAATGCCGGTATTGAACTTTTGGTCCGATATTACAATCCATAATGGTGATGCACATGCGCATTTTGAACTGAACCAATTTTGAAACACCACTAGAGGGCACACTGTGTCCACTACTTTTACGATAAATATAGTTTTAGTATTCTGACCTTTAGTTTGCTTATTTTCAGCCTGACTTTGGTATTTTAATCATCAGTTGTTGCGGACATGTGGCTAAGAGTAATGGAAAGAAACAGAACTGAGTTGTGTAACTTTCCACTTGATAGAATCATTCGCGTTTCTGGTCTCCCTCCGAATTATTTTCTTCTTATTTTCTTATTACTGTCATTAGTCATTTTGGGTTTTATCGTCAGTTCTGTTGTATTTCACGTAGCTTTTGGATACATTTCCCGCACTTTTCTTTTCACTACGGAAGGCCTGGGTTTCGGTTTATTATGGCAAGAAAATATTATTTTTCAGAGGAAAAATGTGCTCGAATTATGAATTAATTACTAATCTAAAAAGGTAGCAAAAATGACGACATTAGGACTTGTGATTTTTTTTCGAAGTTAGACTTAGCGACGTACAACTTCCGTTCTTTAATAATTAACTTCTGTGTAAAATGTTTTGAGTTAGTAAGCTTGGGATGATTTCTTTCGTGTATGCTCCGTCCCGCGAGTGCGTCTCGGATAGAGGCCTCACGTCCCGAAAGAGTTGCTTTAGTTGATAGCAAAGAAGGAATCATCTAATTATACAAATGGTATGAATATTAAGCATGAGTGGTGGCAGTAAACATATTAACCATTGACAGGTAAGCAATCATATGATTTGCGTATGGAAAATATTGGATTATGATTATAGTGAAAGCCTTACATGCCCGCACAATACAGTGAAACATTTCTCAGTGAGTTTTATTCCGAAATAATTAAGCTTACTAACTCAAAACATTTTACACAGAAGTTAATTATTAAAGCAAATTATTTTCATAATTGCAAATTATTAATTTTATAATCGCAAAATATCTATTACTGGATCGGTCATTCATACCTGATCTGTTTATGATGTACTCTTTTACATTTTGAGGATTCTCAAGTCTTTGCTTAACAGGTGGGATTTGAGGATCAATTGTGAAAGGTACAAGTGAGGCGCAGTGATCGTGAAAGTTGTTGCCAACGGGCAAATCCGCAATAACTGGAATCTGAAAAGAAAGAAAGAAAAAAAGAAATGATGATAAATTAATTAAAATTCTTAAGAAAGTACACTTAAAAATATTGGAAAGAGTTGCAAGTATTGTTTAAACAGAAATAAAAAATGATTTAATGGAGCACACAAAAGCAAGTTGCCTTTTTTAAGGCTATGAAATGATGAAGTAACTATTTCTCAATCTCTACTAATAATAAAGGAAAACGTGTGTGTATTTATGTGGGTGTAGATCTACTGAAATTAGTATGGATATACTTTGGCGGATAGAATATGCTTTTCAGTGGGATTTTATTTTCGATATTTAACTAGAATTTTAATGAAATCGCAATTAAGCGAGATCCTGTTGTTTTCCGCAATAATATATATATATATATATATATATATATATATATATATATATATATACACAAGTTAAATAGTCGGGCTTGTAACATATGCATTCGTCTTTATTAGTAGTAGATATTAGGTTTTTTTAAAACCTTATTATGATATTATTACAAATATTCTCAGTGTAACTCTTCAGAGTTTTAATTCAACTAATCATATGAACAATCGATACACAGGTTTCAAATTGCAATACAATAGCATTACCCAAATGGACAAAAAGTGGGGGAGATGTTGGAAATTATCTTTAGAGAAGCGGAATCATTTAAATCCAGGCTTAGCAACAATTACAAAAATGCGCTTATTTTACTACTCTTTTCACCATTAGCCGAAGTGAATCGTCGAAGGTCCCTTTCCCATTGCCCATGCGCCGCGCCTTGCGTTGCCCTGTTTCCCTGTTTCACCTGGTGCCTTTTGATCTTTGATGTCTGTTCATTTTACCGACAGTTTGCGGGGAGTTCCCGGCCCTTCCCTCATTGTGGGCGAGAGTGGTCCTACAATGAGTCAGATAACAGATTTATGACCATAACCAGAAATGCAACGAAACATGGGAAAGGCGCTTAACAGTGTTAATTTCAGGATCCTGAAACAAACAGTACCTTGAATTTCTCGAGATGTTCCCTGGGTCCGATCCCACTAAGCATGAGGAGTTGAGCTGTGTTGGTGGTGCCCGCTGACATGATCACTTCTCGTCTGGCTCTCACTACATACCTGGTATTTTGGAAATCGAATTCGACTCCCACGGCTCGGCGATTACGCAATATTACCTGATCATAAGAAAATAAAAATAAAATTTAAAACGTAATACAAATTATTAAGATTTCAAATTCATGATTGAAGTTCAAAACCTACGTTATATTTCATAGAGTGACTTAAAACAAATTCTGGCTTAATGTTTTAATATTTAAAACAGGAAAAGTTATTCAAAATATTAATTTTTTAGTAATTTTGGTACATGTATTTTCAAAATATTGTAGATTTAATGAAATATTAGAATAAGAATTATTTTTTCAGTATTTTTATACGATAAAGAATGAGAAAATATTGTGTTAAAACATAAAAAGTTAGTAAACATTAGACTTTAGATAAAATTTCAAATTATTAAAAATTGACTTTTAATTTTCAATCAAATCTTCTACCCAGATTATATTTATAGTTTTTAATATAATTCATTTAACATTATTTTTTGACATTAGAAGAGAATGAAATGCTTTGAAAATCCCCCCGCCCCCGTCCTTCTTCTGAAAAATAATTCTCTGTAATTAATATGTAGAAAGTTCGAAAGAATGTTTCGTAATTTATTTTGTAAGATTATTTACTGATTATTTTCAGTGTCTTTATACGTTAAAAATGATGAGAAAATATTATGTGTTAAAAAAAATGAAAAGTTAGAAAACATTAGACTTTCTGTAAAATTTCAAATTATCGAGAATTGACTTTTAATTTTGAACCATATCTTCTACCTTGATTATATTAATTGTTTTTGATATAATCTATACTTATAATAAAGCTCAATGTGTGTGTGTGTGTGTGTGTGTGTTTGTGTGTTGGCGCTCTACAGGCCAGACCATTCAACCTACAGCTACCAAAATTGGCACGTGTATACCTTGGAGGCCGGAAATGTGCACCTGGGGTTATTTTTTCGAATTTTTAACTAGAATTTTATTTATTTAAAAATTAAGCGAAATTTTGACGTGTTTCTGCTATAACTGCCAAAACTATTACCGCACAAAAAAGATTTTTACATGAAGTTAAAGATAAAAAATTTATCTTTTAAATGATACTACTCTTTTAATCTTAAAATTAAATTTCTATTTTTAATGAATTTTTAAATAAATATTTTAACTATGTTTTTCAATAATTTTTTTCGTCAAAAATAAAAATTAAGATTAAGCACGTTTCGCATTCATGGAAAAAAAACAGCTTTTTTCAAAGTGTTGCCATCACATTGATTAAAGCTCTAACTGAAAATAAATTAAATCTTTTTGGAAATGAAATCTGCAAAAATATAATTTTCGGCACCTGTCTGTAGGAATTGAAACAAATATGAAATATTATTTTTTCTAAGAAATAAATTCAAGAAAAATTATTTTATGATCTTTTATACTCTCTATACAGGGTGTTTATTCAGTCCCGGATCCATTTTGATATTTAATGACTCATAAAATAATGAAGATGTAAACAAACTTATGGCATTTATTGATGGAATAACTCATATATTTTGGTTTTTGATAACTATTGAAATGTTATGTTTACTTTTGATGTGTTTGTTCTATGTAGTACTTTTGTATGTGATGTTTTATTCGAGCGGATATTAATTAGAATGCATACACCACAAGAAAAAGCACAGATTTTATGGTGGTCATAGAATTAATTTCCAATCAACTAAATCACTGACTTTTAAGAGTTAATTTCTAATCATTTAAGCTGATTGATTTATGAAGATTTGAATATCACTATTCAATAAGAAAAGGATAATTTTAGATTTTCCATCGATCGTTTCAAAGAAAATACGCCAATCAGCGAGCAGGTTTCTCAAGATTAATTGGCCTAAGATTAAGAAAATGGTGAGTTTTTCTAAATTTTTAACACTTAAATCTTCATAAATAAGTCTTAGTTGATCGTGGAAAATAGAAACATTCATTCATTTATTTAAAATTTAGTGTGTCCAGAATATTTATCAGAATATGATACCTTACTGCATTAAATTTAGACTTCATAATTTTTGAAATATATTTATAAGCAGGAACAAAATATTATTATTGATTTCATTTCAATCCTTTTGAAAGCAAAACTAAAAACTGAATTTTATACTGAATCTCAGAAATTTTTGTTGAATTATTGTTTGAGATATTACATAAACTATGAAAAATATTTTGTAGTTAACATAAGACTTAAATACCGAGCGATTCTGTTTGCAATATTCATATTCAATAATAATAATAATTAATAAATAACAATAAAGATAATAAATAAAATAAAACGCTTGGTTTTATTAAAAAATATCTTAATATTAATTGCAATTTCGTCATTTACATTTTAAATTAAAGTTGAAGTTTTACCGGAAATGGCAACAAATTAGCAAAATATATATACTAAATTGAACGAAACGATCTAAACAGTATAAGTTTGATATGACTATCAAAATTTGAAGGTTAAAAATGTTTTGTTTGAGAATCTTTAAGAGACCAGTTACTTAAAATATTTAATTGAAAATTGTAGCGAGCGGTAATACTGGCGAACCGGCTGGTCGCCAAAGGCGGCTAGTTCATTTATAATTATAATTTGTTTACATTAGAAGAAAATGAAATGCTTTGCCCTCACCTTTCCCTAAACCAATTCTCTGTAATTAGCATGTAGAAAATTAGAAAGAATGTTTCGTAATTTATTTTGTAAGATTCTTAAAAGAACAGAAAAAGGTTCGTCATTCTACTTTTTACTATAACGAATTATATTTCGATGAACATTATGCTTGGTTTGTCGATTCACCAGCGTAATATTATGTTCTTATTCAATTTTCAAAAATTTAAGAGCTTTGAAAAGAGGATATTGCATGATTAAATGCCAGTTTAGGTGGACTTTTGTTCTCATTGGAACACCTTTAATTGAAGAATACATTATACAGAATAACATTATTTTTTTTTACATTTTAAAATTATTTCTTCGAATTTAAATTCAAATTTTATGTTCTGCAAAGTAAATAAAAGTTTTCTACACTTTACCATAGAGGGAAGAGGAATTTAATTTGAAAATGCTGGGCATGACACAAAATACGAAATAATTGGCTTAGTAATAAATGGCCCTAGAAAATAATTGTTTTAGAAAGAAAACAATAAAGATACTTAATAATTTAAAGCTATTAATCTGGAAAACTAGTTTTATAAAATTACCTTTCTGACGTGCGCTTCAGCTAAGATATCTAAATTAGTCCGATTTTCTGCTGGGACGAGATATGCTTTAGCCGCGCTGCACCGCTGTCCATTTCTATATGTAGTCTGCAACTCATAATACCCTAAAGAAAAGTAATGGAAAAGTAAGTTTCTCTTCGGATCATCTTATAATTCCATCATATTCTTTTTATTTTTCATTGTAGCGTGACTATACAAAGCCCAAGCCGATATCAACTCTCCATTAACTTTCACGAGACCATTCTTATACAAAGGCATTTGCTTACAATGAGATTCCTAATGGCAATTAGCAAATTCTCGGTACTAGTTGACAATCTGATGTCAGATCAGAAATCAGTGCTGTAGATCATTGTTCAGTCCCAGCAACCACTTGCCCTTTAGTAAAGACCTCGCCATTGTTTTTATTCTATATACTAGCCAACTTTGGCTACCAATTCTCCCAGATTATGGATATTTTTAAAGGCTAAATTATTAATATGGCATACATTAAAAAGTATTCCATTTTGTTAAATGCAAATTAAAAAGTGTACATATTATGGAATAAAAGTGGAGTTGAAATCTTACTAGAGAGGTGATGATCACTGAAAATCAAGCGAGGGAATGGTTTGATGGATGAGTTTGGATTCATGATGTGATTACTTCGTTACGGATACACCATCGTTACATACATTATACATACATACATCATGATGTTATTACTTCGTTACGGATTACACCATCCGTAACGAAGTTACGGATGGTGTATCAAAATGAATTAAAAATGTTACTAAAATTAAAAGAGAAATGTACGGAAATGAAACATACCATTAGAATGATAATCTTTTGAGTCTTAAGATAGTACAAAAAGATAACTGCTGTGAATGATTTGAACATCAGATTTCGTGGGCAAATCATAATGATTATCTGGTGACGTCTAAGCATGTTTTTGTGCTCCTGCAAGCTAGTAATTTGACCAATCCGCGACTGGCTTCAAGCCTCCCTTTTTGTAACATCATCTACTTTATTTAAGAAGGTTACTTCGTAGACCTTATCTATATTTATTTATATTTAATTTTCCTTGCCAAGTTCTTATGCTTTTTCTGCTTATATAATATGAGAAAAACAGATTTGGTATACTTAATATAATATTCAATTTTTCCAAGCTTTTTTTTCATCATCCTGCAATAGCATATCTAATGTCAACCTGCTGCGCCTATTCCTAGGTAGCTCGGGTCAATTGGAAATCTGCGCCTATCTGCTTTGAGCACTGATTAAAAAAATCTGTAATGTGATCATGTAATCTAGCCATGTTAAATTCTGTAGTTCTAAATTCATGCATACAAAATATATTTAGACTGAAAAAAATGGTAACAATACTTAATGTATTAAAACTGATGCTAAACTGTAGGAACTATTGAGGACACATTTCTTATCACTTATTTAATAAGTTAGAATATGACGTCTATGAATAGTACAAAGGCACCCATTTATTTATTTTTTTGTTCTACAAATTTTTGAAAAAATGAATAAGTTATTGATATTCTAAATTTTCTTCTCGAATAAAAAAAAAAATTCTTATTAAACGATTAAAAAAAATGCACAATATTTTTTCGAACACATTAAATACTCAAAACATTTGAAACCAAAAATAAAAGCAATCAACTTTCTTAACATTTCTTAACTTTCACGAAATTGTACGGATTCTGTACCTCATACCATCTAATAAATCTTACTTTGCCCCTTATTGTTACATCCTCCTATCCTACTTAAAAGCATCAGCATACATCGAACCTGTTAAAGGTTACTATTACATCATTTCAAAGCAGTGGGTGTAGTTACTGCTCGTTTCAGAACCCTGTGCCTACCAATTTTAGAAGATTATTCTTCACGGGGAGGGACTATGCAGCAAGTTAGAAGAGAACTTCCGTAGAATTCTTTATTAAACATATTTTCTTTTTGGTATTTTTTTATGTTGATTTTTATCTTGTTTTAGAATTATAACATTTTAAAAATTAAGTAACTTTCTTTATATTGTTTGTTAGAAAAATAAATAAATAAAACTAAATAAAAATTTCCTCCTTCACTATTTGTCACCCATCCCTATACTGACGAAAACATTTGGCGCATGCGTAATAACAGTGAAAGTTCCTTCCTGAAGACGTCTTATAGCTGAAAACTCGTTATAGAGGTATGATAATTTGTGTGATGATGATATGTATATGATGAAGATGATGATTTGTAAAGATCCTCATAAAGTTATGTATGATATTTTGTAAAGATATATACATATATATGTAAAAATAGTTTTTGTCAGTTGCGTAGCCGATGAGAAAACGCTTTTGAATTTTAAACTAGATTTATTCCAATCGGGGAGGCATAATTTTTATACAAGAACAATTGATAAAAAAATACGTCAGTCTCTATCATGATACAGGAGTAACAGATAGTAAAAGAAACCGAAATTTTTCTCTAAGTGATTTTAATCAAATGTTGATAGGAATTCCTTTGACACGTGAGACTGAGAGAAAAAGAAATATAGGTATCTTTAAAAGAATGTATCATTAAGGATTTCATCCCTTCACTCAGAGCATGAGCACCTGATGACTTGAGCAGTTTTACAGAGCTCGTGTATGAATAATTAAATAACAAAGGTGGAATTGGATCAGGAAATAAGAGATCATTTTAAAATGAAGTTAATATGGGTTAAATTAAAATAAAAAATTTGGAAATTAGAATTTAAATTAGATAAAGAGATAACATCACATATATATAAGTTCTAGGTAATTAAAAGGTAAATATCCCCAATGCCAAAAAAGGGACCTCTTCTTTGCTGCTTCTTCAATCTATTGTATTCTAGGCCTCAAAGTCCAAAGGGATGCTTTGTCTCTAAGTGTGTGGGCTTTTGAATGTGCTTTATCATAAATACTCACGACATCTATTAGTCTATAATAAAAATTCCTTTTTTTTTTTTTTGGTTAAAAGTTCTATTTTGGACTAGAATGCGATGAAGAAAACGTCTCACCTGTTTGACGGCCATCATTCGAGTCGACAACTCTGAGACCCAGTTGTTGAGCCGCTTCTCGTATAGGGGGTTTTACATCTGGGTCATATCTGGGTGTCTCAACTGTCAAAGGGCCACCTACACCGTGGTAACCTAAAAGAATGAAACAAATCATGACTTCAAAGAATTAGGGGCCATTTCTTTTTCAATAAAGGCGTAATGAATATTTTGTGGGATTGCGTTTGATAAGGGAATCGTTAAGTTTATTAAATTAAAAATAAATTCATTTGTCAATTACTTTTATTAATTAACCTATTTAATGCCAAATTATTTTTTCGTCGGATAAGTTATATTTATGCTCAATAAGTTGTATAATAAAAATATAATTATGATCAAATTATATTTTATTTTGAAAATGTTTAATATTTTTGAATAAATGTATCGTTAAAATAATCAGTAAAATAAAAATATAAAAATAAGAACAAAGAACTGAGTAAGTAGCAAATCCTTATTATAAATTCTAGATTACATATTTTTGTACAGTATTTCATTATAATATTAAAATCAACTAAACTTTTGGGTCGAATGGTGTACTACTGTGTACACTGGGGCTGCTGGATCAGGGGTGATCATTCTCTGATTCAGGTCTAAATTACGATCGGTGAATGAAATGCATAATGAAGTCCGCCCCTTAAAAAGGGTTATGACTTGTGTGTAGATAAGATACATAGGAGAGACATTTTGGGTTTTTAAATTCATTTTAATCCATCCCGAATAGGCAATTTATTTACAATCAGGAGCGGACAGAACACGTCCACAACAGCGCGAAACAAAAGCAGTAGTAAGGAAGGGGGCGAAACAAATGATCACATGTCTTATATAACATAGAATTTCCGGTCACGTGTCAATTCAATACTCGTATTGACCTTGGATAAGGGCACCGAAGGGATCATTTTCACTTGATACGTGGAACTGAAGGCGCGAAATTTTGACAAATCTTCAAAAGTGCAATAGGATTAGGAAACAAGAGAACACTTCAGAATATATATATATATATAATGAAACTAAACGTATCAAATATGTATTTTGAGTCGAATGGTGTACGTAAAATTCCAAACTCTCCAACTAGGGATCGTGGCAGTTTATAGATTAATAATTAATAATTGAAGCAAGAAATTTCTTTATGGCCTAAAATAAGCAATTTATAGATCGAACCGGTATAACCTGCTTGGTAGGGCGTTGCATTCGCGTACCTTGGCTTGCGAATTTGAACCCCCCGGCCGAAGATTCCCCGTGTGTGTGGGGGCTGGCACGCGTATAAATCTGTCATAGTCTCATAGTCCACCATGTCGAGAATAATACAACTGGGGGTACTGGATCAAGGGTTATCGTTCTCTGATTCAGGTTTCAATTGCGATCTGTGGATGAGTGAATGAAATGCATGAATAAAGTTCACCCCGAGAAAAGGGTTGTGACGTGTGTGTAGATCAGTTGTACTCTTGGCCCTAGATGGCGTATTGAAAAACAATAGACGCACCCTTGACTTAAAATCACTGACTTTGAAATTCAGTGGGCTTATCTATGACAAGTACCATTCGAAGCAACAACATAGATCGAAACAGTGGAGGCTAATCTATTAGAACACTTTTTTTAAATTGCTTTAAGAGCTTTTCTTAAAATTTTATGATCTATTTAGTGGTAAAGTTGCTTTCAGAACCCCATTGAAATTGTATTCCTTGTGAAATATTTTTTGCAGCACTGATCTTTTCTAAATTAATGAGCCTTTGAACTTGAAATAATGAACCAGAGACCACTGCTTCTTCTAGATTTTGGTTCATTCAAGCCTCAGCAAAGGTACGAATCAGGAGAATATATATTGAATGTACGTATACGATCAGGAGATACTATAAGTACGAATAGGAATCAGGAGTATTAAAATCAATGTTTTTTGGAATTTATTTTTTCCAACCTGTTAAAACAAAAATTTGGCACAGTTCTATGATTATAATAAGACCACATACTGAATTTCATTGATTTAACCCTTTTTTGCATCATTATTTCTTTTTTTATGTGAAATAAATCAGGGTGATATAATTCATTCTCCAGATTAAATAAAAAATCCTAGTATAAATATATAATATAAAATATTAAAAAAAAACAGCATGATGGAAATATCCATCATCATGCAAATTTACATGTTTAGTTCAGTACAAAGTTTTCAATGCCCCTCTCTTCTAAATTTGTCCACTCATTATCAATTTTAGTAATAAAAAGAAAAATCAGATTAGTTTTTAAGAATCATTCAAGAAATCGCACGTTTCTTCCAACCACAACATAAAGTGGAAAGACAAGTTCAAACCCGCTATAATGATTGCGACATTTGATCTTTTTAGATATCTACGTTCCTCATCATGCAATAATTGTGAAAAAAAGTTGCCATCAACAACAGTTTCACAGTACACCTGTATTGAGTACAATGATTCCCCCTCGAGAAGCCGAACGGTGAGGTTGTCCTTGAAGAGCTCTCTTACGCCCTCGTCCTTTCGAGAAACTGACCGGAAAGGTTGCCGGCGAAAAGCTAGCTCCCTTACGTCCCCGTCCTTTAGGTTTACATTGAAGATTATTAATTCAAGGGAGAGAAAAAGCATATCTCAGCGAATTCTTAATCAAAAGTGCATATTGCTACATCAAATAGTGTTGGAAAGTGTGTTCCATAATATCAACTAGTGCAATTTATTCACATTGTGTTTGTTTTCTTCAATGTACATCATCACAAAGAGTGGAATGAATAGCATCGCTAAAATGTCTGGCTAAGCTCCACAAGGCAAACGGGGTAAGTGCTCCCCTGCTACTATGATTTAATAATGCTCCTTCTGCCGTGCAAGCTGATCTAAACCATAAGATTTTTTTTTTGTGTATATTTAATGATTTTTTAAATAATTGTGTTTACCGGATATGAGATAAGTTGACAGTTTTCTATTATTATTGTAATTATTTAATCAAGATAAAAAATTTCTAAGCTTGCACGGCATAGGGGGTGGTGGATCGAGTACAGGGGAATATCTTCCCCTACAGCCTGTAAAATCATTGTTTATTATATTTTTATATTCATCTGCTTATAAATTCTATACAGTATTGAAATGCCAGAAATTATTATAGACTCAATGCAAACCTGCTCCAACAAAGAAGAGAGTGGAAACTTCCCCCTCTCTATGAGACTAAGAAACAACTCGATTTCGTCACAATCATCGGTTGGGTCCCAGTTTGTTCTACCACAAACGTATGAACGTATGTTGACCAAGGAACTACTTCATAAACTGAGAGAAGTAGTCAATAGTGAGCAAAAACGCAAAAAGGGGAACAAAGTCCAGAAATACTTAACAACCTCTCTACTACAGGCAGCCAACAGCATTCTGGATGTATTGGATTTTAGAATATCAAACAAAAAACCAGAAGTGGAAGCATCTGCTCAAACTGATGATGTTGAACAGTTCACAGAAATTCAATCGTACCAGCCAGTAAACAAACACCAAAAAGGTCCATCATATGCAGAAATTGCAAGGAAAAGACCTAAAAGCACGGCCACAATTCTTATATACCCAAAAGAAGAAAAGCCGAATACAAGCGTACAGGACCTCCTGAAAAAGGAACTCCAACAGTCAGAAACTACTGTCAAAATTAAATCAGTTAGACGAATCCAGAAAGGAGGACTGGCTATCACATGCAAGAGGGAAGAAGACCTGCAGAAGTTTACAGAAACCCTAAAAGAAAAAGAAGTTATTGCTAAAAATACAACAACTAAAAGACCTGGAATGAGGCATCCTAGCATTATAATATATAATGTACCCAACAACATACCAATGGAAGATGTTCAAAGGGCAATTCGTGCACATACGGAAAATCCTGACCATCTAAAATTTCGCTTTAAAATGAGAGGCAGAACAGAAGACACCTCCCACCTCATCCTCGAAACTCCTAGTGAGGCATTTCATCGTCTAAAAAACTTGAGAAGGATTGCTATTAATTGGGAAATGTTTCATCTGAGGGAATTTCATCATGTCAAGCGGTGCTCAACCTGCCAGTCTTTCACCCATACAGCCAACTCGGGCCAATGCAAAAATGATATTCCATTTTGCGGTCGCTGCAGCGGACGACACCACACCTGGAAGTGCATGTCTAATGAGCACTTCTGTATAAACTGCTCAGAGTCGAACAGACTCAATGGAACTAACCTGCACATCTACCATATGGCCATAGATTCACGATGCCCCTGCTACCAAAAAGCGCTAGCAGCATTTAAACGGACCAGAGATTATTAATGACAACTAATATCACTCTGAATTCGTCCTTCTCTAGCAATAAAAATTTAAATATTCTCCAAATTAACCTCGGCAGAACTAAAGCAGCAACTACCCACCTCCACCCTGCTGTGGTAAAATTGAAAGCGGACATTCTCTTGGTACAAGAGCCATATGTGTACAACAACAAAATACAAGGTTTGCCGATGTCTTGGAATATCTTCACATCCACATCAAATAAAGCTGCAATTTTTATTCCCCAAACCATCTATAAAGCAATTACAGTAGCTAAATTGGAAAATACCATAGCAGTCAAACTCCACACTGACAACAAAACTATAACACTCATTTCGGCTTATTCATCTCCAATAGCGGATATCAATGAAACTTTACAAGAGATCCAGGATATTATGAGAATGCTGCCAAATGAAAACTTCCTTGTAGGAGCCGATCTGAATGGTCACAATCCTCTTTGGGGATATCATCGCACCAACACCAGGGGTGTTGCAATAATGGATTTCCTATTGGCAAATAACCTTTTTATCAACAATTCGTCAGATGCCCCACCTACCTTCATAAGAAATACAGATGTGGGTTGGCCCGATTTGACATTCTGTTCACAGGAAATGATCACAAAGGTAGCCTCTTGGGAAGTTCTCGAAGAACCATCGTTTAGTGATCACCAATTTATTCAGATAACAGTAAGAACAATAATTACTAGCCACATCTTCAATAGGTTTAAAACCCTCCATGGAAACCATAACAAATTCCAGAAACAGCTTCAGTATCATGTCGAAGAACTAATTAACATAATCAAGAACTGCAATACCCAACAAGAATTAAATGAATTTACCTCCCTTCTTCAAGCAACAATAATTCAAGCCTGCAATAAAACATATAAAATAAAGAAACAGCCATTGACTGAAAACCCAACTTGGTGGACAGATAAATTAGAAATAGAAAAGAAAAGAATTAAGGCTTTGAGGCGAAGGGCCCAAAGATCAAGTTCGGAGGAAAGATCAGAAAAATATTTGCAGTGGAAGACAGAAGCCAAAAAATATATGAAGAAAGTCAAGAGAGCCAAAAGCGTTGGTTGGAAAGATCTTTGCACTGAAGCTGCAAATCCATATGGGAAACATTTTAAAGCTGCCTTTAGGAAAACAATTCATCCATCTCAACTAACAGTCTTGCACAATATCAATCCAGAAGGAGGACACCAGAAAATAGCTCAGGATATATTAGAACAAATTTTTCCATTCCCAAATTCAACTCCATCTTTAACACATGAAATCACCACCACTCCTAATGATTGCCCTTTCACTGAAAAAGAAATAGCACAGGTCATTGATAATCTCCCTCACGGAAAAGCACCAGGATATGACGGAATTGATAATCTCATTCTAAAAGCAATAAACAAAAATTTCCCGACCCTCTTCAAAGAATATTTTAATAAATGTCTTTCACTAGAAAAATTTCCGGATCCATTTAAAATAAGCAATATCATCCTATTTCAAAAAACTGAAAGAGACCCTAAACTAGCCACGTCGTACAGACCAATAGCTCTCTTGCCCACTATAGGAAAAGTTCTAGAAAAATTACTCACACAGCGTCTTATTTATTTTCTAGAAACAAATAAACTCATCAACAATAACCAGTTTGGATTCCGTGAAGGAAAATCTATAGATGCTGCTCTTAAAAAGCTTGTAGAAAAAATTTATGATGGAAAAAGGGAAAAAGACAATATTCTGATTCTTTCAGTGGACATCAAAGGGGCATTTGATAATATCCAACACCATTCAATAGTTAAATATCTAGATAAACTCCAATGTTCCCAAAATTTAAGAAACATCTTTGAAAACTTGCTACATGCTAGAAAAATAATCCTCAACACACAAGAAGGCTGGGCCATAAGAGAACAGAAGCAAGGCTGCCCCCAAGGATCGTGTAGTGGTCCAGCTCTGTGGAACTTGGTGGCGAACGATCTGCTTAGTAAAACCTGGCCTGCCCATACAACTATCCAAGCATTCGCCGATGATTTTGTTTTGGTAATTAAAGCCAAAACAAAAGAAAATCTAAGACAAAATACCCAAGAATCAATAGCACAATTCGTATCCTGGGCTGACATAAACAATCTAGAAGTGTCCACGGAGAAATCAAACTTTATTCTGTTTAGTAAATGGGTAACAGGACCCAGAATCTATTGGCAGGGAGAAAGAATAAAGCAGACACACGCCATTAAATACCTAGGTGTTCATATTGATGATAAATTGAATTGGAATACCCATCTCAAGCATTTAGCATTGAAAGCGCAACAACAACAATTCAATTTTCTCAAAATAGCTGGCAAATCCTGGGGAATAACACTTCGACACAGAAAATTTTTGTATAAGACAGTTATTGAAAGGATGCTTGCACACGGAGCAGGAGTTTGGTGCCTCCACCCAACGGTTAGATTAGCAAGAAAGCTCTCTTCCATCCAAAGAGGCTTCCTGTTAGCAATTACAGGAGCATACAAGACCACGCCTACTGCAGCACTTCAGGTTATCATCGGCTTGCCACCACTTCATCTGCAGCTTCAGATGATGGCAAGAATAACTGAACTGTACAGACTTCGTGGAATCCTACATGATATGCCACATATCAACCCATACGAGTATGAACACAGAGCTACGGGCTGGACGTCACATCCTTCCAAACATCTCCAACCACATCAAATTTCTTTGGAAGACGGAGGGTCTCAGAATTTAGTACTCGGGATCTATACCGATGGATCAAAATCCTCAGCAGGAGTTGGGGCTGCATTTTGTGTCGTGCAGGATGCAGTGACTATACACCAATGGTCAACCAGCCTATTGAAAGAAAATACGGTCTTCCAAGCGGAATTACTAGCACTCAATAGAGCAGTCAAATACGCAACCTCTCTTCCTACATCATATCCAGTTACTATTTACGTCGACAATAAAGCAAGTATACAAGCCTCAAGTTCTCCAAAATCTAATAGCCAATTAGCAAGAGATACATTTTCACTTCTTCTTGCAAATCCTCACATTAAAATATCATGGATCAAGGCACATGTAGGCTATGAAGGGAATGAAGCGGCAGACAAACTAGCCAAAACAGCGGCTAATGCTAATCAAGATCAGAATATAATGAAGCTCCCAAGATGTCATCTGAAGAAAATCCTCCAAACCGATATGATGACAAAATGGCAAAAGGAATGGGAAGAAGGCGAAACAGGCCGCTCCACATTCAAAATAATATCGAAAGTTTCTCTCTACGCGGCCAACTGGAACAGAGCGGATGTCCTTTTCTTCACTGGACATGGCCCATTCCCGACATACCTACACAGATTCCATCTGGCCAACTCTCCTTACTGTAGCTGTGGGGAAATAGGATCCCCAATTCACTATGCCACCGAATGCCTACTGACTGTCTCATGGCACATGAGAAAGCCAGAAACAAATCTGGAGGAAGAATGGTACAGGAGAGTTGCATCGAATACCCTATCACGCGGAAAGATCCACTCCATAGTAAACCATATTCATAAATACCAAGACCTTTTCAAGACTACACAATAGCTGAGACCAGAATGCCTCTTGTCAAAATCAGCCGAAATTATAACTTCAAAAGTCCCTCAAAAGTGCAGTTCTCACGAAGGAAACCAAAACCACAAGACTCAGACGGACGTTACAGATTTCTGACTCTTCAGTGATTATTTATATGCTTATACATGTCATACAGATGTTCTCAATGTAACTTATCAATTTTTTTCAGTAGGTAATTTCGTTTCCCTGTAAGTTCAACCCATAGTGACCATTTGTTTCAGTATTCTTGTCTCCTCCATCCAGTTATTACTTCACCAAAAATTTACAGTCGCGTAGGATTTGACACCGATGGGATTCTCTGGAGAACCCCGGATGGTCTGTCGTCTCTTTCTTTATACCAACAATTTTTTTTTTCTTTTTTTTTCCTTCCTTCCATCTTGTGCTTATCCAACTGGTTAGATAACTTAGTGTTATAGGCACCGGGGGCACAGGATGGCGTTATGTTATGTATTGAGTACAATTGTTTGTTCACTAAATACTATGAATGAAATTTTCATTATCATGCGAAGAAGGGTGAAGCCATTGCATTTATGTGTTATTGCATTCACATGCATATGAAAGTACAGAAAGGGAGAAAATTCACCCTTTGCATCTGATTCAAAATTTGACAAAAATCTATATTTTAGATAATAAATTTGTGCATCAAATCTCTGAATCGATTTCATTCAAAAACTTCAAAAATGAGAAATCTATAAATTTGATCTTAAGCCCATTATACACAATTTCATCCGTTTAGCTCAACACTTTTTTGAGTTATAGCATCTTAGACAGACAAAAAAAAATTTTGAAAAAAATGTTTTGTGGACTAAGGGTGGTTAGAAAAATGAAAATTAATCAAATTCTCGTGTTCACATTTTTCGAAGATGAAAATACTTTCTCAATACTTCATATATGAGAAAGTAAATTTTTCTAAATTCAAGCCATAGATTAAATTTTCCTACTCAGATAAGGAAGGAAAAAAAAAAGCTTTTTTTCAAATTGATAGAAAGTTAGAAATATCATTTGACAGAGAATATCATTTGAACGATAATCATTATAGAAAGATCGATTCACACGGGTTTATGAAAATAGATCTGCCTACCTCATTCTCATAACGGGTCTGCAATGCAAAAACTTGATACATATTTTGACAAATGAGTGTTCTTTCATCCTATTTGAAGACAAGAGGTGTTAGCATAATGATTCTGCGAGTAAAGATGCTATTGCCTACTTATCATCTGAGTCAGCAATGTTCTTCGATACCAAATACCTCGTTATGACAAGAGTCTGAACACAAAGGGCAGTTACGTTCAGATATCAACAAACTACATGTCTCAATTAACAATAGAGCATTTAGATCTGATACATTTTGTGTTTGTTTAATAGAAAGATGCAACTTACTTTTTAGATATCCTAAATATTGTAAAATTTAACTATGATTTTTTTAGAAGTGGGATTAGAACGAAGACTGAACAACTAATCGCCTCAATCTTTCGTCTCTAAGCTTAGTTTAGCTTAGTTATATTAACGACCCGTTTTAAAACAATACAAGGATTGCTTTGGAAGGGATCTTGTAATTTTGAACCGTGGTTAGATGACGAGGACGACACCTGAGCTGGAGCTCTGTCTCTCTACACTTCCATACCATATCAGTGGGAGGACGTTTGGCCCCGAAGGATTTGACCTGCAATAGGCCCTCTTATACGAAGTTTCTTCTATGGAATCGGGTCTGAGCCTGAAACATTCTGGTTCCGAAGCCAAGACCTTACCACCAGGTCACAGTACCCCATGAACAAATGTAAAACATAAGTATCCCATGAACCTATGTTACTTAATTTAAGACTCAATTAATTAAATTCGATAAATATTTCTTACGTATTTGAAGATGAAGATTTATTGGGTTTTTTTACGTACTTTGAAGATGAAATAGAGTTTAAATTGTGAGGTGATCTGCCTTACTACAAATTAGTTTACAGAATTTCCAATTCAAAGTATAATTGTATAGGCACAATGCATTTTTGTAATAAGCTAAAGATATTGTGCTCAATTTGTTTAATACACTTTAATCATATACATGGAGAAAATCCCTCAACCCTCTCGAATTTATCTAATTATTTTTAGCCTTTATTTCAAAAGACTGGTTGCGCCTTAAACATTGGAAGCTTAAATATTTACATATAAAACTGATTTTTAATCCTTTTTTTTCATACCATTCAGGTAATATCCTGGATCCCTATTGTCCTCCATCTTTATAAAATAAGGAAAGACATCCCTGTAGCTCCATCCCGTCGCTCCTTGAGCTGCCCAATCATCGTAGTTCTTCCTATTGCCTCTGACGTAGAGCATAGCATTCAGAATGCTTGACCCACCTAAAGCTTTGCCACTGGGCCATATCATTTGCTATGGAGACAGAAAGGATGAAAAATAATCAGATATAAAATATATTCAATAAAAATAAATTTCTTCGCTGAGATGGACGTTCCCATTTATTTGTAACGAAATACTTGATTTAATTTTTTTCCTATATTGTTTATTTCACATCACTGCTACTGACATTTCATAAATTTCAATCTTTCTGTTATTTTTATATTATACCTTGGATATAAATCTTGATACAATTTATCATCATTCATTAACCCGTTAACTGCACTAAGGAGTATACTTACTTTCTAAGTACTTCATATGAAGATAACACCACTGCTTAAGTAGATACAAGCCTAACTAAGCGACTTTGGCATCAAATTGATCAAAATCTAAATATTTAAAATAATGAGGAAAATGAATGGATCAGTCACCCAGCTCCAATCATCCATTCGATTCTGTCAATTTTTGTTTTACATGAAATTTTATAGCGTCTAGATCTGCATTGGAAGCATCTCTTCTACATTCTCTATGGGAAAATTCCGCAATGGAATCGGTTGTTGTAACCACCGAATAGGTTTCGATAATTTTAATTTCATATCGAAGTGATTTCTAGATGTGAAATAAGTAGTTTTTCTGCCTTCCTCTAATCTCCATTTTGGAGATAAATAGAAGAAATTCTGCTTCACTGTATATTTTTTAGGAGACAGAGAAAACACGACAGTTCTCCAGTTACAATTATGCTTCCGATTTCGAAAATTTTATTTCGTATGAATGCTCATGATTCTTATATACGTCTTTAGGGTTCATGTATCCCCCACCTCCCCATTTCTAGATATTAATAATGAAATTTTCGAGGAGTTTGAGCACCAATAACTACCGATTTTTAAAATGTTCGCCGTCAATTTGGTAATTTTACCACTGAAATTATAACTGAATGTTCAGAATGATCCATCGCCATTGTGCTAGCAAAAAATAAAATAAAACTTTTGATTGACTTATATAATTGTACTTATGCTTTTATTACATTTTTATTGTGATAAAAAATATATTCATAAAAATAAATTATAACATTTGCTTGCGCCGTTCACTTCCATATGAAATAATTACTATGCAAGTATTACTATGACTAATTATCAATGACGCAATTTGTAAACATTAGGTCATATTATATTGTCACGTTTGAAACAATGTGTTGTACTCATATATATATATATATATATATATATATATATATACAAATCTACCTCATGAAAAATTAATAAAGGTCTGCACTTTTATATATGACGAATATTTAAATGAAAATGTCATTCCTAAAAATAACTGGCTAGAGGTATGTAATTTTAATATTATAGAAAATTACTTTTTTAATGGTATTAGTTTTTATAAACAAGTAAAGGGAATTCTAGTGGTAACAGCTTTCTCAAGTGCTTTAGCTAATAATTTCCTACATTACTATGAGAAAAAAATAATTAAATATAATTTAATAAACGGATGGAGGTATATTGCTAACCTACTTTTGATAAACTTCGACAATACTAATATTGTTACTAATTGCTATCCAAAAGATTTAATTCTAACAGAAACAAATAAAAATCAACTGGAGGCTACCTTTCTGGATATAAAAATCGAAATGTCTAATGATAAAACAATAGTTGGTATCTACGATAAAAGGGATGAATTCAACTTTAAAATTACAAAACTATGTAACTATCATTCCAATCTAAACTCTAAAATTTCAAAAATCTAATTTTCTCACAAGTTAACAGGATCAAAAGAGTTTGCAATAACAAAAATCCCTATATTGATGCATCAAATTAACTCATTAAAAATTTAATTAAAAATGAATTTCCTAAAAATTACTGTAATGTCAACTTTTTAATGAAACAATGTATGGTTTTAAGATTAATCCTTTACCTAAAATAAAAATAGAACATTTTTTTTTGCATATTAGATCACTCAATAGATGGCGCTGGGAGACTACAATTATTATTTACCTTTAATACGTTAGCTTTCTTTTTTTAAAAAGAGGGAATCACAATCGATAGCTTAAAATTTCCTTGCCTACTGTTGGTATGTTTTCCTTTTTGTTTTTTCTTTAGTGGTTTAAGTGTTTTAGTGTTTATTGCTTTTTTGTTATTGTATTTTTACTTATTAGTGGTTATTTTCTTCTAATTTGTTGTTTTGTGTTGTCCTTTCTGTTAAAATGGTATATCTCTTAGGCTTAATTTCAGGGGATTTTCGGGTCACGAGGAATCATTATTGGACTTTCTTGTTTGCATTTCCTCACAGAAAAAATCCCTTTTTTTGAATCCCTGTTTAAGGATGACCCTTGAAAAAGACTTCCGGCCGGATTCTTTTTTTTATTTGGTTTATTTGATTTTCATATGAACTTGATTTTAATACTTTTGTATCAATTCATCTGTGTTTTAGAAGTAGCTGCATTTGCGCTCTCTAAATACTATGAAGTTTTTCCTGTTCCTTTTTTGGTTTTAGTTTGAATAACAAATAATTTTTAGTTACGATTCCGAAACTATTTCATTTCGTTTTCATTTTAGTTTCGTTTTCAAAATATTTCTACTTTAGATAGGTTATATATATATATATATATATATATATATATATATATATATATATTATTTGCCACACATTTTTGTTGTATCTAACATGTAACTTTAGATGTCTAAATTTAGATGTTAAATGACATTAACATTTTTTTTAGTTTGCAATGGAAATTGCTTAAGTTTATTTGCACTTAAGTTTATTATTGACTTAAGTTTATTATTGATGAACCAGTCAATTTAAACATAAAAAAAATGTCTGAATTGTTAGATTCCAAAACGGAGTTTCTCATCCGATAATTATGCAAACCAAAGGAACTAAAATATATTTAACTCCACCCAGCGTTACAGAGGGCGCTGGACGATTATGTTATAGATTATTAGTTGAGACAGAAATAGCAAATGACTTACCCTGTTGACGAGGGCTTCCCCTGTGTGTTTCTGGGGCACTGTCTTGAACTGCCAGTCCAGGTTTGTGAACCAGAAGTTTCTAGCTGCACTCGGAATATCATTCAGCAGTGGCGGTTTGGCCGTACCAGCTTCCAGAAGCAGCACACTTACGCAAGGCTCTTCTGACAAGCGAGAGGCCAGAGTTGACCCAGCGGAGCCAGCACCAACTACACACGAGAGTGTTTTCATCATACTGCATAGTTAAGTGAATAAAAGCTTTTTTAAGAAAAAGTTTTAATTTCTTGAGGGCTTTTCTAATTTTCAGCCCCTCAATTTAGACAAGTATGTCTTAACAGGTAGCATGGCTAAATTTAAATTCGGTCAAGATAATTGATGAAAATAATAAAAATAAAAAGTTAATTTCTTTGTAGTTTTTTTACTCTCAAAGTCTATAGTGAAAGTATGTATCATCAATACTATTAAATTTTAATTTAATTTAATATAATTATAAATTTTTATGAATTAATATTTATTATAAATAAATTTTAATGATTAATTTAATATAATAAAAATAATAATTTAATTTAAAATCCAAAAAGAAAAGTTCAACTAAAAAAATTGACTTTTCAAATAGGACTGCCCTTTTTTTCATAAATATTCAAAAAATTGTAATGTGTGTGCAGTCTGAAAAACTAATATTAATCGTTTTGGTTGTGTATTTTTGATCTACTTGACAAAAATCTCAAAGTATTTAAAAAATGAATAAAATTATTTGAAGATATTATCTTTATCTTTTATCTAAGCCTTTTCCATAAGCTATTATTTGTTAAAAGATTGTTTTTAAGATTCAAAGAGAAAATAATGTTTTCTCTCGGATAACGTTCTCGGGGGGGGGGGGGACTTGTTTAAAATCTGATTCTCTTAAAATCCTTTGCTTCGAGATTTTAACTGTGTGATTCTACCATTACATAAAAACTGATTATTCTTAAGTACAATCAGCATGTTATTGCAAGTAAAATTTTATTTAATTTTATTTGATATGTCTTTTAAAAACATGCTCAAAATATTATTTAAAAATTGATTAAAAATAGGAAAAAAATTATTCTATAAAATAATAGCTAACGTTGAAAAGATATGTATATATTTTTGAATTTTAAGATGATGTAAAAATCATTTTTATGCTGTAATATGTTTTGAAGTTATCGAGGAAAAAGCAAAAGTTTTTGTTAGTTTTTAATGACTCAAAATTTCAAAAAGCAAACGATATTCACATACACTTTTTCCAAAGTAAATATGTATCAAGTTGTTAGTTCTATCTATAAGATCTAGCGTATAGGGTCCCGTGGAATCGATAACCGGGCTTCAGATTTATTCTTCGCTTAGTTTAACAAACCAACAGTCGAAGTTAGATGCAAGAAGTATTTTGATTGGAGTTCATTTGATTTCAGAAATGCTCATGGACTCTGATTCTGCAACAGTATACTTACCAATGATGTAGTCATACTCGTCATTGAAAGTAGTCGCAGGTATTGGCGCATTCCTTTGTGTGGCCAAAGAGACCAGAAGCAGGGGCAGCAGAGGAGAATTGGCGAAAGGCGTGGGGTACGCCCTCTCGGCAGCGATATCTATCATTCCGTGTAGGCAACTAGTTCGAAGAAAAATAAACCTTGAAACTTATTGAATTTTAACATAAGATGATTATTAGAGACTGCATTTCAGTGAAGTATTCATCTGACTGTGATGAAATATAAAGACGGATAAAATGAAATTGGAGCAGTGGCACGCTTTTATGCAAGTACGACGGAAATAGAGGCTAACGATGCAGAAAAGAGAGATAATCTCTGTTGCGTGAAGTAGAATTTGCTTGAGGGAATCGTACGAATTTGCGTTATTTGCATTGGTGGGTGGTCAACAGTGTCGTTCAGTAGGCAATTGGTTAGCATTTCAAACACGTTTGCGTTCTGCTTGCGTTCCGTTTGCGTTCTGGCTATGGAATAGCAATGTCATTTTTTTAGTAACAGAAAGTACTGTGTCTTGCGAATTGCATAGGGGAATAAAAAAATTATTAGAAACACACTGTCTGTCGTTAACTCCTGTCCAGGTGCAAGGTTAAGATCACATTAAACCAGTTGACGACGTTTTGGTGGACATTGTTGGAGCACCCACCATATATTCCCTATTTTCCATTGTGGTACTTGAATATATTTGTTCCTCAGAGAATGGCATTGAAATGCCACCATAGCAAATTCACTGGAACTGTTCGAGAGTGGTTTCAGTTTCAATCAAAAAACTTCTATGTACTAAATATCCACAGCTTTATGAATCAATGGGACAAGAGTTTCGGTAATTTTAATGATTATTAAAAAAAAACCTACGCTATTTCATTTTGTGACTCTTGTTCTATTTTCATTTACCCCTCCCTCCTACAGTTTCAGTATTTAAAAAATTATTTTCACTTTTATTTACATTTGTTTCATGACAATACAATGACATGCACAAACTAGAAAAGTTGACGAAATTATGGTGGACAATGTTAGAGCAATCACCATATATACCCATTATGGTATTTTGGTATATTAGTTCCTCTGAAAAAAAAAATAAACATTGAAATGCCGCCACAGCAAAATCACGAGCACTGTTCAAACTGATTTCAATCTCAACCAAATAATTTTTATGTAATAAGTAACCACAGCTGGATGAGCCAATGGAACAAGGGTAATTTTAGCGACTATTTTTTTTTTTTTAATTATACCATTTCTCCCTGACTCTTGTTCCATTTTCATTTAATCCATCTTCATAACCTCAATGTATCGAAATGATTTTAATTTTTTATTTATATTTATTTCATGACAATGCAAGAAAATGCACACAATAAAAAAGGTTGACGAAATTATGGTGGACAGTGTTAGAACACATACCATATAGTTCCTCACTACTTGTACTTTCACATATTTGCTCTGTCGGAAAAGGCATTGAAATGTTGCCTTTTTAAATTGAAATGTAAAATCATGGACATTGTTCGAAGCTGACTTCAATTCTACGAACTAAGCATCCACCGTTTGGTGAATCGACAAAAATATGCTTCGGTAATTTTGATGATTGTTAAAACAAACTACTCTATTTTAGTCTATGACTCCTTTTTTGTTTTCTTTTATTTACAGTCACAAAATTTCGGAATGATTTCAAAATTTTCCTTACAAATTCCAAATTTTGGAACGATTTCAAAATTTCCATACAATTTCAAAATTTGGGAATGATTTTCATTTTGGCACAGGTCTCGGCGAAATACTTTGATGCCATTAATCATTTTATTACAACAAGCATTATTTCTCGTTTATGAAGAGACCGCAATAAGAGATTTGTCTATTATGTTAATCATGGAGGAAAAGATGTACGTTCTGAATATGTATGACTCACTAGCTGCGATATTTCCAAAAACGAAAAGTACCATTTTATTAAAATGCAGTATTAAGACACTGCGCTTTTTTTTCTTTAACACTTTCTAGTTGTATAAAACACTTTTTATAGGCCATCTGAAATATCCATGTTAACATTGTTTTAAAATCTAGCAGTTTAAATTTATGAATTTTATTTTTCCTAATCTTATATTTGCCATGTGAAAAAAAATGGAGGTAAAATGGCATCACAACTAATTCGACACTTTTGAAAGAGTTATCTATAGGATAAGGTAAAAATATTTTGATTATTTTTGTCAATTTGAAAGACGAATAGAAAGAAAAAATAAGCTACTAGAAATACCTTTTTGGTAGCATTATTCATTTAGAAGCAATAATTATATTTTGCATCTGGAATAAATTCTAATATTACAAATATGATACACATTAATAAGATATTTAATGTTTTGTGTATAAAAAAAATGTTTATTGAATTTTTGGTAATTCCAACTCATAATATAAAAGTTAACTAAATTATAAATTAATATGATTTCTATAAATATTAAACCCTAAAATATTAATAAAGAGTGTAAATAATTATTAAAATATCAATAAACAGCATAAATAATTATTAAAATATGAATAAAGAGCTTAAAAATTATTAAAATATCAATAAACAGCATAAACAATTATAAAAATATCAATAAAGAGCATAAATAATTATTTAAAATATTAATAATGAGCATAAATAATTATTAAAATATTAATAAGATAGCAAAGATGTTAACAAAACGTTAACATCTTTTTTCCAGAAAATTTTCAGTAATGTAACTCAATTTTCAAAGATTCACGGTTTCTCGCCATTTGCACCTTAATTTCTCTTTACCGCGCAGTAACAAGGTCATATTATTATATACAAATTATTAAAAAAATAGCATAGGCTTAGTGAACAATTAATTACGGGAAATTATTTCCATTCTTCCATTTCTTAAGTATAATTTAATCCTCAAAAATTTCATTTTTTATTTTTTAGATAAAACTGCTTAAAATATCTTATGTTCATTTTTAAACCTATTCAGAAATTTTGTTTTAACTTTGCAAGTAATCTCATATCTAAGTGTATGTTGAATTACTTTCTTCCTTGCATTAATCGTCTAATCCAAAAAGCAACAAATATAATAATTTCGAAGGAATAATTAATGAAATTTTTCAGAGCTAAATTATTAAAAAACAAACTTAAGTTATCAATAAAATTTCAATATTAATTTTAGTATGAGATTTTTTGCTTTACTTTCTTTAAAAGGAAACACTGAAGAACAGAAAACAGAATACTAACGACTTTTAAAATGTACATGCAGTTGTTAGTCAATAAAATTAGAGCTTGAGTTTTATTAGAGTGAATTTCTAAATAGGAAATTAATTTAGTGAAGCGAAATTCATGTTTTGAACTTTTCTAAAGCTGAGGAAATATTCTAAAACATGTTTAGAAAAAAATGCGTTGGAAAGTTTTTATTCGATGGAGCACAATATGTATGCCATATAAAAAAAAGTTATTATTTCCTTCTTCTTAAATAAAATTCCTAATAGTCATATTCAGGTCTTTATTAAAAAATGTTTTTAATATACAAAGGACTTACAGTGGAAGGCAAAATTGTAATCTTTTAAATAAATTACTAAGAGAACAAGTCTAACAGAAACAGAATTTAGAAATAAAAATAGTTATATTAGTTTCAATTCTGAAAATCGTCATCATCGAAAACTCATTTCATCATCAAATCCTCATCGTCATCATAAAAATAATCGATGTCTGGATTAAAATTTGCAAAAATTTCGTATTGATAAAACTTGGTGCAAAAGAGGCCAAACCGATAAAGGATCAAACCGATAAACATTTCTTCTTCTTTTAAATTTAAGAAGAGCAAATAACAATATCTTGAGATTAATTAATTCCTCTTAATGTTATTCAATTTACTTCATACTGCAAATCAGAAATTGGTGAAAAATTCAATATGCATTGTAGCGGTTGAGAAATTTTATTTTATTAAAGAAGGAAATTCAAAATTTCTTACCTAAATAAGCAGTTTTCTCGTATTGAAATTGAATTTATAGCATAAAAAATCTTGCAATTAAACATACACGTATAATAAAAATGTTTAATATATTAAAATAGAATTTCAAAAAGACAAGTAAAGCATCTATATCGTAGACCAGGCAGTACAAGAATAGGAATGTAATTGTTTTATGTCAGAAACGTTGTCCAAAAAATGCGTAACATCCAAACGCCAAATTCCTAGACGAATAATGTAACGACCAATTTATCCCAAACAATGGAATAAAACTCCTCTGTAACAAATTTCAATCAGTGTTCATTTCC
>JAPMOR010043203.1:0-15539 GCA_026543865.1 Argiope aurantia
TCATCTGACCGCGGTTCAAAATGACGAGGTCCGTCCCAAAATAGCCCTAGTGTTGCTTCAAACGGGACGTTAATATAACTAAACTAAACTAACTAAACTCTAATAAACTTCTGGATGCCTATTGTTGATGGTGTTCGATATCAAGTAGTTTCACTCTCACCTAGACACCTTGTCAACGACATAAATGTTTCCTGAATAAAGTTTATATAAAGTTTTATGATATCACTGCTAATCTGATCACTAGAATCAAAGTTTTGATAATTGTTTTCAAAACAATCAAAAAATATATTTAAAAAATCATTTTTGGGGCACAATATACAGGATGTATCAGTATAGTGGTTATAAACTTTCAAAATACCCCCCTAGATGATGGTAAATCACGTAGCAATGCATGGTCGGAAACGCTTTCCTGGTGTGGCAGGGAAGACAGAAAACACAAGAAAAGAAGGATACGAACAAGATGAGAAAAATTATTATTCTTAATACAGCAATAAACTAAGAAAAAAGAACAAAAAGAGACAAACATCTTCGTCAGAGAAGGTGATCGAAATGACGACCCTGGATGCCGGCGTCCTGGCATAGGGGTAGCGCGTCTTCCCCGTGATTTGGGCGTCCCAGGTTCGAGTCCCGGTTCGAGCATGGTTGTCCTTCATTTGTTCTATCTGTGAGATGAGTGAATGTGCCCCCCTTTAAAAAGGGGCTGTGCAAGCGAATGTGATACGTGAGTAGCAAAATCGTACTCTTGGCCCTAGTTGGCGCTACTAAAATAAGAGAAATTCCCTTTTGGATTAAAATCGTTGATTTCAAATCAGCGGGCTTGCCTATGGCAAGTGCCATCGGAAACAACAACAACAACAGAAGTATTTAAAGCAAGTGAAGTCTGGCGATCAAGCGAGCCATTGAACTACACCGTTCCGCCAGATCCACCGTAAACGATACATTGCACTGAAATGGAAACGCACGTCAATGCTATAATTTGAAGGGACTCCATCATGCTGAAACTACATGGAAGATCGCATTGAAGCGGATACGTGTGCGGTACACAACAAGCGCAGCAGCAGCAGTAGCAACCGCGCGTGCGCGTGCAACGTCATCTGATTCTTCTGTCTACGTAGCCGATATCTATCGTGTACGCCAATCAAAGACTTCCTCACATGTTTGCTGTACTAATGTCTTCTCTCCTTGTTCGTATTCGTCCTTTCTTCGGCTTTGTGTTTGGCGTTTACATGTTTCTGAAAGTACAGACAGACAGAAAGTCAACTCCTTGTTCAATTTGGCTCAAAATGTGCAAGGTGTCTACACTATAGGTCTTTAAATTTGCTAACCGAATTTTATCCTTTTAGTTGTAGTCATCGTGTTATATATTCAAACAGTCGGACAGATGGACTTACCCGGTCATATTTCACTAAAACCTTTATAGAAATATGCAAATTTGTTATACCGTATTACGAATTTCAACCGTCTAGATCATAGTATTTTTGAGTCATCTTTGTCACAGGCGGGCAGAGTGATGGATATTTTCCAAAAATAGGTTTTTCGAACTCAGGTAGTTCTAAAAGTCGAGATTCGTCAAAATCTCGAGTTCCAATTTTTTGACTGTTACTATACTTTCACTATACTACTTATATGAGAAAGTAAAAAAAATGCGTATTTATTATACCAATTATTATATCATTCGCTATTTATCAATATCAACAGCACCTTGACAAAATAATAGTGCAGATTTCACGCCAAAACTTTATGGTACCCTCAGCTAATGGTTCGCTCCTTAGTGAAAATGAAAAAAATAAAAAACACCATATTTATTACACTAATTATTCCTTAGAGACATTTCGCCACACAAACAAAATAATAACAGCGTAACGACCGTGCCGCAATACTGAAGTTTTAGTGTAAGTGCATCAGCTAATTGTTCGCTCAATAGTAAAAACTAAAAATCAGCATCTTTATTACACGTTGGCCGCGGTGGCCTGGTGGTAAGGTCTCGGCTTCGGACCCGGAGGGTTTCAGGTTCGAGACCCGATTCCACCGAAGAACCGTCGTGTAGGGGGCCAGTTGCACGTTAAATCCGTCCTGACCAAACGTCCTCCCGCTGATGTGGTGTGGTGTGGAGAGGGGGGTGCCTGCTCAGGTGTCGTCCTCGTCATCTGACCGCGGTTCAAAATTACGAGGTCCGTCCCAAAATAGCCCAAGTGTTGCTTCAAACGGGACGTTAATATAACTAAACCAAACCAAACCAAACCTTTATTACACGTTATCATATTTTTCGCTAAAAATGGCATGCAGCAATTGCAAGGCAATTATAATATTTTGAAAAATTGATTGCCATTATTTAAGGAAAATTTTCGAAATGGGAACTGAACCATACTTCCCATAGAATGACGATGCAGATACTTAATACATTTTTTATACATGACATCGGTTGCAATAATAACAATTATAATTTTTTATCAGCGCAGAATCAATGAAATGTGTTTAAATTTAGGAGTACTTATAAAATTAATAAGTCCTATTTAAATGTATGATGCCAGGAGAAACTTTCATGATATGTTCAGGTGGTTTTGGTTTTGAAATATTTCTTCATAATTGAGATCTTACGGTTTTAAAGTTGCCTTTGATTATTTGCGATTGAAGTCATTTAAAAAAATACCAAAGGCGCATATAATTAAGTTAAATCATTCTCTTATCACTCTTAATCATTCTCTCATTAAATCATTCTCTTATAAGTTTTCTATGTATTTTCAAATTTTTTTTTTTCTTTCATAGCAGCTTTTCAAATTTGATGAGGTTTTGTTTTGATGCAATTTTGTAAATTCCAAATCCGGAAAATTCAAAATTTTTTGCAATTTAATTAGCATATAAACCAATATCTATCATGTCAACATGGCGTTTATGAAATAAAACTTCAAGCACGATGTTTAAATTACCTATCGGCGACAAAAACTCTTTTTAGTCGAATTATATAATAGAAACGCATTATAATCAAATGTAACGTCGGGTTTACACTCGGCGAGTTATAAGACGGCCAGTATGCAGCGCATGCGTAGAAAGGCAGAAAAATTCTGCAAATAATTGTCCCAACGGGACAACAACATGCCGCTATATTGTATTTTACTGCGCATGCGTTTGTAGAATTCGATGGTTTTCTTCGGAGGGACAAAATTGATAACTTATCATACTTAGATACTTAGATTAATTCCGACATTTTTCGCTCTTTGTTTTTTCTAATGTGAGGTTGTGTTTTTTTTCCTCATTTTATTTGCCATTTCTTTTCTTTAGTTTTTCAAATTTAGGAATGCTGACCCTTTTTTTATTTCATCATGTTTATTTTTGTAAATATACATTATCTTAATACGATACGCAGTGAAAAAGAAAAATGCAGGGACGCCAAAATGGCAATATATAGCCAAGCATGGAATGCCTGAATCTTATTAAATTGTGACAAACATATATCAGTCCCTTTCTGCGCATGCGCTACCTACTGGGAGCCTTATAACTGGAACCTGTAAACCCGGCATAATTAAACGTTATTCTTACCCATTTATTTCTTAGTCACGGAGATCAGCTTTGTCCAGTTCATGGCTCGCACAAATTCGTGCATTTTCTGTTGTACGTACTCATATGTGCGAAAAACCAAATATGAAATAAACCAGATAAGAATATGAATAGAAGTTATTAAAATATGGATTTATTGTATCAATATTTGTGTTATTTACACGCTTCGATATTTTATTTAGTTGGGGAAAACACATATATCAAAGATCAAATTTTGTAGTGCAATTTTCAATAAGCATTTTCATTTTCAAAAATAAACTGTTATATTACCACTAGATTAATGTATCTTATTTCAGATGCAATTGAGCGATTAATAACAATTTCATACAAAATAAGAATCACCGCCAATCCGAGTCATTTTTCGAGTTTCACTGCCAGAACTTTATGGGTCGATAACGCACACAGAAATTCGCTTGCGAAGCAATTTGTTCTGACCGAAGGAAAACATATGGGTCTCCTGAAAACGATTTAGTTTTATTTCTCCCTCAACTGTGATTCGTATTTTCGCCGTGGCATCTTGCCATTGCATAAAAAAATGCGATATGGAACAATCGATCAAGTTGAAGAATTATTTGAAATAAGTTGTTGGACATTAATTTTGATAGAAATACCTTATTCGTTTCTATTCTGGCGCCATTTCAAAGTTTAGTTATATAGAAAGATGATGGCTTATTTTTATCTGCATTTTTTAATAACAGGTAATTTTAAAAGACGTATCTAAAACTCATTTTTATTTTTATTTTTGGGTATTAATTTTACTTTTTTTCATTATCAATTTATGTTACTAGCCTTCTAGTATGGAATAATGTCGAAATTACTATTTATCAATATAATTCGACAAATGGCATTAGAAATATCAGTGCCCTGTTTTTTGTTCGTCAAGAACAATTGGTTTATTAATATAAAAAAAATTGTTTTTATTTTTTTTACATATTCCCTCCAGAAATGCATTTCTAATTCATATATAACTAATATTTAGTTTATTTCAATATTTTGTCTAATTTCTATAATTTACTTAATATAGTTTTCCCTTCCTATCAAAACATTAGTCTTATTACTCGATGAAAGCTTAAATAAAATTGTATTAAAATTTGTTAAGAAGTTATAACATGTTTACTTAATTTAATTTATTTGCCACATTTTTCATTTATATAAAAATTAACAGATAAATATAAGATTGTGTTGAAAACATTATTTGAATTAATTAACGCTTAGAAGAGAACAAAACATAATACGAAGTAATCACGAAAAATTCCATTGAAATTTTCGCAGTTCATACTTCAATCACAAGCTACAAATTTTATCGAAAAAAGTCCATAAACCAAATTTCATTTTTCTAGTTCAAATTGGCTTTGAGATAACCTGTTCGTAGATAGATAGACGTAATGCTAAAAACGGTTTCTTTTCAGACTTTGGGAGTTCTGAAACATAGAAATCAATTAAAATCTCGTGAATATTTTTTTTTGACGATTACGATCATTTCGAAATCGAAAGTATATATTTCGAATACGAAAAAGTAAAAAAGTTAACACACAATTTCAAAAAAGTTTTTAAAATTTAATATTAAAACACCACAGCGCTGCTCAGATTTACGTAACAAAAGCATACACAATAATGATGTCATATAATTTGAACTTATTCGTTTTTTTGAAAAAACGCTGATATGCGCTATATGCAAGAGAAATTCAAACCAATTCAAAACCAAATTCAATCCAATAAGTAAAATATTATCGCCTATGACTTGTGATTTAATTATCAGAAATTCGATTTCATGTACTTTAAATGGAAGTTTTACAGAAATTCGATGTTTCCGGACATTTATTTAATACAATTCATTGCCATTTCGAATAAGCAATGCTATCTTTTTTCTGATCTGCATTGCCCCCACCAGTTCATTTATTCTACCGGAACCAGTGCTTGACTTAAATGAAAACCGCAGCTAATATTGGCTTTTCTATTCATTCTATTGACCCACTCGTCCCTAATGATGCATAGGATGATAATTCGTAATCATCCCAAATGTTCATTACAGAAAATGGGGCAAAACAACTTTCTTCGAGTTCATCTCTCTTTTTTCCTCCAGCTTTTCAGAATTACTTAGCAATCAGAATGTTTATTTTCATGTTTTTAATATGCGCCAATATTCTGTCTGTAAGCGTTCTGACAGACAAATAAAGCAAGCTTGCGTCAGGTGGACCAATAGGATAAAAAGCAGATCAATTTATTTATTTATTTGAAAATGCTCAAAACAGAAAAAATTTAATCACAGTAAAACCTGCAAGAGAAAACGAATGAATGAAACAAAGTAAACAATATCTAGACGAAAACAGTCTCGAACACAATATCTAGACAAAAACAGTCTCGAACACAATATCTAGACAAAAACAATACAAATAAAAGAAAATAGAGAAAATATTAATTAATTAATTAATTGATAAAATGAGAAAAACCATGTGATAAAATTATTTTTCTATTTACTAAATATATTCGGATATGAATTTAAAATAAATCATTTGAATTAAATGTCGCCATCTTAAGATAGTTTTAGAAGTTTGAATCCACTAAAAAAATCAAATTTTAAATCATAGAGTGTATTTTTAATTAAATGTAAACCTAAAACGTGTCATGTTTACAAATGAATAGAAAACCACATGTACAAAATGTTCAAAGAACAAAACTATAATCACTTGAATGGTAGGTTTTCAAATTTCACTTAAACTTATTGTAGCATAAATCATTTGTCTTTGTTTTACAGAAATTAAAATATTGTAATCGGACATAAAAAAAAATGTTTGAATGATATCTCTTTAGGGATTCCATATAGATCCTATTTTAGAATAGAATTGGAACAAATTTGGATTTATAGAAATATGACAACTAAAAATAAAATTGTAATTCTGTATTTCAACTGATATACATCAGTGTAACTTTAATCGGTCCAAAATAAATTTAAACAAATAAAAAAAAACTGTGTCGTGCAAACGATTTATTATGTAATTATTCGTTCACGTTTTTCATATTAATTACAGTATTACAGCAAACGATTTATCATTTAGGTTAATCCATATTAAACATAATATTGCAAACGATATGTCTGGCAATTTATATTATGCTATTTAATTATGATTCTGAATGAATTTATTTCGTTAATATTTTAAATTAGTTTTATGAAACTGTAAGTAGCATCACTATAGTTTGATACACTGAGAACAGAGTTTGAGCTGTGTATCTTCCACGAAACAAGCTATAACTTTTCACATCTCTGCATGGGGCAGATTGAATAGAAACATTCTGGCTCTTATAATATTTAAAGATTCTTTTCTGCTACTGTTTAAGAGAAAAAAGTCCTTCCACGTGGGGTAAAACACCGAATTGCGTGACGGAATGTCCCACAAGCCAACGGTAAATGTACTATTTTTAGAGGTGCGTGCCGTATTTATTTCAACCTATTTCGCTAATCGTCTCTAATAACGGGTATTATAATAATTCACAGTGAAAGGATGAAAGGTAGACCAAATCTAAAAATACTTGAGTTTATTCTCTCTTTTATTTTACTGTGAAATCGTGTATTGACTTATTATTTCAAAGCAAGAATTTCTAATTTTTTTTTAAATTTAGAAGTATTGTATGGTCAGAAATATTTACTTCATAATTATAAATATATATTTTGTCCTCTAATACCCAAAAGAAAATAAGTTTAAAGAAAAAAAAATTTAGAAAAACTGAATTTTATTTTTATGTTTTATTAAATAAAAAAGTTATTTTATTACATAAAGAATTGTTAAATAAAGAGAAAGAAGAAAGGGTGTCGAAACAAAACAACAACAAAAAAAAGTGTTCCGAAATGCTTTTGCTATAATTCGTGAATAAATCAGGCATGTAGTTGCAAATTATTTATGCAATAAAACTTGTGTTTGTAAAAGCAAAAAGGGGTTTTATATTAAAGAGTAAAGAAAAAAAAGAAGGTACACCAGTACAAAGTAGAAGTCCTGTCTATTGGAATACAGATTTACAATAATTGAATTCCATTTGCAGTAATGATATTTCAAATGCTTTGACTACGTAATACAACAGAAATAATAATGGTAGGTGGAATGCAATACAAATATCAAACGTTTTGGATAGTAAAATATTGGAATAGTTTTCAACAGACTTGCCGTGTGTAACAAAAAGTGCTTCACACACAACATGCAATTGGGTTGATGTGTTTTGACAAAACCTGAGATAAACATTTTATCTGATTGCTTTTCTTTACTAAATTCACTGAAAAAATATATTTTTTTCTCTGTGTTTATAATCATGGGTCCTATTATAAAAATGATTTATTAATGCTTGTCTGATCATAAAAGCTGCAAACGACACTTCAGGATAATCTGTACATATTAAATGAATTGAAAAGTTATCAGAGACCATGTTATGGGACTGACTTGTCAACTGATTAAGTATGGTAAAATTTGGAATATGATCCTATATGGTTCTTTTCAAGAAATTTCGATTACAGATGGTTTTGCAAAACCATAATTCAATTTATTCTTCATGATAACTTTCACTAGTTGGATACTACCTGTAAATTGCTTGCTGTCGCTAATAATTAATCGCTGATAACGCTTCACAGAGAAGACTGTGGCTTAGACCTGGAGCCATTCAATTTTGCACATAGTTATTTCTTAGATAATAGGTTTCTACATATAAAGAATTTTTCTAAATTTTGAATAAACCTTTTTAATTAAAAAGTAATCAAAAATTTAAATTTTTCAGGAATAACTTCAGATTAAATTGTTACCCACAAATCACTTTCACACTATTTTAGAATTTCAAAAATCCCCTTTTCAAAGAATTTGAATAATTGTTTTTTTCTGCACACCGTTTTTATAATGTTAATTAAAACAAAAGTTTACAACTTATACTAAGATAGATAAATAAAATATTAAACACTTCATACTTCAATGTTTGGATTAAAAATTTGAGTCGCATTTTTTACTTTCGCGTATGCGAAATATAGAGAAAGAATTGTAATCGAATTCGAACTTGAGATTTCGAGGAATCTCCATGTTATAGATTTCAATAAGTTCGAAAAACATATTTTTGTAAAATATTTATCTGTCCTTCTATGAAAGAGCTAACACAAAAACGCTTTGAGCTAGACGGATGAAATTTGGTAAATGGTATTTACATGAAATGTGTATATTTATATCAAAGATTGAGCAAAATTCGTTCGTAGGAAGGCTGTCCAGTTGTTCGAATATAAGTTAACACAATAAATATAAAACGTAGAGAGTCAGATTGATACATTTTGGAACATAATTTTACCATTTATATTGAAGGCACCTATCAAATTTTGAGCTAAATTTAACAAGGGATTAACCGTCTATTGACATGAACTTTTAGAATCTTTGTAAACACGATAACTGAAAAAGGCAATGACTTGAAATATATCAAAATTGGCATGTAACTTGTAGTTTTGTATCAAATTTGGATCTTAATCTATTGTCAAAACACGCCTCTAAAGAATATATGTATTAGAGAGTCTGTGAGGCAATTTTGGGAGGACCACTCTTGCTTTTTTATTAAATATTTTTTTTTTTTATTCTTGATGAACGTAGAAACATCCCCTGAATTTGTTATTCCATTATCTAAACATTGAACATATTGTTACGAATCCGTAATGCTGCTTCCCAGCATAGTTGGTTCCATCATTGGAAAAAATGTTTTACATTCATCTCTATGGAACAGAGAATGGGCGTCGTGTCGGGGGTCCCAGAGCTTGGCGACAAACTTGGCGACCATTTGGCGACTTGGCGACGAATTTGGCGACTTTGGCGCCAAAATAGATAATACCCGAAACTTCGAGAATTTTCCCGATCCGTCCAGTAGGAACCGAGATACGTCTCGAACGTTCCTGATTGGTTGAGAGGCTTCTAGCCCCGCCTCCTGAGACCTATAAAAGGGGCTGCAGCTGCCAGAGAAGTCAAGTCAGTAATCCGAGCCAGAGTCGGGGAAGTAGAAGACGGAGGAGTCGGAAGCTACTGAGGCAAGCTAGTGCTGAACTGAGCTGCGCGCTACTGTCTGCGGTAGATTCTGGTTGTATGCTGCTGTGTATGCTGTTGTATGCTACACGTCTCGTGTGAAGATATCGTCTTCTGTGCTGTATATAATTGTCGCTTTGTGCTGTCCTGTGTGTCTTCGTGTAAATAAACGTCGTTATTTTTATTCTACTTCTGCATGCTGATTGAGCGTTCTTTACACCATATCACTCCCACTATCCAAACGAACCCCGGTAAAGAAAATTTCGTAACAATATATACTCTATTGAATAGTAACGAATACAATTTTAACAATATATTTCACTATTGGATTCGTCTTTCAAAAAAAAAATAACATTTTTGTTGATTGAAAAGACGTTACATCAATCTGTAGAGCAAAAATATAAAATCTCAGATGTCCACATTCACATGAAACTAAAGACGTTTCACTTAAGAAAATTGCGGAATGAAACACAAACTCTATCAGTTAAAGATCAAAAACTATAAAATCGCTGCTGTAGGAACATAATAAGAAGAGTTCTGTGAAATCTACAAACGAGACACTCAAAAGGCGAATTTGAGAAAACAGCAACTGCAGGTAAATCTGTGATCTGGCAGCCTAAGCACCGGTTAGAACTAGCATCAGCTCATTATCGTGGTTACGTTGGGTGCCCTCGGCGATCCGCTTTGATTTGTAAAGTGCTCGTTTTCGAAGGATATTTCCAATTCTTGATTTTATCGACAAAAACTGCGCTTCTCATGCTATAGGAATTCTCGTAACCGTTATTTTCGGTTACGTTTTATTTCAGCTAACGCAAGACCTTTATTGGAGATTAAAGTTCTCTCTAGTTTTTCAACAATTCTCTTTGTTTTGAGAATTTAAGAAAATAATCGCTAAAATTTGTCTAAAGAAAAATATTTCAATGTCCTACAATATTAAACAAATTATAAAACAAATGATTATTTTCATTTTCAATGCAAATTTTAGTTGTTAATGAATTTTTTTTTATTTCAAAAGCTGAGTTTAAATCCTCGATTTATATTCTTTTTCATCAGTAAAAAATTGAATTAATAATGTCAACTGAAACTGGATTATCAGAAATTTAAAATTGAATTTTTATTTTGGATTTCATTTTTGGCTAGAATGTATTTAGTGTGAAATATTTAGATCAAAAACTGAAATGCAATGACTTAAATGAATTAATATTGGTAGGAGATTTTTTTTTTGACTCAAACTGAAGTTCTGAGTCAGATTTTTGATTTAATCGGTTGGGTAAAACACTTCTAAACTCTAATTCGTTTTTTAGATTCTATTAATTAGTTTAAGAATTAATCGGCAGCAATCATCCAAAGATGCTTGTAAGTGAAAATAAAAAGAGTATTTCTACTCTGACAATTAACGAATCAATCAGCATTCATTCCAAATTCTGTTATTACATAGTATGACTTTTTAAAAAATTACAAAAATAATTTTTAATAATAATGGGGAAAATTTAATTGAAATGTCTCAGTCAAATGTCTCAGAAATAGAACACAAAGTTCTGATTTCAACCTGCAATCAGAGTTATTTCTTAAAACATGACCACACTTGCGGAAAAAGAAAAGGATAAATCAATGAAGTAATGCAATAAGATACTTAATTCCCACAACTTGCAAGAGAAAAAGAAAATCAAACACAAAAAGACATCAACGAAATAATCAATTGCCTATTACCTTACATTCAATGCTATCACATATCTTTTTGATTTCAGACAAGTGTTTTTTGTTCCTTTTCAATATGAAAGAATTAGTAAAATAATATTTTTAGTTTATGGCCTTGTTCTTATTCGTGTCACTATTCTTATATAAGAAATCCATTCATCCATTCTTCCCATTACACTAGTTATCCCTTTTATTTATTTTAGAATACTCGCACTTCCGGCGTACCAATTTAACTTCCGGTAAAGCACTTGTTGAAGAGTATGAAGACGCTTATGAGCATTGACATTTTTTTTTTAATAATTATTTTCTTATATTCGAAACATAGAGAAAATATTGTAATCACCAAAAAATTCGAATCCGAAATTTGTAGATTTTTTTGAGGAATATTTACAATTTGTAGGAGTGCGGTTCAAGTTGTAAAAGTGCGGTTAAAACGCAAACAAAAGTTCGTTAAAGAACAAAACAGAACAGGTATTACAGTAGTGCGATAATTAAAACTGAATAAAAAAAATGCAAAGACACCAAAGGATATTCTCTCGAATCTTTCTGATTGGAGATTAATTAATTAAAAGTAAAAAAAAACAAAAACAATAAATTAGAAGAGTCATCTAAAGGTGACGTTATTTCATAGAAACGCCGAACAAATGATCTACATAGATCATTTCTTTTGAACTTTTGCAGGCCTAAGTTTAGTTTAGTTGTATTAACGTCCCGTTTTAAAGCAACACTAAGGCTATTTTAGAATGGACCTTGTAATTTTGAACCGCTCAGATGACAGGAAGGACACCTGTGTTGGCACCCCCTCTCCAAACTTCCACATCCATCGGGAGGATGTTGTAGCCATAAAATTTACAAATTGGCAACACACACATCCACTGGTGAATATGGATACTACTTCGAGAATCCATGATCACCAGTGAACGAGACAAGAAAACAGATTTAAATTTATTACTCCACGGAATGACCTTTTTCACATTGATATATAAAAACAATAAACTAAATACGTGCTTTTAATATGAAAAATTACTTCCGATACATTTTGATCTACTTCATAAGAACGTAGCTTAGCAACGCTTTCGCCTTGTTATAGGATGGATTTTATTTATGGATGTAGTTCTCATCCATAGATTTAACAAAGCAACAGAAATTTCACTCAATACATCAAGCGCCATTGTGAACATGACAAAACTTTAAGATGGGAGTATTATTTGTATGCATCATCTATTTCGATGTCCTCCGTCATGATGCTGTATCTGTCTTCCGAAATTTCCGTGAAACACTTTAAATACCGGATTGTTAGAGCTTAAACTACTAAATATGGTACCTAATTATTTATTACGTAATAAATACTCACTAAGGAAAAGGTTTTTAAATTTCAGGTCGAATTTCATTTAATGAAAATAAATGAAAATTATAAGGTTTTTCTTAATATAATCCCGGAACATAACATTTAACACATTCAGAATGCAATAATTGTTGCAATCAAATCAACCGAAGACAAGAAAGCGCAAATCAAGGCTGAAACATTCTCACCCTATGACGTCGTATATTTGAAAATGTATCCAAATTTAGTAATTATAATTTAGTAAGGAATGAGATCTAACAAATTAAAAATCAACCACAAAAAAAAATTGTGTAAAAGAGTCAAATACTGGCTTCAAAAGCTAGCACTGAATCAACTCTCACAAATAAAAATTTTATAGATTTATAAATACACTAGCTGCCTTTGGCGACCAACTTGTTCGCTTAGATTACTGACTGTTTAATCTGTATCTGTATCTGTAGAATGTATTTCTTTTAAATTCACCTTGTTATTTGATACGAAGAGAAAAACATGAACTCATTTAAATTAATTAAAATTAAAAAGTGTGTAAATTATGAAATAAAAGCGAAAGTGAAAATTCTGTTACAAATTTATCAAACTGAACTAAACGATATTGTTAAAATTAAGAGATGATAACCATACCTATTTAATGAAATCAATTTCATTTCCGAAATGTGTTTAATCTTAAAATGATACAAACACAATTTTTGTAAAATAATTATTTTGGAAGATATTGATGTCACTTTCCATGGGAAAGTCAACAATTACCCTTCTGGTGACGGTTAAGACTATTTTTGCGCTCGATTAAACTTTCTGTTTGAAGCTTAATTCTTGCCTTCTTTCCCCAACCTAAATCGACTGTTTTGTTGACACGGCGAATCATTTTCCAAAACATTTAATAATATTGTGCAGCCTCATCCATTAACTAAGCGAAATGCCCAATTTAATGCAGCAGTAAATATATTCCATGAAGCAGTCTAAGATTCGTACGATATTTTGTTTACGTTTTCCTGTTGCCATTCGACAATAGCGTTTTATGTATATAGATTTTACGGTTTTACCTCTATAGTACGATGTTATTTCCTCTTATGAAATATAATGCTAAGTTAGAAAATACAAGTTTTTTTTCCATTCTGAATCTAAATCTCAAGCCGTTCTTTGTGTTTGAATAAAACTAGTTAACAAAAAAAGCTATAAATTACAAACATCCGGATAGTTCCTAAACTAAAGTTATTGTAGCTGAATCAGTAAAATAAGATTAATACAATTTTCAGCCAACATACTTCCATTCCAGCATTCGACCTCACAAGAAAACCAAAATAACCTGAAAATTTTGTTACACATAACCCGGAGCACAAAATCCACACTTGTTTTCGCCACATTCTTCTAAAAGCCTTCCACAGTCAAAACAAGCTGCTGTCTTGACGGAAAGTCGCAGTGGACAGTACAACAAATAAATCTGATTAGCCGTAACCTCTCGGGACGCCAAAAAGTAATTTTTATGCGCTCAGAGAGACCCCAGGAATAGTAATGGGGTTGGAGAAGTGCCCTGTCCGAGAATGTCACCCCGTGCACTTGAGGTTTGATTAGTCCTAAGAGCATTAGCCCAAGCAATGCATCATGGGACAAGAGTGCCTTGTTTTTCTGTTCTGCCTATTTTCGTTCTTTTGTGCTATTCTTGAAGTAGCATTATTGGGGGAGAGTTGAGATGGGGGGGGGATGCTTCGGAGGATTGATTAAGACGAAGAGAGAGGTAGGTGGTGGTTGTCTTGTTTAGTTATAGCCTAAAGGGAGGGACTACGTGACATGGGCAGAAAGCAAAGGAGATTCCGGAAATTAAAGATATTGGAGGCGCTCTTGATGTTGCAAGTGATTCACAGATAATCCTCGTATATTTCGCATAGAATATATGTTCTCTAATAATAGATATATTTAACAGTTATTAAAATTCACCACTTGTATACAGTGATTTCGGGCCAATACGGAAATCAGCAGTGCAGTAAAAAAATATCGATAAAGTGATGGTAGTTTCCTTAAAAAAATAATTACTTTATCATAAGTAGTAAATGGGTTTCTCTTTCAAAGCCATATAAAAGACTTATTAAATTCCAAAAATATTAATTAGAAAGTATATAATATAATATAAATTCCATATAGTTTTCTGATTAGAAAATTAATACACTGGAGCCGCGCTTAGGAAACGGAATTCATTCATGAATCTTACTCGTAAATATAACAATTTTTTTCTTAGGATCCATTTAAAATTGGATAATGCATTTCATTCCGAAAAAAAAATCTAAGCAAATTTATAATACCGAAATTTATTATCCAAAATGTATGCTTTGGCTTACAAGAAAATGTGTCGAAAAGTTGGAGAAAATGAGACATAGCATTATCTTTCATTTACAAAGTGCAAAGCTACTGCTTTATGAGAGTGATGCTTCTGAAGTAATCCAATAATTCACCATCATTTTTTTTTGCCGTGACATAGAATACAGACTTAGCTCTTCGGTAACTCTGGCTACGTTCTTTCGATCGATGTCATTGCTGTCTCTCTACCTTTGGCCCCATAATTTTCTCCAGAAACACAATTTCATCGATTAAACCCCAAAGGCGTTTTTTGAAACTCGTTGGAGTCGCGTTCAACAAACTATCAATTCAAGATTTCTTTCATGTAGGTAAATACAGGGTGTTTCAGTGAACCGTTTCAGAACTTCTAAGAGGGGTAGGGTACATCCTGACAACTCGAAATCATAGAGCAATGTGGGGTCGGAAATGCTTTCCTGAAGCGGTGTTGCACACAGAAGCACCATCAGGAAAAGAGACCGTAAATGAGAAATCGTTTTAATAATACATGAAAAGAAGCAAAAGGTACATGGATTAAAGTAATTGTTCGAAGTTTCTTCCACGGGCTACAATGCACGCCTCACATCTCC
>JAPMOR010043203.1:17358-49022 GCA_026543865.1 Argiope aurantia
GGTATCCACACTTAAAACCAAATTTGTAGATTACTATAATAGTTTGAGGAAGTTTGTCTATCCCGCAGTTCGAATATATTTTAACATGATAACTATAAAACAAAGGGAGCTATACAGATAAAATTTGATATTCGGAATTAACATCTATAATCTAGATAGCTATCAAATTGCGAGCAAAACATATGGCTTACCATATGTCGGTCTGTACTTTTAGAAACATACGCGATAACTCCAAGTTGCAAGGAAGTTAAGTAAAAGCTAAATATATGAAATTTGGTATATGACTGTACAACTACAAGGGTAATTCTGTGTCAAGGTTTTATTTCAGCCGATTGGGGAAAAAGGGTTAAAACACAAATTCGATTTTATGACACTATTAACCACATACCAGGAATTAATCGCCAAAAAACCCGCCAAGAATGATACGATAGATTCAATAAAAACGCTCAATTCACGTCAAATATTAATATTTCGTAACTAATGCACGCCAAAGCTATTCAAGATGTTCTCTAGGATAACATCTATATTAGAGAGAATGTGAGAAAGTTTTAAGGAGACCACTCCCTCTGGTTAAATTTGGTTTTGCGAAACATTCGTTATGAAAAGCACTCCTTCAGCGGAGTTTGACTTACTCTTTCGAAAGTCGTCATGCGCCATTAAACAAGATGTTCTGCAAAGATCGTCATTTTCTACTTGTAGAAACTTATGATGATTACTACATCCTACAAATATATTTATCTGTATAACATTTAAGGAAATTATCCACGTACTTTTTGTTTACCAAGTTTACCTCTGTCGAAAGAAAATGGATATCTAATATAAAAAATAATAATCAAAACGAAAACCCGTAAGTAAAATAAAAAATAATAAACCCTTGAGAGAATGAAGGCGAAATTTTGGGAAAAGAACGAAAAAGGGATCGAAATAGGTTGCCGCTTTGTGTGAGCAGAGGGTTTTCATAAGCCACTCACAGTCTAGCGCTGGGTTTTACTTTACTCTTACTTCTCATTATTTTCATACTTTATTACTTATTTTTTTCATTGACCATCGCATTCACAGAGTGAATAAGTTGATGTGGTCTCTCCCAAATTTTCTCGCATACTCTCTAATAAAGGTCTTATCTCGGAGAATGTCTTGAATGGCATTAGCGTACAATATTTAGGAAATATTATTCTTTGACGTTAATGTAGCATTTTTGTTGAATCCATCGAGTGATGCAAGGCGAGTTTTTTCACAATTAACCCCTCCAATTAATAAATCAAATTTCGATTTCAAACGCTTTTTTCTCACCCGATTAAAACAAAATGACACAAGTAATCACAAATCAAATTTGATATATTTCAGTCCTTGCGTTTTTGATTTATCTCGTCTAGATGTTTCTGAAAGTATAGACCGACAGACGGTCGAACCCTTTTTGGATTCGTCTCAAAATTTGATAGGTGTCTACAATCTAGACGTTCAATTTGTGAACCAAATTTTATCTATCTAGCTCTCATCGTGTTGTGGTCATCTTACACACTTATAATCGAATAGCTATACAGACTTCATCTGAATAAATTTTACTTAAAATATAATAGAAATCTACAAATTTGGTGTGAAGTCCAAATACCAAATTTCATCCGTCTGGCTTAAATCTTTTTTGAATTAAAGACATAATACCTAAAATGTTTTTTTTTTCTTTCCCGAATTCATGTAAATCTCAATCGTTGAAAGTTTTCAAAATCTCAAATTCGAATTTTTTGACCATTACAATATTTTCTCTATATTTCGCATACGATAAAATAATTATTTTCATTCTGTATTGAACAGTCCTCATATTAACAACAAAGAACAGTTTCTTACTTAAATTAAACGTTTGTATAATTGGCCTTTACTGAAAAGATAACAAGAAAACGTTTTAATTTACTGCATCAAAAGCACACAAAAACATAATTTTAAGGACAATATAATAATTTCGAACACTTTTCTCCGGCAAAAATGAGTAAAAGAAAATGCGACAAATTAAAGCGAAAAACTGCGCCTAATCTAAGTTTAATAAGGAATTGGGAGAGAGTGGCGGCAATGGAATTCTTTTAGCAAGTAACATCCCACGTTCGATTTCTACGTAACAAGTGTCAGGTGAATAAAAAAAAATAAGAAGGAAAGAAAATTATTTCGAAAATAAAATAGAGAAAATGAGTTAACAAGTTTCATTCCGGGCGAGAAAAAAAATGAATTCTGTTTGAGTATATTTAAAACTACGTCGACCAGCAAGTAGGAAAATAAATTAATTTTTTTTAAAAACAGAAATATTTGAAAATTGTATGGGAAGAAAGTTGTGCAATAATTTAAATTAAATTGAAATGCATATACTTCGGTGTTGAGTGTAGGGTCTTTTTCATTTGTGACTCCAAGATTAATTTCTATAAAAATAAATAGAAAAGCTCTTAATATTTCACATCATAAAGAATAAATAAATCACTAATTGAATTTAAAATTCTTTTATCAACCTCGTCTTTACCAATATTATAGTTCTTAACATTTTTCAGCATTGAAATGATATTGTAAGCAATTTTATGCACAAAAAAGGGAAAATGCATTTTACAATTTAAAATTTTGTTAATGCTTTTTTTTCAAATCTTTATTAATAAATTGCTTACCGTGCATTTAATTATAATAAGCGCAAAAATAAAATGTTTTATTAAGTATTTAATTTTTCTGGATGGGGAAAAAAATCTAATTAAAAATGATAAAAAATAATCATTTATTATTATTATTATTAAATATGAAAATAAAATTAAAACCTTCATAGTTTTATCTATAATATAGAAAAGAATATTGTATTTTTATAATACTGATCTTATAAGTTCATATATTTCGGAATCAAAATTAAGTTATGTCAAATTATATTTTAACAATGATATATTTTCAGTGAGATATATTACATCATTGAAATGCTTGACCGCAATGTCTTGGTCTTGATCATGGACTCAGAGGATTCCAGCTTCAAAACCCGAATTCACTAAAGAACTGTTGTGTATGTGAGCATGATCCATTCTAAATATCAGGCAGTGGGCCAACCGTCCGTCTGTTGGTGTGGTGTTGAAGTTCGTAGAGGGAAGTGCCAGCTCTAGGTGTCGTCATCGTAATCTGACTGGAGTTCAAAATTGCGAGGTTCATCCTAAAATAGTCCTAATGTCCTTTCAAAAGAGGTACTAATATAACTAAATTAAATACTGAAATTTCTAGTTCTACAAGCTTTTATGTATTTTTAAGATATTCCGAAGAGAGAATTGACTCTACTACTAATTCTCATGTGAGCGCACCAGCTTTTATAGCTCGCGTGGCGCGTCTCTAATTTCTAATTGAATATTCGATAAGAAATTAGACATATAGCTAGATTCCTATATACTCTTGAATTTAATTTATGTCGAGAAAACTGACGCCAGTGCCATGTGTCACTGAACTGACATTTATTCAGCATCCTTGAGTGAAACTCAGTTCGTTACTAAGAAAATGAGTAACGAGGAAATATAAAAGATTCGTAACTTGAGTTTTTGTTTGAAGTTTCTAAAGATGAGATTTTGCAATTGATCTTCTCTAACTTAATGATGCGGTTGTCTTTTGAAATTGCATATATTAGAGAGTTCCCAATAAAAACATAATATTTTATCATTTCCACAATTTATTTTTATTAATTCACTTCTTCGTTTCGATACAGAAAGTGGGCATAAGGCAATAAATTTGAAAAAAATTAACGAAACAACACCTAACAATTATGATAACGAATAGTTAAATAATGAAATTAATAGTAAATAGTTATAATAGTGTAAAGGGTTAGTAGCGAGTAGTATTATTTATAGAAGTAAGTGATTACAGTACTATAAATGTTGCAAACTGGAATAAGATTCCCCCATGGAAATTTTTTTTTTGAATCGCTTAGCGATTAAAGCTGAGGGAAAAGTGATTAATACTAGGGGTGTGAAAATTATTTTTCACGCTTGTGGGTAACTCTAATGAGCGGTTTTTTTTTTCTTCTTAAAAATACATAATAGTTTTTTAGAAGGTAAAAGGATGGTAAAAACATTCAGAATTACAGTGAAAAATTTGGGAATGAATAATCTATTTCTAACCAAGCCAATATGTTTTCAAAAAAATCTGAAAATGCATTTTAATGTGAAAATAAGTTTAGGTCTAATTTTTTGCTTTGAATGTCAATTATATTTATTACTCTCCCGTGTACGAGAGTATATATGGAGTGTTGCAATTTTTGAAACCTGTTGATTTTGACGAATTACCACGTTTTAGTGTCCGACTCCGAAAAACATTTTTTTTTAATTATTATATCTCTGTGTTGCTCTGTCTGCTTGTATGCAGAAACAATACTTCAAAAAATCATTGAGCTAGATGGATGAAATTCAGTACGTTGTTTTAATACCAAATTTTTAGATTTCTATCAAATTTTGAACTAAATTCTTTTAAAGTAAAAGTAAATACATCCTTCTTTATGTCTGCCTACCCAAATGTAAAAATATAGTATGATCATGGAAATCAGGGGAAAGGTAATCCGAGATCATACGATGATTAGCAGAAAAAAATTACAAAAAGAAAAAGATTAAATATGTTTTGAAAAATCTCATTTTTATTGGTTGATTAAAATAAAGAAATATTTTTCTAGAGAAATTTAATTTTTTTATTCTCATGCTCTTGTTGTCATATATACATCGAGGTATCGGTTTCAAACTAATTTATTATTATAACTATTATTTGAATACACTAGAACTAGACACAAAAATTGCACATAACCCTCTAATATTTCAAGTCTTATTTTCATGTATTCCTAATTGAAACAGTAATACAGTATATTTCTAAAACGGAAAGAATCATATAATTAGATTTTATAACCAGAGAGTTTGGTCTTCCCAAAACTTTCTCGCATATTCTCTAATAAAGATGATATCCCAATGCAAGGCGCTAGGATAAAATCTTTATTAGAGAGTATGCCTTGATATACAATAGTAATGAAATATTAATCTTTGGCGTGAATTCAGCATTTTTACTGAATCTATCGTGTGATATTTGGCGAGTATCTTGGCGATTCATCTCTAACATGCGGTCAAAAGCCTCCAAAAATTGAATTTGAGCTTCAGATGCGCTCTGCCCAAAAGACTGAAACGCAAATTTGGCATAAATATACACTTAAAGTAGCAAATTTGGCATAAAATCATGTGCCAAAAGTGATATATTTAAGTCATTGCTTTTTTGAGTTATCGCATTTACATGTTTCTGAAAGTACTGACCGACATGCTGTCAACCCCCTTGTAAGATTCCGTTGAAGATTTGACAGGTGCGTACATTGTAGATGTTAAATCTTTGTACCATATTTTATTTGTTTAATTTTCTTCATTTTGTCAATATCGTGTTAACTTATATTCGGACAGATGGACTTCCTCTAATCAAATTTTACTCAAAATTTGACAGAAGTCTCCATTTAATTTTAAGCCTGCGTGCAAAATTTCATTCGTCTAGCTCAAAGCGTCTTTGAGTTAACATTATCACAGACAGACGGACATATTCCAATAATGGGATTTTCGAACTGAGGGAGGTTTAAAACATAGAAATTCATCAAATTCTCGAGTTCGATTTTTTTTTGTTTATTATATTTTCTCTATTCTTTGTTTATGATAAAGTAAAAAACATAGCAATTTCTGCACAGCAAAGTAAAAGCGGCAACAGCATGTGATGCTGACAACAATACAGGAAAGACATGAACCTACAATCAATATTAAAAAAAAGGAGAATTCTTGAATTTCATAAAATATAAAAATATAAATAAATGTGAATAAGATTTATAATTTTTTTTGGAAAATTTATAATACCGCTGCGCATTTTTCTTCGACCTTTATGTTCCTGATTAAAAATATCATTTTCGACATTTTAGTACAATGACATATGAGTATTTTTTAAATTATTATTACTTATTATTTTGTTTAAGGTATAATTAATATTATAACATGTTATTCTCACACAAATTTCTTAAAAAACAATTTGAAACATAAACCAAAAAAAATGACTGCATTTTTTTAAAGAGATGGGCTTAGCACTTTCGTTTTAAAACTGCGTTTTCGTTTCGTATTTCCTCTATTTTGAGCTGAGGCCTTTTAAATCGTCGCTGAAAAGATATTTAAATATAAATGGAGCTGTAAATATTTTAAGTCATCGCGTATAAAGTTTTTGCTACTTAATTATTCACATCGAAATGCCGCCTACAACAAACACTACAAAAGCATTGCTCTCAGGCTGTCTTCCGAATTCATTTCTACCATCAAATCCCAGGAAATACTGAAACTTTTCATTTGAATTCCTTAAAATAAAAAGTATGTATTCCTTTTTTTTTCTTCCCTCGCAAATAAAATATTTTTAAGTACAGTGCAGAAACACTCATAAATTTTTTTTTAATTTTTAATTTTTTTTCTATTTTTTAAATAATTTAATAAGAAATTTCGAAAATTGAACATGTTTTTTAAGATTTAATAAACTAAAGTATTGTAGTAAGTTGTAAGGTAATATTTCTTTCGATTTGCAAAAGTTTGATTGAAATGTAGAGATCATAAGATTGATCCATTAAAATAAAATGCTTAGTTAAGTTATGTGACGTGACATAAAATGTCACTACTTATGTGAATAAATGACCATAAAATTTTTACATTCGTAAAATTATGCATAGATTAATCCTCTGTATGCACATTAAGAAAGAGTTTTAGTCTTTTTGACATGAATCATTCTTTTTTTACATGCATTTTAGCCGTTCTTTATTTTTTTTAATAATTACAAATGAATATGTAGGGTAATTCTAAATATTCTTAAAATTTTTGAATAATTTCATATCACAGGTATGAAACAGAAAATGACAAATATACCTACTAGAGGAACACCATTAATGAAAGGTCACTTTGAAAAAATTCGAATCGGCTCCCATTATTACCAATAAACAAAGACAATAACTAACATTGTAATCCAATTTGGACATGAATCAATTTGAAAGATAATTTGCATAACATGGAAGCTTTATGGGGTCAAACGTTCGTTCCTGTTTAGTATTTACTGTAGCCTCTATAATCTACTAAATACCAGGGTCCCAAAATATTTAAATCTGGAAGTCAAAGAGGCCAATCCTCTGTCTTTATAAAATTTGACCAATAGACATGAAATCAAATATGTTAATTTGGATCGATATGAAAGTGCAAAATTTTGTTAAAAGGTGTAATTCTGTTTTGTTATACAATCTGTCAGTATGACACAACATATACATAGTCAATTATATAGTTATAGTTATCTTTGTGATATTTTGCTTTGGTGTTTATTAATGAATTTCTTGGGAATTTTCCATTGGTTGACATTGCAGATAAAACCATAACAGAATTATTGTTCTGAAAGCATATAATAAATCGAAGTTATGCCATAGTAACGTACTGAATTTAGGAAATTTTTAGCAATAGAAAAACATTCGGAACAAAATGGCTTCTCATTGAAAACAACCAAGATGCCTACGTTTTGTTACAGTGCCAATTTAAAAATATTAAATCTACCATATTATCTTTTTTTATTATCTGTACATTAAATAAATTCTGAGCATTATTTTTGAGAAAATGTCAGATCTCCATTTACTAGTGTAATAACCTGTTATTTCTCATTTTTAAAAAATTTTTTTTTGAGTTCTCTTCATTCGATTTTTTTATTTGAAGAAGACTGTGGATTTCGGAAAATAAATTGAAATCATGAATTTTGTGATGAGTTTTTTTTTAACTGCTTGAGCGTTGCTGTAAAGAATGATATACTACCATTAGTATAGAAACTATCGAATTTTTTAATGAAATATCTTATTAAATCCAAAGCATTTTAATTGCTTAGAAAGTTTCTTTCCTAAACCACCATGAACAAAAGCACTTAAACCATTATTCTTTTGATTCCCATCAATATATTAATTATAATTTTTATTTATTTATATATATATCGTCTGCACTAAAAGAAGCTTGAAAATTGCAGAAACTAAAGAAATGAATTATTTTAACAAACGATTTAATTTTTTTCTTTATTTTCTGGAGGTATAACAATATTCAGTTGCGGTTATAATTATTTTCTTTTAATTCGATTTTTATTTAATATCAGAAGTTTATTTATCCATATATTTTTCTTTGATTATCAATTTAGAAATTGGATAGATATTTTAAAATCATAATTCAAGTGTATTTCTATTATTACATCGTCTGCTAAAATTCCTCCTTTTTTTTATCTTCATGGCTACAGCACATTTTTTCACAGCAACTGCTATTTTTTCTTCCGTGCAATTTCTCTGCTGATGACATTCCTTGTTATTCAAAATATCGCATACATTATTTCGGATTTCTTTTTATGTACATGAAACATTATTATTTAACAATCAATTACTTTCCTTGTCACTTTTCTCCACTTCTTTCATATGTCTTTTTTTTGATACACCGCTTTTATATAATGATTAACATATTTTTATTTCTTATCATTAAACCGAAATGAAATGGTAGACTATGTCGGACAAATTGAAAACATTTATATCTAAAACGACTTATTATTTTTTTCTCATCGCACTATTAAATTCGAATGAAGAGATTTTTATTTCTTAAGGTAATTAAGTGGTACACCGTGTCTAGTAAACTTAATTGAATTATTTCGAAAACATGTCCTTTTTGTGATCGCGCTATTAAATTCGAACAAATAATGTTTTATCATTTTTTCATTAAAGCAAAATGAAATAGTACACAATGTTGGATAAGTTATTTATAATTAACTAGCCGCCTTTGGCGACCAGCCGGTTCGCCAGTATTACCGCTCACTACAATTTTCAATTAAATATTTTAAGTAACTGGTCTCTTAAAGGATTCTCAAACAAAACATTTTTAATCTTCAAATTTTGATAGTCATACCAAACTTATACTGTTTAGATCGTTTCGTTCAATTTACTATATATATTTTGCTATTTTGTGGTCATTTCCGGCAAAATTTCAACTTTAATTTAAAATGTAAATGACGAAATTGCAATTATTATTAAGATATTTTTTAATAAAACCAAGCGTTTTATTTTATTTATCATCTTTATTGTTATTAATTAATTATTATTATTATTGAATGTGAGTATTGCAAACAGAATCGCTCGGTATTTAAGTCTTATGTGAACTACAAAATATTTTTCATAATTTATGTAATATCTCAAAGAATAATTCAATAAAAATTTCTCAGATTCAGCATAAAATTCAGTTTTTAGTTTTGCTTTCAAAAGGATTGAAACGAAATCAATAATATTATTTTGTTCCGGCCTATAAATATATTCCAAAAATTGTGAAGTCTAAATTTAATGCAGTAAGGTATCATATTCTGAGAAATATTCTGGACACACCAAATTTTAAATAAATGAATGAATGTTTCTATTTTCCACGATCAACTAAGACTTATTTATGAAGTTTTAAATGTTAAAAATTTAGAAAAACTCACCATTTTCATAATCTTAGGCCAATTAATCTTGAGAAACCTGCGCGCTTATTGGCGTATTTTCTTTGAAACGATAGATGAAAAATCTAAAATTATCCTTTTTCTATTGAATAGCGATATTCAAATTTTCATAAATCAGTCAGTTTAAGTGATTGGAAATTAACTCTTAAAAGTCAGTGATTTAGTTTATTCGAAATTTACTCTATGACCATCATAAAATCTGTGCTTTCTCTTGTGGTGTATGCATTCTCCTTAGAATCCGCTCGAATAAAACATCACATACAAGAGTACTACATAGAACAAACACATCAAAAGTAAACATAACATTTCAATAGTTGTCAAAAACAAAAGAGAAAAATGCAATTAATAAGCAGACGATATTTAGAAAAGTACAGATATTTAGACTGGAAAATGAAATTATCTGAAATTAACCACACGCGCAGACGATATTTACAAAAGTAAAAATATTCAAACCTGAAAAGGAAAATATATGAGTTATTCCATCAATAAATGCCATAAGTTTGTTTGTATCTTCATTATTTTATGAGTCATTAAACATCAAAATGGGTCCGGGACTAAATAAACACCCTGTATAGAGAGTGTAAAAGATCATAAAATAATTTTTCTTCAATTTATTTTTTAGAAAAAATAATATTTCATATTTGTTTCATTTCCTACAAACACGTGCCGAAAATTATATTTTTGTAGATTTCATTTCCAAAAAGATTTAAGTTACTTTTAATTGGAGCTTTAATCAATGTGATGGCAACACTTTGAAAAAAGCTAATTTTTTCCCATGAATGCGAAACGTGCTTAATTTTAATTTTTATTTTTTACGAAAAAAATTATTGAAAAATAGTTAAAATATTTATTCAAAAATTCATTAAAAATGGAAATTTAATTTGAAGGTTAAAACATTGGTATCATTTAAAAGATATATTTTTTATCTTTAACTTCATGTAAAAATCTTTTTTGTGCGGTAATATTTTCGGCAGTTATTGCAGAAACACGTCAAAATTTCGATTAATTTTTAAATAAATAAAATTCTAGTTAAAAATTCGAAAAAATAACCCCCAGGTGCACATTCCCGGCCTCCAAGGTATACACGTGCCAAATTTGGTAGCTGTAGGTTGAATGGTCTGGCCTCTAGAGCGCCAACATACACACACACACATTGAGCTTTATTATAAGTATAGATAGATATAGATTAAAGCTTTTTTATATTCTAGTACATAAATTAAAGATTTTTATTTTCTCGCAGGCGAAATATATAAAGAGAAAGTATGGTAATTAAACATAATATTCAATATAGAGACATCGGCATTTGTAATTTTCTTGTCAATATGTTCCAAAAAAGCATTCTTGTATTTGTGTCTGGATGTGAATTAAAACCGCTTTGGGGGAGATGGATGACATTTGGTATGTAATCCCCAAAGATTTCTATCAAATTTTTAATTAAATCAATTAGAAAGAAGATTTATTGTCTGACTATCACTTTTAGTGCAGTGGAGTATCGTAATTATAATACCGAAGCGCTAAATAGTGGAGCTTTATTATAAGTATAGATTATTTCTAAAGTATGCAATTTTTGTCGCCACACTATTAAATTTGAACTTTTCATTAACAGCATATATAAGACATGTTTCAGATTGGAATGAAAATTAGAAAATTAAATAAAAATTAATTTATTTAGATGAAGAAAATTTGACAAATAGTTTCAGTTAATCAAAGGTTGGTCGAAAATATGCAGAAAGTAAAAAAAAATTCCGATATAAATTCTATGCGCTGTTAACTTTATTTTTATCTATTTTACTCATTCATATATATTTGAAAGACGCTCTACCATATTAAAATACTTCCAGAATTTAGGTTTTCATTGAAAAAAAATAGCAATTGGTGCCATATTTTCTTTTTTTATTATTATTAACTGCTGTAGTAGACTTTTCAATCAATATTCAATTCTAAGAGCTTAGTTATGAAAAAACAATTGTATTTTTAATTCCGTGTTAACACAGAATTCTAATCGCAAAATATTTGACATCAAGATTTTAGTAATCTACCACCAATTTGGAATTAACATTTAGCGAATATAAATCAATTAAAGATTGAAAATAGTTGAATTGAAAATTTTAAAACATTGTTTAAACATCGGTAAACCTCAAGTATTTAAAATTTTAGATGTCTAATCTAATGCGTTTAGCGAAAAATTTATTATAAAATTCGAAGTTATAATCATGTCTAAAATTCCGATTTAACAATATATTTGTCACAAAATATAAATACACAGATCTAAATCTTTTTTTTTTCATGATCCAAAAATAGAACAGATTTCCATGTCAATTTAAGTATTTGGGCGAGTCTGTCTTTTACATTTTATGTTTCGTATTTATGGGTGGAGACTATGACGTAGTCGGTAATGTATCCTCAGTATTATGATCCACGCCCTTTGCCGCCAATCTAATTTGTGATCTCTTAAATCTACCACAAATTGTTCTCCAATTTATGGACTTTAATTCCCCAAGAATAGCAGACATTAATGCTAGCAAACGTTTGATAATAAGATTTTATCTTATTATGTTATGGAATTTCAGTGTAAAATGCAGAAAGAAGAGATTTTCTTTCTGCCCACAAGCTTTGATTTCATCCCATATATCTTCTACGTATATTTAACCAGTTAAGTGCGTCCGACATGTACACATGTCAATACAAATCTTCATTTTGGAACAATCGATGTGCAAATTTTTATCTAATAAAAATGAAGCCATATTTGCTTTTGCAAAATTTACTATGCAACCATTTGTATTAACTTCGATATGTATATGTGTCATCGCTTGATTTTAAAAAGAGAATCTTGGGTGCGTTTAAAAAATAATTTCTGCAGTTATCTGGATAATAAATAGTCGTCTTTCAGGACCAGTTTGTTAACCGAGAATATTAGTTGTGTTTCATTTCAATTAGATATCTTATGTGAAATTTAATTTTCATGATTCCCTTAACGAAATAGTTTTAGACATCGAATGGTGTAAAAACTGCATTTTTTTTACCATAGTTCTTCTGAAATAGTTAGACAATATCCATAAATCCCCTCAAAAATAAAATCAATTTTTTATCAAGGAAACAAATATATCTGCAGTTACACTTATATCATGGAACAAAAACATGCAGTATTGTTTAGAATGCTATCTTTATTAGTTGTTTTAGTAAATACGAGACAGTTTATAGCAATATCGGCAAACTTCGACATGTGACAGGCATGAGATAAAAATTGTTCCATAGTATAAATAGTATAAATAAATATAACCTTTTGGAATTTGTTGAATTAAAAAAAAATGTTTGCCATATTATTAATTCTTGGGTAAAAGCTGCTCCCCAATAAAGGTTTTTTTTTATTTTAATTAAATATTAGTCAAATTTTAATGTTTATCTTCAAGAACTTAGATGGCATATTATAATATACATGCTAATTTTATACCATTATAAAATTCACAGAATTAACTTTTTTTATACTAATTTTCTTGCTTTCCATTTTTTCTAAATTTAATAAGATTATGCTCTCTAGGTTAAGAAATAACCTTCAATTTAGTAAAGTTCCTCACGAATAGTAAGACGTGGTTAATAACATGAATTCAATTTGTTGATGAGTCTTAAATATGTTTATTTACTTTGGATTGTTTACTCAATCTACAGAAAAACATTTATATCTGATTATAGAAATTTTGGTTCTTGATGATTATCATAATAATAAATCAACGCTTGGATAATCAAATGCATGGAATACATGATGCCTAGTATTCGATAGCAACAAAATAAAAATTGAAAATTTTTATGTTTTAAACAAAATTGTTATTGTTATTACAGTTAATCTGAAACTTTTGTTACACTTGTTATAATTACAGTTAAATTATTTTTAATTCCATGCGCGTTGTGACGATATTAGCAATTTAATGGTCGTTCGACGCAGTCAAATATCGCCAGGGGCTAGAAATATTTTTAAAGGATTAATTTTTAAAAAATCTTTATGCAAATTCAAGAAATAATTCAACATGCGCGAACATACATCTATAAAAACATTACCAACACATTTAATACAATACATTTAACAACAAATTTAATACAATACATTTAACAGCAAATTTAATATTTTTCCTTTGTCCGAGCATTTTAAAACCAGGTAATAATACAATAATTACGTGAAATCAAAGATGCAGCGAGGGAATGGGAAACAATAACAATATTCACACTTCAACAATATTCACAATATTCATGTTCCTCAGTCATCACACAGAGAGTGTGGAACATGCAAATGACCTTCAATGGTAACATCGTCAATTGTTGTTTAAGAGCTCACAAATGTTTGTTCTGGATATCATATACTTTGAGCGAACAGCCATTAAAGTAGTAAATACAATTTTTGTAGGTACATTATCTTTCTTAGGAGTAAATTTTTGAAATTACAAGAACAAAGAATTATTATTCTACGATTTCTTTACTTGGAGGAGGGATTCGAAAATGCTTAAAGATCGCTGATTCGAACGTGCTATCAAAGCGTTTTATATTAAAAATAAAATTTAAACTAAAGCACAAGTTCGCAACATGGCAGAAAGCATTCATTTTATATTTATGCGTTTATATACTTGGAGAGTTACAAGGACATAGGAAATATAGATGTCTTTGTTTATTAAATACAAGTATCATGTGTGTTGTAAACGACTGATTGTCCACTGAAGTCGAATACAGTAGTCGGCAATCTCCAAATCTCCCATAGATATTGCTCAGCAGATGAAGTAAGTCCATCCGAATTCGGCCAAAAGCCATATCCAAGATGTGCCTGCAAATCAAATTCTGGTCATTTAGTGAATCATGTTATTTCTGAGGGTCCCCGAATCGAGAGAGACGTAACACATAACAAAGCTTTCAGTCAGAGGAAGTTTTGAATGAGCTAATGCTTGGATTCTATTCCCTTTTGCAACTGTGGAGATTTGTTTCGTTTAAAGATTTCGCCTTTGGATTTCCTGGAGTTCTATTAAAGCTATTTTCTCCGATTCAAGCTAGCAAGTTCGAATAATTTAAATGCAAACCTGCTGGAATGATCTCTACGAAAATTTATCGCATACTCTTTAATAAAGGTGGTTATCTTCATTTCTCTTCATATAAAATGTTGGTGCTTAGGTGAAGTCGACACACCACAAGACATCAAATTTTTATATTTAAATCACACACATTAGAGTTTAGTGTTTCGTACTATAGTAAAAAAAAGGCATTTTGAATGAAATTTTAGCGTTTGGTTAAAGTCAAAATTTGACATAATATCACAATTTTAAACAAGAACATTCCAAATTTGATTTATGTAAATTATTGTGTTTTTGAGTTGTTGCGTTTAAAGAATGGAAATTACAGAGCGACAGATGGTCAACCCCTTGACGGATAGGACTCCAAATTTATACTTCAGAAGTTAAATCTTTGTACTCCATTTTATCCCTCTAGCTCTTTACATTTTGTAGTTATCGTATTCATTTGTACTAAGAAGATAGATAAATAACCTTCCTCTGCATGAATTTTGTACAAAACTTGAAAGATCTGCAAATTTGGCATAAAGACCTCATACCAAATTCCCTTGGTCTAAATCAGTGAATGTTTAAGCTAATGCGCTCATAGAAATATAGGAAAACACTCCAAAAATGAGTTTCCCGAACTCAGTATCTGAAATGCGGGTATTTGTCTAAATCTGGAGTTTAAATTTGATTTATCTAAATTCTTGTGTTTTGTAGTTATTGCGTCTATAAGCGTAGGAAGTACAAACCGACAGATGATCAACTCCTTAAGGGATATGACTCCAAATCTGATATAAATCTGCATTTTAGATGTTAAATGTTCGTACCATATTTAGTTCTTTACATTTTGTAGTTACAGTGCTCATTTGCATTCCGACGGATAGATAAATAACCTTCCTCTATGTGAACGTCTCACAAAATTTGAATGGCCGCGGTGACCTGGTGGTAAGGTCTCGGCTTCGGAACCGGTGGGTTTCAGGTTCGAGACCCGATTCCACCGAAGAACCGTCGTGTAAGGGGGTCAGTTGCACGTTAAACCCGTCCTGACCAAACGTCCTCCAGCTGGTGTGGTGCGGTGTGGAGAGGGGGGTGCCAGCTCAGGTGTCGTCCTCGTCATCTGACCGCGGTTCAAAATGGCGAGGTCCGTCCCAAAATAGCCCAAGTGTTGCTTCAAACGGGACGTTAATACAACTAAACCAAACCAAACCAAACCACAAAATTTGAAAGAAATCTATAAATTTGACTTAAAACCTCATACAAAATTTTCTATGTTTAAATTAATGTTTGTATGAGCTAATATGCCCACAGACAAACAAGAATAATTTTATAAATGAATTTCTCGCACTCAGAAAGGTGTCTGAAATGCAAATATTCATCAAAATCTGACATTTTTGATGGTTAAAATAATATTTTCTTTGTGTATTATTTTGTACAGTAGAAAGCAATAACGTTCATTGGAAAAATGGTGATGATTTATAATAATTGCCTCTCGTTGATGAAATTCAACGATCCGTTCATGACTATGAAATTCAAAGATCCGTTCATGGCGATGAAATTCAACGATCCGTTCATGGCGATGAAATTCAACGATCCGTTCATGAAGATGAAATTCAACGACCATTCATGACGATGAAATTCAACGATCCGTTCATGGCGATGAAATTCAACGATCCGTTCATGAATTTCATCAACAAATATGTTAATGGAAATTCCAGAACTGAAAAGCTGTTTACATGAATTTCTATAGTTCTTACAATAACTCCCGTCTTACTGTAAGAATAAGGGAAAATGAATACTTATTGCCACTCTAATAAATATATCTCATACTGAATAGAAATAGATTGAAATAAATGATTATTGGTGAATTTAACGAATTTTTCCTATATATATCAAGTTATGGACATTAAAGGGAAATGCCGCGCATATTTCTCAGTGAATGGGAAACTTTGAAAGAAAGGTAGTTGGTATCTATGCCACAACATTTATGAACTCGAAACGCGAATCTCGTTTGGAAAATGAAGCCGAAAGAATTCTTAGGCTACTTGGCAAAAAAGAGACTTTTTGACAATTGGGATAATAAAACTACGAAAATTAAAGTTATACCTGTTAGATTTGGAGAGACATGGAAAAAAATATTTTAAAGGCGAAATTTATTATAAAAATATAAATATAATATATTTTTATAAAACCTAAAAAGAATTAATGTTCTGTGGTGGTATGTAGTATGTAGATTATTATGATCTGTGCAGGAAGCAACAGGACGAATGTTGTTGGAAACATTTCTTTAATAATCACATTCACACACTTAAACATACACTAACACAAAGGCAAGACATTCACGCGTGCGGCTTCACAGTTCAGCGTCACATCTCATTCTCATTACAATCGCAATGCACTATGGGATGACATATGGGATGGCCTAATCAGGCATCGCCATCTAGTATCCAAAAGAGAAGATAAGAGTAATGCAACTGCTACATCCTCCCCCTCTGGCTCCGACGACGTCGCGTCAAGGAGACAGAATTTGAATTGTCTGGAAGTCTATTGGTTAAGAGTAATGCAACTGCTACAGTTCTACTTTTTAGAGTAATGAATTACTGCAAATATGGGATGGCTTAAGATGCATTTTAATTTAAGAAAATTCAAATGCATCTTAATAAAAGATTCGAAAGACTGTTAGAGATATTACTATTATAGATTGGTATATGACACAACATTTCCATATATATGATATTTTATTATAAAAAGTTGTATATTTTTATTTACACTATTCATATTTCATCCTTGCAAGAATTAAAAACAAATTTTAACTGGCTTTTGATTTTGTAGAACAAAGAAAATTAAGAAAACACTGTTTCCGCAATTCTCCTATTAGTAATATTCAAAGAATTTATTAAAATTATTAATTTCGTGAAGAACAAAATAGAAGAACAGCTAGAATATCATCAATAAAGAATAAAATCAAACATTACATATAAAACTGTTAATTGTAACATTGTACCGAATTATATGTATGCACATGTAAGTTAATTACATGCCACAGTTTATTTCTTCGACAGGGAAAATACTTTAATTCCAAACTATTTTATGTACTTATCAGAAATTACCGTATTTGAAACTTCAACCCGATATTCCCTCCTCCCAAGATCCCCCTATCCACACTGTTGATCAAGTCAATCAAGTTAATCCTAGATCTGTCTCACTTGCAAATGGGATTTCGGTTTCTTGCCAATCCTATTACTGATGAGAAGCTCTGCAGCGAAGTTCATTCTCTACGTAAACATACCAAAGCTTTCCTGCTCGGAATTTTAAATAAGCTTACGTTTCGGTTTGCCTCTTTGAAAAATCATAGCTTTGAACTTAAAATTTAAAAGGATTATGAATTCCGAAAAATTAGTGGCATTGCATGCAACTTGTCCAATTTTTTTTTTAAAGTTAGAGATTAGAAGTCTTAATTTCTTTTAACAGGAATTCTTTTCTTGCAATCACCTATTAACTTCGTATGACAGGTGAATGGAAGGCAGAGAATGCATTGTATGACATCGACATAAAATAATTAAGAAATATTATTCTTTCGCACTTTTGCTGAATCTACCATGTGACCCTTGGCGAGTTTTTTGGCGATTAAATCCAGGTTTAGTTTAGTTATATTAACGTCCCGTTTTGAAGCAACACTTGGGCTATTTTGGGACGGACCTCGTCATTTTGAACCGCGGTCAGATGACGAGGACGACACCTGAGCTGGCACCCCTCTCTCCACACCACACCACACCAGCGGGAGGACGTTTGGTCAGGACGGATTTAACGTGCAACAGACCCCCTTACACGGCGGTTCTTCGGTGGAATCGGGTCTCGAACCTGAAACCCTCCGGTTCCGAAGCCGAGATCTTACCACCAGGCCACAGCGGCTCCGATTCAATCCAGGAGCATGATTAAGAGTATCCAATTTTTATTTTAGTCGCGTTTTCCCCAATCAACGAGAATCAAAATTTAACACCCACGTGCACTTAAAATCTCAAAATTACCTGCAAAATTCGATATATTTAAGTTATTGCTTTTTTAAGTTGTCGCAAGTACAGACCGACAGACGGTCAACTCCTCCATGGAGGTGACTCAAAATTATATAGGTGCCTACACTATAAATGTGATATCTCTGTAGTGAATTTTATGCATCTAGATTTCTTCGTTTTGTAGTCATAGTGTTAACTTATATTCGAACAGCCAGACATACAGACTTCCTCAGACTGGATTTTTCTTAAAATTTGACAAAAATCTACAAATTTGGCTTAAAGATTGTATACCAAATTTCCTCCATCACGGCCAAAGTATTTTTGAGTTATAATAGTCACAAACAAACAGGCAGACATAATGTCAAATGTGTTTTTCGATGTCAGTAAGATTAAATATGTGGAGATTTGTTAAATTCTCAAATTTGAAATTTTGTCGATTATAATACATTTTCTGTACTTCATATTTCAGAAAATATCAAAGACTGGTGATTTACAGTGTGAAATACTGCTTTAGTGACTTTTAAACAAAAAAAAGTGAATTGTCTTTCTTTTTAAAGCTAAACAAGATAACTGTGGATTAAAATGTTAAATATTTAATAAGTTGGCTGGAGTATCCAAAGTATCTAATGAGTATCTTATGAGTAAACGCTTAAAGTTTAATTGTAACAAATATTTCAATAAATCCTTATTTATACTTCGTTTTTTGTGAACAAAATTTCAATTAGGAGTCCAATGCGTATATAATAATGGCATTTCAACACACTCATAAGCAAACGATTTAAAAAACACATTTCTAATGCAAACTATTTAAATTATTTTGAATAAAATATTATAGCATCCGAATTATTTCTCACGTCTATAATTTTATATTTATTTTATTATAATAAAAATAAATATTCATATGTATAATTTATCTGAAGGCCAGGCTGTTTGATTTAGAGCTAAAATGTACATTGGCGGTTAAAAATAAGCACCTTGGAGTATTTTCTTAAAAAAAATTTATAAACTAAAATGTAAGCAAAATTTTGGAGTTTTCAAGAAACACTTCGAAAATATTGCAGCAAAAATTACTGTTATATATATCCTTTTAAAATATTTTTGTCAATAATATCTACTATTTTGCCGTATATGTTTACAGTTTTTAATCAATTTCTTAAAAAAAAATACATTTTTTAACAATAAATTTAATTTTTATAATAATATGTATAATTTAGTAAATAATTCCTGAAATTATTCTTATTTTATTCATCAGACATGGTTTGCATATACAGTTAGTCAATAAAGTCTGCGCACATCAAGAAAAAGTAATATCAAATCCAAATTTAAGGTGCGAAAAGGGTAGTTTCTTCAAGTTTTATTTTTTAAATATTTAGTTTTAATAAGGGACTTTGAAATTATTTAACTGTAATATTTTCATATCTGATAATTTATGTGCACTCATTTTTAAAAGATAATTGGCCAGAAATCAAAGCCAATAGATTTTGCATACAACACAAAGGAGGCGGGGTATTTCTTATCTAAATTTTAAACTTCAAACTTGAGAATGCAAAGAAGGTTACACTTTCAAGGTCATTGACTTCCGAAGCAAATTTCACGTTGATTGGAAGTTGTTATTTCTATTTTCTTTGACGAAAATGACAACCCATAAAGAAATTCCTTTAGTTACGAGACAACTAATTATAAAATTGAGAGAGGAAGGTGAAAGTCTTCGTGATATTGGTAAAACCATTGGAAAACCATTTTCTAGTGTACAAAGAGTTATTCAAAACTATCTTGACACTGGTAGTTTTGCTTTAAAACCAAGATGTGGGGGACCGAAGAAGCTAACGCAGAGAGAAGAAAGAAAAATTCTTTTACGAATTAAACAAAATCCTAAACTTTCTGCTGCAAGCATTGCAAAAGACGTCTTTTTAACTAGCAACAAGGAAATTTCTCCTGAAACTGTACGAAAAGTGCTGCAAAAGGCCGATTATCATGGACGCAAACCTAGGTCTAAGCCATACATTTCCGAGACAAATAAAAAGAAAAGATTTGTTTTGCCAAAACATATTTAAACTCTTCGCAGGACTTCTGGAAAATGTAATTTGGTCAGACGAAAGTAAATTTACCATATTTAAAGTTAATGGCCACCCTATTGTATGGAGAAAACCAGGAACAGAACTGAATCTGAGAAATTTAAATCCAACTGTCAAACATGGAGCTGGCGGTGTGATGGTATGGGGTGTATGTCGTCGAAAGGAGTTGGAAATTTGCACATTATTGATAAAGTCATGGATAAGTATGTTTATCTGGATATTCTGAAGAAAAGTCTACGAGACAGTGCCCGAAATTTAAACCTTTCTAATACCTTTATTTTCCAACAAGACAACGACCCGAAACATACAGCTAAAATTGTGAAGGAATATATCCTCTATCACACTCCAAGACAGTTGCGTACTCCTCCACAGTCACCAGACCGCAATCCAATCGAACATTTGTGGGCAAAACTGGAAAAACGAATTCGAAAACACAATATTACGCCTCGAAATGAGCTAATTAGTAAATTGCAGGAAGAATGGGCGAAATTTACCTCGGATGACTCTGAAAAACTAGTTCAGTCAATGCCCAGACGTCTGCAAGCTGTTTCGAAGAATAAAAGATATGCTACAAAGTATTGAAGTAATGTAAAAAACTTATATTTTGCTTTTTTTTTTTTTTGAAAGTGTACGCAGACTTTATTAGAGGGAATTTCTGAGTTTTTTTGACAAAATATATTTTTGTAAAAATGTAAAAAGTTTTACACTTATATTATTTACTTTTTATTTAAGCTTACAATTGTAGCTAATAGGAGAAAAAAATGCAATGATTAAAATACATTTTTCTATGCTTTAAGTGTTTTTTTTTTAATTTAAAATTTAGTCTGTACGCAGACTTTTGTGAATAATTGTATATGATATCTATTCTAATCGAGATCCAACAGCTAATTTCAAGATAAGTAATAGCCAAACACATATAATAAGAAAAAAAAGCAGTTTGAATAAAATATATTTTATGTAATTAGAGTCAATGAATATTCTAAAGAATTACATAATTCTAAATCTGTATACAAATAATTGATAATATGAGTCTTATTTAATAAAACATATTCTTGATACACTAATAAAAATAATTTCCTACTTTTTCGATAAAATTTGATTTTCAGTTAGGAAAATCTGAATATCACTATTTTATAAAAGCAGGCGATTTTAGTACAAGCCATTGACAGACTTGAGAAAAATACATGTATCAGCATCCTCAATTTCTTCAACTCTGAACTAAAATAATGAAAGAGTTTATTGTCTTAAACTAATGATGTTTAAAGCTTCATAACTCTGTCAGATATGGAAGCAGAAGATTGAAAGGATTTTGATTTAAAAAAGGTGCGGGTCCAGGAATAATTTACTGAATATACTTCACAGGATCAGAGGTATGAATGAAATTTAAACGTCATCCTTTTTTTTAAAAAAAAGTACATTTACTGATTTAAATCAAATGAGATGAATTATTATTTAGTCATTTAAATATCTTGAAATCAGGACTGAAAATTATGATAAAGAAACTTTTATAGAATAATCCTTTGAGATAATGTGTAAACTATGAAATAAATACTATGTAGTTCACATTAGACTTCAATGTTGAATCATTCTCTATTCTGTAAAAGAATGTTTTAGCAAAAACGTTCTTATATCTTTAAATTAATCACTTCCGTTTCAAATCAAAGTGGAAATTTTAAAGGAAATAATAAAAAATTAGGGAAATGTATAGTGCACCGAATAGAAAGGTGCACTATACATACACTATACATACCTTTAAAATAGAGCGAGTTAATTGATTATCAAAATTTGGAATTTAAAAATAATTTCCTAAAAAGAATCCAATAATGCAATTACATAATATATTTAATCGAAAAATTTAGTACCTATTTATCTTGGCTACTCAGCTTATCGCCAATGCCAGTTGGAAATAGTTATACTTCGGGATTGTTTTAAAATCAATGAAAACACTACCAACAAAATAAAACATAAATGCCGCAAAAAAAGAAAAAAAAATACTTAGCCTCATCATTGCTTAGTGATGGAATATCTGTAAATTCTATGCTTTTAAATCTTAACTACCTATTTAAATATACATTATGAATATTAAGATGGTATAAGACTTGCTACACAGTTACAATGAACAACGACAACATTTTAGTTAATTTCTGAATCACTGATTATTTGATTATTTTTTTTCTTTTCGAAAAATTGGCATTATTCTTTCTCTATTTTAAAAAATAAATATTCAGTGCATGGTTGAATTTGGGAGAACATTTTTATGAAATGCGGAACATACATGCATAGCCACTATGATTATTTATATTAAGATGGTGGTAACAGTAATATTGTAAATTGCTCATTCAAATTATTTACTTACTAACCGAAATAGGGAATGCACAAATTATTAACATTTTTAAGTACATATATTTCTTTAAATTTTTCAGCTATTTATTTTGTAATTAGGAGATTCACTTCCTTCTCGATGAGGCTTGTAAGCCCTGAGGAGAATAATTGGCAATCACTCAAGATTTGTCCATTTCGCTCGCTACAGCGAAAACATTGGACATCATATCCCAAACAATTGCAGTTCAGTTTAATTGATTTGCTTTTGATGATTTTTGCTAATATCAGCTCACAATAAAATGTGTTGGTCTTTTCATGAGTCTTGCAATCAATTCGAAGTCAAATCTGATAATTAAACGAAACCATAAAAGCTACACAAATGCAAAAATAACAATAAGAGACATATAAAGAGAGTCGTAACTTGAATTTCAAATCAGCTTGTTTACACGGAATAAATCATCGTGTTTGTAACTACAAGTCGATTCCATTCCTTTTATGATCTGATGGTGCCAAATGAAACTTAATCCAGGCTTGCCTGGCAAACGAAATTTAGGTTCCTCGCCAATCCTGTTACCGATGAGAATCGCCAAAATGAAACTCCTTTGTGGACAAAGGACATGACAAAGCTGATCGCCGACTGGAGATTCGAAAGTGATTACGCTTCTGTTTTGTTGCTCTACGAAGATTACAGATTTCGCACCTGTTCAAAGGGTTATACATTTTGGAAAAGTATTTCTAATACTTGCAAGTTGTGAAGAATATTATTATTTTTTTTATTTTATGCTGTGACTTACTTTTTACTTTCTCATATATAAAGTATAGAAGAAATATTGTAATCTTTAGAAAATTCGAACTCTAGAATTTGACAAAACTCTTCATCTTAGAACTTTTTTAGTGCGCAGAACACATACCTGGAAAATATCAGTCTGTAGCAAAGATAATTCAAAAACGCTTTGAGCTAAACGGATGAAATTTGCAATACAGAATTTACACCATATTTGTAGATTTATATCAGATTTTGTGCAAAGTACAAATAGTGGAAATATGTCGCTCAGCTGAACAAAACAAATAAATCTAGATAAATAAAATTAGGCACACAAATTTAAAATCTATACTGCAGACATCTATCGAGTTTTGAGTGAAATTTAACAAGGGGTTAACCATCTGTCGGTCTGTACTTTCAGAAGCATGTAAAGCGATAACTCAAAAATGCTATGACTTAAATACATCAAATTTGGTATGTGATTTTGGGAATAAAATTACAGTTCTGCGTCAAGTTTTTGTTTGAATCGGTTGAGAAAAATATATCTAAAACACAAAATGATCTTTTTTAGAGAAAATGCGAGAAAGTTATACGGAGGCCATTCCAGCTGGCTTATTAGAGTAATTTTCTTTCTTATTAGACTTGCTTCTTTATTAGAGTAACTTTATTTTCGTTGGAATTATTTTATGTTTAATAAATCCTTATAATTATGTAAAAGCATGTATATAATTAGTTGATATATCTGGCATTGTTTAGGATTAAAATCAATCCTTTCATGCATAATATTTTAACAGAAACACTAACTTTTCTTAAAACATAACAATAAACAAAGTCATATTAGTTCTTAAAACATCAAAGTTTCTTAAAACATAATAACATCCTTTTATCATCAGTTTTTAATTAAAATTAGAATATCGATTCAATCAAATAACTTTTTAAATCCACTGATAAGTTATTCATTTTGCTAATATTTAATAATTATTCATTTATTATTACTGTTTGTCATAATATCACTGCAAATGTTGTTCATAAATTCAAAATTACACAAAAAAAACTTCTTCATTTCAGTAATTCACTTCAGAGAAATTTTAAATGTGGTTAAACCACAGCTTTAAAGCGAATAAAAGTATTGCCGAAATACGAATTAAAATAAAAGATGAATTTAAAACATATTAATAGACTACTTCAAAATATAAAAAAGAAACATTATATTTTTATAAATTTCGAATTAATTGAAGGTTTAATGAATTCTTGTACTTCAAAATGTTGAGAGTATTCTTTCTCGTGCCTCATATAATAAATGTGCAAAATCTGATTTAACTTGGCCCATTTGTTTTCTAAATATGGAATATAAACGTGTGCACATAGCAATAATGAATATTATTTATATTTAGAATTATTAAACCATTTAACAGCGACAAAAAATAGTTAAAAATAAAAATCAATAGAATTTAAATTCAGATTTTAATAATACTAATAAAGACAAAAAAATTTGTTTAAACATAAAATAAAGTTAACACTTAATGTGCTTTGTTTTGTCAGAATGTCATATTTGCTCACCATGCATTTCCGTTTTACACTGGTGTGCAAAACTTAAGCAACAGGTATGTTTTTTGCCATAACTTCACGAGAAGTCATCTGAGAGACATGAAATTCAGAAATGAGATACAGCATTTTGTTCTGAAAGTATGACGAAAGCATAGTTGCGCAGAAATGAATACAATGCATACAGTATGGAATCAAACAAAAAAAGGCTTTATTGAACTCATAGTATCGTTACACATGATTGTATGTCCAAGAGGAAGAACAGCAAGCAGATGTTCCTTAGTATGGGATATGCCCTCCCCTTACTGCAATGGTTGCTTCGCACCGTCTCCCCATACTCAGCACCAGATTGTCCAACAGTTCTAGAGGTAAGAGTGCCCATTCCTCAATCAGCATCTGCTTAAGTTGGCAGGTGTTTCCAGGAGGATGTAATCGTGCCGCAAGGCGTCTCCCCAAAGCATCCCACACATGTTCTATCGGATATAAATAAGGGGAGCACGCTGGCCAATCCATTCGAGTGATATCTTCACTTTCCAGGAGCTCCTCAACAGCATGAGTCCTGTGTGGCCGTGCATTGTCATCCATAAATACGAAATCTGATCCAATGGCACCTCGGAACAGACGCACTTTTGGAAGGATCACCTCCTGACAATAGCGATCCCCAGTTACAGAACCTCTGTCGAAAACGTGGAGCTCAGTCCGCCCGTTCATCATAATGCCTCCCCAGACGACAACTCCAGGACCATCAATTTTTTTTCCTTACTGTAAATTTATACACAATTTATTCATAATAAGTTCATGATCAACATTTGTTATATAAATCGACACATAACAAATTCTATAATTTTGTGACTCATCCATATTTCATATTTTATTGAACTGACCATTACAAATTTAATTATGTATTTTACTAAAGTATTTTTTTCTTTATGTTTATATATTGCGGAATCGTATTGTGGGGCAGTGACAAATTTCTATAGGTTAGATACAGATAAATTCCTCCCCAAAAGTTCTAAATATCAAAACGTTATATTCTATGTTATTCCAGTCCAGAAAAGTAACTACTGCAAAAATTACGATGCCTAAATCTTAATATATTCCCCCTCTCTCCGTCGTATTTAGTAAAATATCAGTGACATTAATATATAGAAAAAGAAAACTGCTCCATATTCCTACGATTAGTACAGACTGAAATATAAATCTTTGTATATTCTATATTTTAGAGCTTTCTGCATATAACTATCATCTAAATTTCCAAGAAGAAAAAATATTTCATAAAAAATATTTTCAGAGATTTGAAACAATTAAACATATAGCGTTTATACGAAAAACATTACAAAGAATTTCTCTCCGATTGAAAGAATATTAACATTATTTTTAAACATTCGAAGGATTCATTATGTGCGAGAACAAAAAAAAATAAAAAAATGACGAGTTACTGAAACAAATGATAAGCTGTGACGAAAAAAATAATCCTAACTTCATTTGAAGTCAGGTTACCTACATCTTACAAGATAATTAATTATGCCAAAATTGTGAAAAAGAATGCAGCAAAAAAAAATGCATCGTTTTCATTCCCTTAGGATCATTAACTTGGTTGCCATGTGCCATGAGAATTGATAAGAAAAAAAAAAGTGCTATAAGCTGAAGAAATCTATTCATTTCCTTCTTTTTTATATTTTTATATTCAAAATCCCGCCGTCAAAAAAAAAATCACAAAAATGACAATCAAGTAAAATCTGTTGGGAGATAAAGTAACATTGAAATTATTTGTAACTCTTCTTATTTTATTCAGATCTACTACTTCATTCCTTCAACACTTACTCAATCATGAAAAACGTCAAACGATAATTATTTTTTAAGGAAATAAATACAAAAAGATACATTTTTATTATTCAAATTTCTCCAGTTTTAATCCATTAATTAATCGGCTGTTTATTGTTTAAACAATGAAAAAAAGAACAACTGTAGTAAAAATGATCTTAAAATAAATAAATAAATTTCAGTTTACTTTTTAATGAAACAATATAATACTTATTTTTTGAAACGAAAATAATTCTTATTATTTGATAAATGCGGGTTACACATTTTATTGTCATATGCCATTGGAACACATATTAAAAGATATTTTTAATTTATAATATTTTTGTTCTTGACAATTTTAGTAATTTTTATATTCTTATATTGATAAAAAATCGTTTGAACTGTGATTTTCTTTTCTTTTTATAATTCAGTTAATTTAATTGTAGAAGGGATTCAATTTCATGTTACTTAGTAATAGTGTATTTAATTAATTCCATTTAATTATTTATGTGTTTCTTAATAATACCTATTAAGATTATCGCTTAACAATGAATTCTATGTTAACTTGAAATCTATTGCAAGTAGCGCAATTGTCAGTCAAAAAGCTAAAAAAATAAGTTTGCCATTTAAAAAATGTATTTATGTTTTCTTTCACAAGTTCCTTACTAACATAGTTTTATTACATATATTAAAGATTTATTATATTCTAGTACAGTTATTCTAGTACATATATTAAAGATTTTTATTTTCTCGCATGCGAAATATACAGGGTGTTTCAGTGAACCGTTTCAGAACTTCTAAGAGGGGTAGGGTTCATCCTGACAACTCGAAATCATATAGCAATGTGGGGTCGGAAATGCTTTCCTGAAGCGGTGTTGCACACAGAAGCATCATAAAGAAAAGAGACCGCAAATGAAAAATCATTTTAATAATACATGAAAAGAAGCAAAAGGTACATGGATTAAAGTAAGTGTTCGAAGTTTCTTCCACGGGCTACAATGCACGCCTCACATCTCCGACGCATGGACATCACAACATTCTGGAATAATACAGGCATATCTTGAATCTCTCGCAGCTACTGCGATTCTTGCAACGAGCTCCTCAGCAGTGCCAACAGGGGTGTCATAAACTAGCGATTTCATATGACCCCAGAAATAAAAATTAAGACATGATAAGTCGGGTGACCGAGCAGGCCAACGCATGGGACCCCCACGTTCGATCCACCGTTTGACCAAATCTGACATCCAGGTAGTTACGAACATATCAGCTATAATGGGCAGGGGCTCCATCGTGTTGGAACCACATTGTCTGTTGCGTCGATACAGTAATCTTTTCATCTCTCAAAAGTTGTGGCAATACTTGCTGCAAAAAGAGCAAGTACGTAGGTCTGGTTAGACGACCCGTTAACAGGTAAGGTCCGATGAGGTGATCTCACACAATACCGGCCCATCCATCGATTCTGTGCTGTACGACGTCGTATTGCATGCGGGTTCTCGACCGTCCAGATATGGTCGTTATGCACATTGAAAATTCCTTCCCTTGTGAAGGATGCCTGATCGGAAAACAACACTTCAGCAGTAAAAAGGGGATTTATAGCACATTTTCCCAGGTACCACTGTGCGAAAGCAATACGAGGTACATAATCCTCCGGTTTCTGTGTCTGGACACGCTGCACGTGAAACGGATGCATGTCTTCTGCTCGGTGAATCCTCCAGACGCTGCAATGGGAAACCCCGACTGCGTTTGCTACACTTCGTGCACTCGTTCTTGGATTCCCCTGTACATGCTGCAGCACATTCTGTTCGGCGTCTGCAGTCCGTGTTGTTCTTACCCTGTCCCTGTGAGCTCTTTCTAATGAATCTGTCTCAGCTAAACTCTGGTGCAGTCTTGCAAAGAAATTATGACTGGGAATACGCCTAGTCGGATATCGTTCCGCGTACAAACGCTGTGCGGCTGGCCCACTGCAATTTGCAGCCCCGTACGCCAAATGCATATCGGCTAACTCTGCAATCGTGTAATCATCCATCCTACTAACTTGGCGTTCTTGTGCGAAATGAATATTCCCTGCACGAAAGCTCGGACTTTTCGCACAACGCCATCTACCGCACCAGGAAGGCATTTCTGACTGCCCATGGGTATATGATTTTGGTTCGTCAGGATGTACCTTACCTCTCTTAGAAGTTCTGAAACACCCTGTATAAAGAGAAAGTATAGTAATTAAACATAATATTCAATATAGAGACGCGATTGTAATTTTCGCGATTTCGTCCTCAATATGTTCCAAAAAAGCATTCTTGTATTTGTGTCTGGCTGTGAATTAAAAACGCTTTGGGGGAGATTGATGACATTTGGTATGTTATTTCCAAAGATTTCTATCAAATTTTAAATTAAATCAATCAGAAAGAAAATTTATTGTCTGACTATCACTTTTAGTGCAATGGAATATCGTAATTATAATACCAAAGCGCTAAATAGTGGTAGTTTGAGACACATTGTTAGATTTGGTATATTTACATAGGTCCGAATGAAATTTTGAACCACATGCACCAAATTCTTTTGTTGGTCTATAAATCCACTTGTATGTAAGCGTGCCAGGTGTCGTCCTCGTCATCTGACCGCGGTTCAAAATTACGAGGTCCGTCCCAAAATAGCCCTAGTTTTGCTTCAAACGGGACGTTAATATAACTAAAAAATACTAAAAGTATGTAAGCGTGCAAATTAAAAATACAATGACTCGGATAAATGAAAATGGGAGAATAATTTTGCCATTAAATTATAATTCAGTATTAAATTTTTTAGACAGTCAGATTCAATTCAATATCATTCATTCGGCTGAAGTCATTTGATTTAATTAATTTTCAAATTTCAGTCGGTTAAAGGAAAAATGTCCTAAATGCATTTTCAGTTTCTATCATTCTACAATAATGAGAGAAATGCTCATGTTCAGGACTCTGAAAATAAAAATCTGAGCATTTGCGGCTCTTTTCAAACTTGATTGATAGCCATAAAGTCATCCTCAATGATTCAAATTATGATTTATAGTTAGTTATTTTTTGAAAGTGTATTTTTTGCTTTATATATTTTTGGATAAAATACTTTTAATTTACAAAATTCACCAAATATTTTAAAAAAAACATTTTTTAATATATTAGATTTATTGTTTCCACCATTTTTCGATGCATAGCTGTAGCGGCAAGTGCTGTTTCAAATAAAAAAAAATCGTACAACAAGCTTGGACATTTGTCAGCATAACGACAGCAGCAGATTAGATAATTTGTATCATACATTTATTTTTGGTCGAAGATATCAGTTAGCGACACTTAAAAATATCTTTATTCCAAAAATAATTATATTTTCATAACTGAATGCAAAATTGCACATTTTATTAAGAAGTATTCAAAGAACGGACTTTTATTGAATAATTCAGAAATAATTTATGTTATCCATGTGTGGGAAATTTGCTTTTTTTGACAATGTCGACAAATAGAAAGTAGATAAATCAAGCCTCAAATATTATCATGCTACGAATAGAAATTATAATTTGACCAATTATTCTTAATGGTGTGTATTTTCTATGACACCGAAAAAATTTTGATGATAATGATTTTGATGTTAAAAATGTCTGTCTTCTCTTAGTATACTTGAGACTATGAGGAAATAAAAATGAAGAAAAGACCTACAAACTCTGAACAAAATCAAAGAGAGAGAAAAAAAATTCCATTGAATCAAAGAAATTTTATTTTTATTTTTTTATTGAATCAAGCAACATGAAGAAATATTTCATATGAAACTGCTATTTTTAACTTATCGAGGTTGCTATTTTTAAAAACTTAGCAATTGTGAGATGACATTTATTTTCAGCTGCATTTCCAGATTTCATATCAGCTTTACCTTATTCTGCAGGCCGGAAAAAGCTGATGAAATTCAATATTTGCCAAATCGCCAGTGGGTTTTGTTCGTAATAAAGTGACCAGCTATGATTATATTTAGAACATCGTAAGATCTTCCCTTGAAGAAATTATTAGATGTGTATGTATTCTAGTATACTTTTATTTTTATACTTTGGAATTTGAATTAATTGATTGCCGCCGAAGTCTAAAATAATTAAAGTTCATTTAATAATCATTTATTTAGTCGTTAGTTTCTGTTATCCGCTACCATCTAAAAAATATCAACAAACAATAGATGTTTATAGATTTTATTCCCTCCTCGGACTGTGCCGATTTTCGATATATTGAAAAGAATCGACATTTTTGAAAAATAGAGTTTTTAAAATACAATAAATCGATAGTCATAATTTGCTTTTTCGATTTCGTTTTGGTTCTCGATTAGCTTTTATTTTTGTTGCTATTTGTTCTTTCCCACCTTCATACAGAATTTTTGTCAATATTTCTATAAATACTGTCATATTCCAAAAAATAAAAATACTTGTTTTAAGCATAGAATTAAAATAAATTTACATTCAAAATTCAAAAAGAAAAATAAAAAGCATCCGGCCCGAAGACTTTTTCAAGGGTCACCCTCAGGCAAGGATTCAAACCAGGGATTTTTTTCTGTGAAGGGTCTGACTCTCGTCCAACCAACTGACTCCTCG
>JAPMOR010043213.1:0-12542 GCA_026543865.1 Argiope aurantia
ACTTCCATATAGATATCTACAATTCACAGACAACTTTTATTTCATTTTCCTAATATCCTATAATAATAATTATGAAAATTTAAAAAGAAAAAAAAAAGATTTTATCTTGAAAAATATATATGATCATTAACATGTAAAAGTGGAAATTCTTTTATCTGCAATAACATGCTTCTAGAAAAATTTCAAGATTTTTCTTTTAATTTTTGTATTATGAATTTAATGCATTTGTTAAGATTCTCAAGTTAGTCAATAAGGGACTATCCTGTTCATGCAAACTAAATATAGTATTCTTCTAATTCATTAACAGCTTATGATACAGAAAAGATTTCAAATTTTTTAAGTTTTCAATTAACAAATAAATGCTCAGAAATAAAACATGGAACAAGAGTTTCTTACCTTGTTCAGAAAAATCAAATTTTTCCAGACCATCAGTAAATAATTTCATCAATTTTTCATGCAATTCTTCCCTCCATGAATTGTTTATCATTGTATGAATTAATGTTATAATCTGAAGAAAGGCTTACTGTAGACGAAGTGATTCAGAAGTGAAAGGAGGAATTCCTTCAAGAGATTTACTGTTCCTATTAATTGTTGGCCCTTCACATAAATCCAATCGAAACGGTTGGTAAAAATCAATTGGTGGAGCTTCTTCTCCAAGTGCAGAATACACTATTTGATGTTTTTCTTTCGTAAAACTTCCCTAACTGAAGATCAAGAATCATAAGTATTTAAAATATCAACAGATTACATTTTATTACCAGATAGAACAGAAAATAGACATTCATTAGCTTCCAGCTTTTAATATGATCTGACTTATATGATTAGTTGATATTATGAGGTTCCCCTCTCTATAAAGAATTGCTCAATTTAGTTTAAAATTTCAACACATTTTTAACTAAATCAACATGTTAATGATATATTATTTTAGCTTAATTTTTTACTTTTAATTGCTGGTGAAAATATTACATTTTTGTTTATTTATATTTTAATACGCATATCATGGAAAAATGTTTAAAATAATAAAACATCCTGAAAAAGTAACCAAAATTATGAATTAATGCTTTCTTTACTCATAAAAAAGTATTAAATAATATTTTTTTTACAGACGCCAAAGAAATTATATCATTCTCTGAACTGAAAGTCAGAAAGTGGTGTACACCACTACAAGGTAATGAATTATTAATATTTTAATATGTTATATGTGACTATTTAATTATACAATAATTTATTTAATAAAGATTTTAATAATTCATTGTAGATTCACATTGTAATTCTGATGTGATTAAGACAATTTGAATTATTAAAAAATTTCTTTATTTGGCAGCTAGGCTACTAACATTTTTTAATGCATCTCTTTGCTACTTGCTTGCATGTTTGCAAAATACACTTACTTTTCAATAATTGAGGATTGCGCTTAGTTTTCTAAAATTAAATGAAATTGTTTTTATATAGTTTAGACATTTTTCAGTCAATGCAGTGCACATTATGAGGGCTCTCTTTTAACAATTGCAAAATTTGGTTTCGTATTTCAACAGATTTTTAACTTAATCAGTTTAAAAAGATTAATTAATGAAGATTTGTTATTTTAAGTTTAATTTCTATTATTTTAATCCCATTATTTATATGCATATGTTTTCATTTATTCATTTTTTAAAATCCTATCATGAGAAAAATCACTGAATTAAATTGAAAAATATTTATTTATTATAAGATTGTAATAAAATAATAAACTTCAACCAAATATTATTATATAGGATCAGTAACTTAAAATTTAGCATGACTAGTTAAATGATTAATTAATATTCTTATAGATGACAACTAACTGATCATTTCTTCATTAAATTATTTAATAATGGTCTTAATAATTCAATGCAATTCACATTGAAATCCTAACAATTTGTGATTTAAAGAATTTGAAATTTTTACAAATTTATTTATTTGGCAATTAGGCTTTAATATATTTTGGTTGGTTTGGTTTGGTTATATTATCATTGGTTATCCAATGAATGCATTGTCCCGTTTGAAGCAACACTAGGGCTATTTTGGGACGGACCTCGTAATTTTTTAATATATTTTGAATAAGGTCCAAAAGGCATTCTTTCACTTTCGACAGCATAGTTATGTTTACGGGATTTTAAGTATTTTATGAATTCTGTATTTTGCCAGAATCACAACCATGTAGAGCTTTTAAACAGTAATACAAGGCAAATTAATGGCGATTTCATTCCTCTTTCAACAAATTTGAAAATTTTAAGCAATTAATATTTCAACACTTTTTGCGTTCTTTTTATTTTGTGCGATAAAGGAGAAGTGAAATATTCAGAATCTCCATTTTTGCAAAATTTTTTAAAACTTGATTTGTTTATGGATGTAAGGCTGTCCCATTGCTGACGACAGACGCAGCTTTTTGTGAGGTGCAGAATTTAAGATGTTCATAACAGGATCTATTTTACATCCATATTACCTGTATTCCTTATTATTTGCAGCGACATGTTCAACGGGAGGGGTTTATACACTGTTATTCCTTTTTTCAATGGGTTGCAAATCAATGTGTACTACTCTTGTTTCTAAATTTATTATTTAAATATAATTTTTTTTTAACATAAGACGAAAAGCTATTAATTTGAACAAAAAGAAAAAAAAAAGATTTTATCTTGAAAAATATATATGATTATTAACATGTAAAAGTGGAAATTTTTTTACCCAGAATAACATGCTTCTAGAAAAATTTCAAGATTTTCCTTTTAATTTTTGTATTATGAATTTAATGCATTTGTTAAGATTCTCAAGTTAGTCAATAAGGCATTATCCTGTTCACGCAAACTAAACAAAATATTCCTCTAATTCATTAACAGCTTATGATAAAGAAAAGCTTTCAAATTTTTAAGTTGTTGTCAATTAACAAATAAATGCTGAGAAATAAAACATGGAATAAGAGTTTCTTATCTTGTTGAGAAAAATCAAATTTTTCCAGACCAGATAAGTAAATAATTTCGTCAATTTTTCATGCAATTCTTCCCTTCATGAATTTTTTTTTGTCATTGTATGATTGAATGTTATAATCTGTAGAACGGCTTACTGTAGATGAAGTGATTCAGAAGTGAAAGGAGGAATTCTTTCAAGAGATTTACTGTTCCTATTAATTGTTGCCACTTCACATACATCCAATCGAAATGGTTGGTAAAAGTCAATTGACGGAACTTCTTGTCCAAGTGCAGAATACACTATTTGATGTTTTTCTTTTGCTTCAACTGGAGGAAAGTTTTTACCATAAACACTGTGATAATAATAAACAGCAAACTGGTGTTCCCAAAACTTCCCTAACCGAAGAGCAAGAATCATAAGTATTTAAAACATCAACAGAGTATATTTCATTACCACATAGAACAGAAAACAGACATTCATTAGCTTCCACCTTTTAATATGATCTGGCTTGATAGGATTAGTTGAATCCAATGCTCTTTTTTCTATTTTTTCAAGAAAAAAACCTTGGTGCTGCATTTTGCAAATTAGGAAAATTACTGTAATCTTCTGCTATAATGATTTTCCAGTGTGGTTGAACAGAAGTCTATCAAAGCAATAACTTTATATGCCTTTATTTGTTATAGAACTTTATCCTTGAATATTATATAGCCACTTCTGAGATCTCTGATAGTTTCATCTTGAAAAGTAAGACATCACAATTCCTTTCAATTCTAAATTTTGAGCAAGTAATGATTCCATAATGGAAAATTTGGAATATTCAGGCCAATATAGCCAACTGCATTAAAATATGCTTGTTTGGCACAAGCTGGTGTTTTGGCATACATTCCTTTTCGAAACTGAGACCTATAATTATTTTATAGAAGACCATTTTTAAAATCTCACAGTCATCTTTAAAAATTCTGTCCTTCATGAAAAATACAAAGGTAACGCTGACTAACAGGTCAAATTTCCTTTAAAGCAGAAACTTCGGCTACTGAATCATCAGTAATGAAAGTTGTAGGATTCCTTTTATGATGGAAAGCTGATTCTTTAAAAATATTCAAAACTATGGCAAAGCCTTGTTTATATGAATCCTCTGCTTGCCTTTTTATGATGAAGATCCAATAGGTACTGCTCCTGTAGCAGTATGAATGTCGCAGAATGACTTTCTAGATCACAGAAACTTGTAGAATCGACAAAAATGATTTCTTATGATGTTGATAAGATGCAAGATCTCTTCATAACAGGGGTCACAATCACAATAGTAAAAGGATTCTCTTCATACACAAATTTTCTTAAGATGTTACTTTTTCCTTCAATTTCTGGAATAAAAAGTAAGTTTATTTTAGTGGTTCAAAAATATGAAATTTTACTTCATAACAAATAAGCAAATATCTAATATAATTGCAAGAGCTCCTATAAAAGATGCAATCTGATAAGTAATAAGGAAGTAATAACTAAAAGATAAGAAATTGAAAAAGTGTTAGTGCTCTTACAAAGACATATGTAACCTACATGTTAGAAAATACATAATAATATTATATTTACTGACAATAACATTTATCCAATATAAAAGTCCATAAACCTTATTATGCATGCATCACTTTTCTGATATCAACTTAACTATTTTTTTCAGCCATCTAAATAAAATTGTTCAGCATAGCTCATAAAATAATTAATCATAATCCCCTTATAATCATTCTATCCTATTTTTTCAATCATAGAAAATCACTAAAAGCACTATGCACTTTATTGGTCAAGTTTATCCTTACATTTCAAATTATTACATGAATGCTAATGGATATGTATTGATCACAAATATCTAAAAAAATTCAAAATAAATCAAATTTATGATTAAACAAATATGAAATATAAAAATTAAACATACAACTGATCTTATGAAATGATTAAAAAAATACTGTAAATCATTATAATAATGTCCCACTTACATCTTAAATTTAGAATTTGCAACTCACTTTAATAATCCCAGGCCCATTTTGAGATATCAGACAAAGTCTCAATTTTTCATACCAATATTCAATTGTTCTTCGAATAGGATTAATTCTATTATTTGCCAGATCACTTAACTGGAAATCTGACTTCTCCAGAATTTCTTTGTGGTATTTAGCTGCTTCTGTAGGTCACGTACCATCACCAAAATAATTTTTGAAATGTTCTTTGCAGTCACCAGGAGGAAGAAATCTTTAAGTTTCGGCAATCATAAGACTGTGTACAGGATAAAGGAATAATAGTGATTATTCTAGCTAATCTCCTCTGAAAAGGTTCAAAGTGAAATTTTGAAACTGAGACACTTCTATCAAATAAATAAATATGATATGATGCACAATTTATAGATTAAATCCCTAAAACTATTACTTGTAAAAAATAATTGCTCAAAAGAATTATTTATTCAATATAAGATCAGAATAAATATACACTCCAATTTATTTTCATTATCGAAGTCTGGTCTAAATAATTAGTTTTCATCAAAATACTGAACTTACTAAGAAAATAATTTTATGAATTTTTTTTAATGACAAATTTTTAAGCATGCATTAATTTTTTTGGATAGATATATGAATTTACATATATCTATCCAAATATATCAAATTATCCCAGTGGCGATAATTTGATTACACTGTCAAATTCTGGAAATAAATGTGTTATAATGAAATATAATTGTATTTGAAAAGGTAATAAACATAAAATCTCCAATTTTTATAATACAGATAAAATAACAAAGTAATTCAATAAAAATACCTAAATCAACTGAACAAATTGAAATATGAACTTAATAAACTTAATTTCTAAAAACTGTAAATTTATAATTATAAATTAAAATCAACTTACTCTTAGAAAATCAACTTCTGTTCTCAAGCATGCAGTATTTAGTTTTATTTTCACCATAACAGAGGCAAGATATTCAGCATTTTTTTTTTTTTTTGAAATTTCTTCCTTCTTTTTGGTAAATAGCACCTTATTGAATGAGCTATGTTGGCAAAGAAATTTTTCCAGCAATAATGTCAATAAAAACACTTTATAAGAGTCCATATAGAGGCGTAAAATATATTTTTAAAAAACTCATTGTTAATATTTAAAGCTAAAATTAATCCTCTAATTAAACATGGAATGGCAAGATGAATTTCGAAACTAAGTTTACCGGCAAACAGATCTTTTTCCTGAAGGGCATGATTTTCTGCTGTTCCACTGAGTATTTGGTGAGTTTCTAAATTCTTTTACCCATTCGTTGATATCATCCATGGATTTTAAGTTGCACCAAATGGAAACTGTTTCATTGTTTCCGACAATTTCATTTTCGGAGGTAAATTGTCGGCTTTTATATTCGTACGAATGCTCGACAAATCCATTTTGTCGGGAAATAAAGGGTAAAATATATATATAGAGAGAGATCGCTCAACAAAGCACAAAAACAAATGCATCCAGCGCGAACTACGAAGTTCAGTCCTAGCAATACGAACTGAAACTATTTCGAAGTTCGCATCTAATGACGTCACACTCTCGTAGCAGAATGCGCGGCGGTGCGAACCAATGCCAGATTCCCGGGTATGGAAGTGGAAAATGCCTTCCGGTTTCACTTGATGAATTTCAGGTTACGCCAAGTTCGAGTTCGATGAAATGCTTATCGGGGCACCCGTCCTTAAGTAGGACTATCCCCTTAATGACAATACTTTTAAACATTGCGTTTGGTATTTTGGCATGACCTTTGGTGGTTCTTGACGCGACGGTGATGGGAGAGAGAATGACATGGAACTTCTGCCGAAAATTGTACTTTGCAGGTGAGGGAGAGTGGGAGAGTTGTCTTGGCCAATAGGAATGCAGGCTGTCAGGGGAGTAGGAGAGGGTGATGCAGACGGTTTTCCAAGTTATGAGGGATAAACTATTGTCCATGGGTAGCTAATCAGAAAGCTGGGTTATTGAGGAGGCGTAACTTAAGTTTTGGAGCATCTTAGCCGATCAGTGCATTGAGAATGATTAACTTTTTTTCTTCTTTATTTTCTGTTTTCCTCGCTAGCTTGGCTGCTTCGATTAAATTAGGGAATTCTTTGAATATTTCTCTCAGTTCCTTGAGGATTTGCAGTGTTTCTTGGAGGGAGGGGAGATCTTCATTTGCTGCCAAAGTTGGCTCCGTGTTCTGTTTAGATGGTGCGGGAATGGGTTGTTGTACTGGGTTTCTAGGAGTATTTCTTGCTATCTCAGCGTAGGAGGGTCTCCCGTTGATTGTTGTTAATTTCGGGAATTTTCTGCACCCTTTCCAGGCAGCTGTATGACCCTTTTCCTGGCAATTTACACACACTGGGTCTTGCAACTTTTCAGTGATACTGCAGGATCTGGTAGCGTGCGAGCAGCCGCATTTGATACACTTTGGAGTAATTCTGCAGTTCCTTGCGGAATGATGAAATCCTGCGCAATTGTAACAGATAGTTGCCGTTTGTTTTCTTCTGTAGCTCTCTATTCTAATTTTAAGGTGTAGGAGGGTTCTTTCGTTGTAGATATTGAGTGCGCTTCTGGACTTCTTAACCTCCAGGAGGAAGATAGGGTAAAGGGTCTTCATTTTGTAGTTCCTTAGTTGTGAAATTCGAATAATGCTGTAATCTCTTTCCCTGAGTTCTCTAGCAATTTCCTCTTTATCTGTGTCAATTGGGAGGCCTTTGAGGATGACTTTAATGGGTCTTTCATCAAAATTTTCTGATAGGATGAATTCTTCTTTTCTCTCCGTTAGGATCTCTATGATTTTAGCTCGATCATCTTCGTTAGCTGGTTGGATGGAGATCATGTTGCGAAAAAGCTTGTTTTCTGTTTGGGGGAAAATTCTCTGGATTTCTTGTAGCGTCAAATTATAGCTACTTGAGAGTTTCATGTTAATGCAAGCCGGTCTATTATTAGTACTTTCTTGGGCATCTTGGTTGTTACTCAGGATTTCAAATCTGTTAGTAGTGTCCATGCGTTCGGGTTCATCATCTGTTTTCCTAATTTTGGCTGCCTTTTTTGGATTAACTAGTTGAAAATTATCGTTGCTAGACTGATTTTTCTTTGGGGGAACTTGTGTTGAATCATCGGTATCCATTGGTTTATCTTCATTTATGGCAAGGTTTATTTCAAAGTTGGGGAGATTCTCGTTGGGATCTTTGAGTGAATTATAATTTTTCATAAAAATTTCAATCTCTTTTGCGTATTTCGTGCTTTTGGTTTTAAGTGGGATATGCTGGGTTTTTTCCTCTTCATATTTCGCAAAACTACTTGAAGTGGGCGGAGCAACATTACTTGGCTTGTTGCCCGTTCCCGAGTTTGCTGAGTGATTATCATTGAAACCTACATTTATAATTCTCGGTCGGTCGCCTTTGCTGCTTTTAGAAAAACTACTAGAGCACCTGCTCTCAGAACGTCCGTCTCCTTCCATGGCTGGAGAGGGAATGGTTCAGGTTACGCCAAGATCTCCATACTACATTATATATATATGATGCCAAGAATTCACCAAGATGATTGGCGGCGATTTATCCCGGGGGCAGTTAAAATAAATAATTACCTGTTTATTTCTTTCTTTCTTTTCTTTTCTTTTCTTTTTTTTTGTGTGGTCACATCATTTAAACAGTTATATCAATCAAAGATAAGCACTGATTACATATTTTGAGGTTTAGTTATAGAGGGTTTCGCTATGGAGACTGTTCAGATTTAATTACAGAATTAGATTTAGTTGTTGAATTTACTTCTCTCATTTCCATTGAAGATAGTCATAAAAATCTTTTTCTATTTCTAAAGTTTTTTGAACACTTGGTGTAGCTAATCCAAATATGCATGAGTGAACGATGATTTAATTTTTAGCAAAATGGTATTTATGAGCAGTTAACTTTTATCAAAATAGAACTGAATTTTCAACAGGTAGGTGCATCAAAGCGTTATCGTTTGCCAGTAGGATTTTTGCAGTTTTGTTTTTTTATAAATATCTTAAAATCTATTACAGCTATGTACGTGATGTTCAGAATTACAGTGCTCTAGTATTTCAGCTTTGCTCTTATAAAAATATTTTACTATGTTACTGGTAGCATTTTTCTCACGATCGTATTTAAGAATTAACAAAAAAAAATATTATATTTATGTATTAACTTATTTTATTACTTTGTTTTATAAATTTATGATTTTTTTTAACAAGCTGAAAAAAATTTAAAAAATAATTATATATAGCTTTATACTTACTAAATACTTATTTTTATTTGTTTATAGATGTCTCTAAATCCTAAAAAGTGTTTCATTAAAGAACGGATATTTTGGAAATATCCACGTTTGATATCGTCAGTTGAATCAGGTGAGAACGAAATTAAATACGTTTTTTATCAATAACTTTTCTCAATTCCTCGAATTCATATTTTTGAAGATGTGGTTTTCTTCCTCACATATTCCCCTTTCTTTCTCATTTCGTTACAAACGCAAATTCGCAAGGTGAGAACGATAAGAAATAAGATTTTTACCAAGAACTTTTTGAATTTCCGTATTTTATGTTCCATAATAATTGAAACATAAAGAGGAATCGAAAGAAGTTATTGGTAAAAAACAATCACTTACTAATCACACTAGAAGAGGTAAAATTATGGCGTATGCAAAATTATGTTCAAGTTCGAAAAAGTCATCATTGACACTGGACTAAAAGGAAAAGAGGAGAAGATAATAAGTCTAAGTATTATGAATAAATCTAAGTATTATTTTTTTTAGTGATTTGACTTTGAAGAAATATTTATATTTTTTGTCCGGAATATGAAACTCAGTTTTATTTCAAAAACAAGATTAGGCATTAAATTGATACTGCTCATCGGATGGGTGAAAAAAATGTTAAAGTGCAGAAAGAGAGTTTGCAAGAATATGATTTTAGTTATTTATTATTTGCAAATGTGTCATAAAATTTAATTGTTTTACATATGAAAAGCAATTTCAAGATTTTGGCATATTTCTGGCATACGGTATTAAAAATATAAAAGAAGATATAAGCGTGAAAAAAAGTAATCTCAAAATAATATGGAGATCACAAGTTTCAAACTTCCCCAAAAACAAATAAATTTTTTTTTCTAAGAGCGTGTGTGATAATATCAACAACAACAAGAAAAAAAATGGTGTATCGTGTCTGTTGCCATAAAAATTACATATCTGTATTTAAAATAGATCACAATCTTTGAACGAAAATCGGTCCAAAAGGCGCACTCGACTTTTTTCTTTATACGACGAAGATAAATATAAAACATGCCATAGTGAGAAAGAAGATGAGAAAAGATTTCCACTTATCAATCTATATATGCCATTTGCAATACAAGTTGAAACTTTCAGTGGACAACAAAAGTTTAAAACACGATGTATGAACAGATAGGTAATAAGGAATAAGTTACCTCATTTAGATTGCAAGTATTTTAATATGTTCTTATTAACACAAGAATATTCACCTTTATTATTTATTGTTGTGTAAATCAAAATTTTCATGTGGATAGATAATAATCGAAGCAAATTGAACAAGAATAATACAAAAATGTTCTCTTATTATTTATTCTTGCATAAATCAACAGTTTTATATGGATGGATAGTAATCGAAGGAATTAAATCTTATAAGCCTACCAGAACTTCTTCGTAGAATTATTATTGAGGTATATTTATTACGTTTATTATTTTACAGCCCTCTTATAAACTTGCAATTGTTTCTTTTACAGATCCCCTGGTTATCGATATCTCATCATCGGACGAAGAAGAAATTGGCCCAAAAGAAGACCAAGTAATAATTAGCTTCCTTTCGATTATAGCTTGCCTATTTTGTATTCGTATCACTGTGTGTGTGTGTGTATTCTTTTTCATATAGCATTTTAATTTATAAGTGTAACACGGAGACTAAATTATTATAAATGATTTTAAGATAAAATATTCATGTAAAATGTGAAACCAAGATAGGAAAATAGTGAATATTTGCACTTCATTTAATAGAAATAAAAGGGCATATATTATACATATATAATCTATGATCCAATATCAAAAAGTCATAAAATTTCTTTTAATTTCTAGATTATTTAAAAATATTTATAAAAAGATAATTTTTTAAAATGCTTCAATTGGTATTCAGCGATTTGTTTTATTGAAATTGTATATGGTGATTTTTCTGCTTAATAATTGGGAAAAGAAGGAAATCTCGGAAAATATTTTTCTACGCTTTTGTTTCTCAGCTCTGAAGAAATATTTTACATTTCTCCTAACTATTTTTTAAAAACTCGTGAAATTTATGAATATATTTTTACATTTATTTTTAGTATATGAACGTGAAGTGCGTAAATGACAATCGTATCATGTAAAGTTCAGGAAATTATGTATTTCCTTAATGCTTTTCTTTCTTTATTTAATACTAGCCGCCTTTGGCGACCAGCCGGTTCGCCAGTATTACCGCTCTCTACAATTTTCAATTAAATATTTTAAGTAAATGGTCTCTTAATAGATTCTCAAACAAAACATTTTTAATCTTCAAATTTTGATAGTCATACCAAACTTATACTGTTGTTTAGATCGTTTCGTTCAATTTACTATATATATTTTGCTAATTTGTTGTCATTTCCGGTAGAACTTCAACTTTAATTTAAAGTGGAAATGACGAAATTGCAATTAATATAAAGATATTTTTTAATAAAACCAAGCGTTTTATTTTATTTATCATCTTTATTGTTATTTATTTATTTATTATTATTATTGAATATGAGTATTGCAAACAGAATTGCTCGGTATTTAAGTCTTATGTGAACTACAAAATATTTTTCATAATTTATGTAATATCTCAAAGAATAATTCAACAAATATTTCTCAGATTCAGCATAAAATTCAGTTTTTAGTTTTGCTTTCAAAAGGATTGAAATGAAATCAATAATAATATTTTGTTCCGGCCTATAAATATATTTCAAAAATTATGAAATCTAAATTTAATGCAGTAAGGTATCATATGCTGAGAAATATTCTGGACACACCAAATTTTAAATAAATGAATGAATGTTTCTATTTTCTACGATCAACTAAGACTTATTTATGAAGTTTTGAATGCTAAAAAATTTAGAAAAACTCAACATTTTCATAATCTTAGGCCAATTAATCTTGAGAAACCTGCGCGCTGATTGGCGTATTTTCTTTGAAACGATCAATGGAAAATCAAAAATTATCCTTTTTTATTGAATAGTGATATTCAAATTTTCATAAATCAGCCAGTTTAAGTGATTGATTTATTTGATTTGAAATTAACTCTTTTTATTTAAAATATTAGTGTTTCAAGAACATTTTGTTAATCGGGATTTCCACAGCAGAAGCTTTATGTAAAATCAAAAATTCGTCATTTATTAGAGTATTTATTGAATCAAGTTATAGAAAATATAATCATTTTCCATTTAGACCATTTTAGCAGATCTGTGTCTTACTAAAGGTTTACAAATTAGCTGTGTGGCCCTGATTTGAATGAATATCCTGTTCATATTAAACAACACTTGCCTTAAAATAAAACTGATTGATTGGATTAATAATATAGGGAGTGCAAAAGATCATAAAATAATTTTTCTTGA
>JAPMOR010043231.1:0-15097 GCA_026543865.1 Argiope aurantia
TTATATGAATATTATATGACATAATATTATATTTTTAGATAATATATTGAATGCAGTATACGACATTAGCAACCAATAGATATCTCTTATTTTCTAGAAATGATATTCTCGAAAAAACATTAGTTTGTTCATGGTAACAGAACACTTCTTATTGAAAGAAATCCATTTCTATCACGCGCTCTGTTCCTTGTAGATCAAATAATCTTGTTTAAACCCGTAGATAAGAAAGGAAAACACAACGTGTCCTCCAACTTGTCGTAGAAACCTTGTACTGTACAGAAAAGCGCATTAGTCGATAAACTCCGCTACTCTGGCACAGGCAAGGATTACTCTCATCTGGGAAAACCACCACGGAATACAAGGACAGTTCGAGGGTAATCCTTCTCCAGTCAAGGGGTTCATTCTTGGTGAAATGCCCTTTAATCCATTCGACTTGTCCTCTTGTGAACAGAAAACAGAAGAAAACCGAAAAAAAAAAGAAGAAGAAAAAGAAGAAAAAAAAAAGAAAAAGAAAAAGAAAATCCAGTTTGGAGTGCCTTTCCAGGAATCCACTTTCGCCAGCTATCCTTTGCAGAAAAAAATCCAATGTAAAAAGAATTTACCGTTTTATTAGAGAAATAGGTAGGGAATAAATAAATGTTTCGCTAAAGGGCACTTACTATGAGGCTATCGAAGTGCTTCGGAATAAATGTTGGGATAAAATATGAATAAACTAATGTATTCGTACTAAAACTGTACTGTTTAACCCTTTCTAGGGCCATGGGAAGTATGCTTCCCACCAAATTTATCGATATTTGTATGAATTTATGTAGGTTGGCATAAGTTCTGACAAATTTTTTTAGAAAGACAGAAACAGATGCTTCATTTCTTTATCTCACACAAAATGATGTGTCCTGATTTGTTACTTAATTATTAACTAACGAAATTAATTAATTAATCAAATTAAATTTATCTAATAAGCTAAATGAATCCCTTTTCTTATTCTAATTTCAAGCCTAAAAATATTTTAAGATAATATGACAAGAAAAAAATGGCCCTTTTACCCTTTAATCCCCCCTGATTATTGTGAGATGAATCTCACAATAATCAAATGTGAATCCTATATTCAGAGATGAATTTGAACAGTTGTATGGATAGTAGTTAGAAAAAAGAACCCTCCTCTCAAGGTCAACACAGAAACCGCATCCTGAACAAATTTATTACAGTTTCTAAAAAATACATTATATCATTGCATAAGAAAAACTTAATATATTTCTTAACATTTTCTAATAATTAATTATCAAATTAAGTCTCTGCGTTAAAAATAGAAAACATCATATTTTTTTTTATTTCGAGTTACAATTAACCATCGGAATAATTTTATTTTGAAATAATTGAAATAGATAATTAAAATTATATTTTATTAATTTTCTGATTTTCTAATACGTCTCCAGCTTTCATTATACTTATTAATAGATATATATAGTGGTAATAGTTAGCCACGTTAGAAGTTAAGAGTGTTTGCACAATATTGCCACGTATGTTTATGGAAAAAAAATTATTAATGATCAAATGAATTCACCAAATTGCCAGATTTTTACAATTGTTTTAGAGGAATGAGAAAATTTTCATGAAAAATTATCGTTTAAATTCCGGAGGAAGGAACTCAGACCTTCCCTTTCGGAAACGATTAAAAGACTTCAAGCATAAGCAGGACTTTTTTCTTTAAATTTAGCTGAAGAATAAACATTTTACCAGCTTTTATAGCTAGACTAGTTAAAAATCAATTAGGGCCTTCCGAAGTGAAATTTACTCGCTTAAAATAATTAATAGATGTCTGGAGAAGACTGTAAACACTTGAGACGGAAAAATTAAGGACCTGAAAGCAAATTTTCTTTGTTTTAAGTGTTTTATTCCCAAAAGAATATTTGGGATTAAAAATGTTAATAAGATGAGTTATATATTTTTCTTTACTATATTATTTTAAAATAAAATCATGATAAAACTAACCTACAAACTAAATAAAGCATTTATTTAGCCTACAGACTAAATAAAGCTATTTTTGCAAACACTTCTCTAAAAAATGTTTTTTAGATTTTAATTATTGTCTAAGTTTTAGTTTTTAGTTTATAATTTATTTTTAGCTGTAAGAGTTTTATAGACTTCTGAAAACAAATTGTTTTACATTCTGTATCTAGTAAGTCATTCAGATAGAATAAAAAAAATTATTTTAATAAATCGATTAATTAATAATTAAATTTTTGAATGGATCGAGAACACAAAAGTACACGGCGCAACTGTGATTCAGCATCCAATAATGACTGTTAAACGATTTTAAAATGCCATCTTTACAAATATGAAACAAGTAATATCAGAAACGTTTTTAAAAATGTATCTTTTTTCAAATTTCTTTCACCTACAAAGCTATTGAAATAGCATCTTTTACAATTTTAGGTTTTTCGATTTTTCGATGAACATATTGGCCGTAACAAATTGCTATTATTTCTTTAGTAAACATCTGAAATTCATTAAATAACTGCATGTCAAAAATTTATCGACAAATATATAGAATTTATATCTTCTCAATATAAAATCTGTGTAACAGAAATGTAAACTTTTTCTTATATTGGAAAACTTTTTATTTTTAAATGTATGAAAGTGATTAATATTTAGTCATTCGCAAAGAAAAATTTTTATTCTCTAATTATAAAAAAAGAAAATTAAATGAATTTAAACCATCTCTATGACCAATCCTCCGTTTAATCGGAATAACTAAAATAAAATAGGAAAATGATTGCAGTCAATCTTGCCAAATTAAAAATCATTTAATTGAATTTTCCGAATATGGTAAACACAGAGTTAAGTTACTTTAACTGAAAAATAATTTATCTCAAGAAAATTACCATAAATTGTATGAAGACAGTTACTAATTTAGAATAAGCCAAACTCCTTACATATTTTTGGTTTGGATTTACTATTGGAAGCAATGTTTCACAAATTTTCATTTAAATCTGTAATTTGTTATTCAGCTCAGTAATTCATATTAACATGCATTTTATTTCTTCTAATCTTCTTAAGATTCCAGATATATTTTCAGTTATTTTTAAATTCAACGTAACCCAGTAGCAAAGAGGTTTAATTTATTTTGCAGTTTCAATTTAGTATTATTTTTTCAACACTGATATCAAATAAATAAAATTTTGCTTAACTTTAAAAAGATATGTCTTTTTGTTATATATTATTATTGAATATTAAATTGACAAAGTAAGGTTGACTTCCAATCAGAAAAGAACCGGAATTTAATTTGATGATTTTTTCTGAAATTCATTACGAGATGTAAAAGGCACGATTTGTTTATTCTTAATGATTATTGTAATGGCTAATTTTCGCGTTCTCTTCATTTCTTTTTTAGATAACAGACGAGTTTTGGAAGTTTTGTTGGTTGTTATAATGTCATATTACAATGAAAGAGGTTTTGCTGTTTATAGTTTTAAATTTATTTTAAGATCACGTTTTCTTCCTTTTCCTTGAAATGTAGATCGCATAAGACAGAAATAAATTCTATTATGTTCGATTATTTTTATATATAGAACTTCTAACTGAAAGAAATTTATAGTAATTAAATTTAAAGTAGCCAGCAGGTGTAGAGTTAACAAGAAATCAAAAATCAGTCTTTATATTGAAGGGGAGTCTATTTCAGTTCTTACTTATATTCGTCTTTACGAAAGAGATTAACTTTTCCTGTCTCAGAAAATTTCCTCTAACAGTTCATGGACAGTCTATCTGACCCTTCCCGATCACCCATTCATCAAGGCCAAGAAGTGTATTGCTTCTGCACGTGAGGGAACAACCAGTCTTCCTTTTTCCATTTATAACGAATGGAATTCGCATCATTGGAATTGTTTCGAGAGGGTTAAGCAAAATTATTGCCTCTACATGTTAGTAATGGCATTGTGATAAGGTTAGGAATAGGGGGCACTATTATGTTTTGGACTTCCATCGCATAAAATGCTTTAAATGTATGAAATTGTGGCTTAATTATTATGTTATACTTAATATTCGTAATCGATAAGTATTAAGATTAAGCATAATTAGTATAAAAAGTAACCAGTAATTGGCAATACTATTCAAATTTTGAAATCATGTATTATATAATTAACTAGTTACTCTTGGCGAACAACTAGTGCGCTGGAATGTTGGTTATATTTAGTTTTATTTAAATCGTAATAACAGAATTCATGTCCATGAATTTAGAATATTATCATACCATTAATTAGTGTTATTTTAATTCTCTACCATACGTTTTCTTAATTGTGTAAGTGAACCTTTTTAATGGAGATCCATCCCATCACGTCACATCAATTTTAAAAGGAGTCGGTTCAGCTATCATCTAGCTCTCAATGTATTAGAACTTTCAATTTTTTAAATCTTTCTCGTAAACTACACATATATTAATTCAAGTCCTTTTTTCTAGATTTCAATAATAAAAGAAAATCATGTGATCAGAAAACTGATGAAACAATGAAATTGCTTTGAATTTCAGGACAACATTGTAATTTATTGTAGGAAATTAGGCAAACAAATATTTTTAAAAAAAAAAACTGTCAAAATTCATGAGAACTTGTACGATCATGAAATTGATGTCATTAACAAGGCAATTTTTAGATTTTGAAATAATGTAAAATTCATTAATATTTTTGAAATAATATTTATTAAAATACCGGAAAATTCATCTTATTTTTAATTAATTAAAATTATGATTAAAATTTCATATAAAATCACTCAAAAGTGTATATTTACACACTACAAGGTATATATGTGTCAAATTTGGTACTAAAAGCCAAACGATGTGGCCCGTCTGGTGCCAACACACGCATACAACTGAATTGTCAGTCTAAATTAGTCTCCTATGGTGGCCAGCTGGTATGCACGGAATATTAATTATATTGAATTGCGTTATATTTAATCATTTAAATATAACTTCATGTTAATTATACTATCAACCTGCCACACGTTCAAGTTGTTGTATTAATATATTCTTTTTAATGTCTTAAATATGTTATTTTCATTGGGAACATGAATCTTTTAAATAAACACGAATCATATGACATCATAGCACTAAGAAAAACTTACAACTATCTTAAAACTAATTTTTGGGGTATTGTAACATGACCTTTTTATTCGTTTTATGATATACTATGTAGATACTAAACACAATACTTCATCTTTAGCTTTTAACAAAGGTAGAAAATTGCTTCATTAAGTGAACCAAATTTTTGGATGGAAAACAAATCTTCTGCAACGTTAAGCCTCATTTGTTGTTTCATACGCCCGCTCAGCTCTCGACTGACTCTGCTTTACAAACTTTTTTTACAGATGGCGCTGCAGTATGTTTCTGCTATACGTAACATTACAAAAACAACTCGATTAAATATTTGTTAAAGTAATGAAAACGACTTGAATTTTAGAGCAACCATGTAATATGTCACTGGAAATTAGAACCAAAAAAATTATTTTTAAGAAGTTGTCGAAATTTAGGAAATCTTTGTACGACTTTCAAACTAATATTAGTACAAATACTACATTATTCAAACAATTTAAGAAGTTAATTTTTGTTCAATAATATTTTAAGAAGTTAACGCAGAAAAACGCCACCATACAATTTAATTTCTCATTAAAATTACCAAAAATCACTTATCAAAAAATTTATTACTTTTAAATCGAAGGCAGAATACCAACACACACACTTAATCATATATATTTCATAGTTACTATTAATAGAGATAACGACGGTTATATTTATTAATAACCTATTCATCGCATTGATTGTTACATGTGCAATAAAATCTCTGAAGTTCCTGGATAATGTTTTCGATTACACCGCACACAATTTAGTAAATAATGTTACAAATCACTTATAATTCTATGCCACAATTGTCAATCTTATCTGTTAAAATATTGACGATCATTTCAAAATTGCCATACATATTTTCACAAGAAAGTTAAGTATAACACGTTTAATAACGAAAGTTCATCTGTTTACAAGACAGTCACGGGAAATTTTAAATATTCACTGTGTATATAATGTATCTTTATATCCTCGTTTTGGGAAAGAGAGCCGACCCAGATTTGGAGGAAGGGGGCCATTCCAGGTGTCGTTTTCTTCATCTGATATTTGCTGGGATTCAAATTTACGAGAATAAATCCAAATAGCCCTTGTGTTCATATGAAGAGAGATGTTGATATCACCAAACCGGCTTAAACATTCAGAATTTTTTTTTTTTTTTTTTACAAATTTGTTTTAAACTTTATTTTACAAAGAGCCATAGAAAATACTAACTCAAATAGAATACATAAATGAACATTCTAAGTCCTTAGCAAATGAGAAATAAAAGAATTTTTTTTCCCGAAGCTTTTATTCCTATCTGGATAGACAATGCATAATAACATATATTTACCAGGGAAACTACTCAGCGTAGTTCTCAATGACAAGCATTGCCTTCACCTCATGGGCCATTGTCATTATTCATGCTAAAATTACATGTTCTCTTTCTCGAGAAATCGATATTTCTTGTTCAGAAACATTTCAACAATTTCCCAAAACTTGAAAGTTTTACCACCATTTTTCCTTTACTGAAGCGGTTATTTAATCGTTCTTTACTGGGTTCAACAAGGCAGTTTATACTATATACGAGAAAAAGGATGTATTTAACATATGCATTTCAAGAAAAAAAAAGGGGGTTGAAAAACTTTGAGAAGAGGTAACTGTGTGGAAAAAAGTTTCCAATATTATCAAGTATGATAACTGAATTATAGTTCAAAATAGTGGTGAAGTCAAAAAATATTTATTTGTTAAATCTGTGTAAGGAGGTTACATACTTTTATAAAAGAAAAAAAAGAAATTTTTCCTTTTAAATTAGCCAAAAACCAGCCAACCGAGTATAAAGTAACTCTTAAAAACAAAAACCAAAAATTAAATTTCTGTAAAAGTTTAATTAACGACATCTTTAAAAATAATTTCAAATTTCTTTTTTCATTAGACTTCGCCGGAAAAAGAACATTTTTTACATGAGCTTAGAATATGAAAATTTACAAAAGTTTAATGTAGCATATATATAACAAGGAAAAGATGAATCCTGTACCCCCCTCCCTCCCGTCAAAGTTAACAGTTTAAAAATCAAGGCATCATTGAAGCAATATTGCTTCGGTGGAACTCAACAGGTTCCAGAAAAAAGGAAAATAATTGTTACGTAAGCTATAGCAACGTGCAAAATCTATCTAATCTTCCAGATAACTAGATGCACATGGTTTAATCATTAAAATCGCTAACACCTGATAGGACGATGCGGGAAATATTTTTCCTCTTTTCGTTTCCTTGTGGTATTGGTCTTTTTGCGTTAATATGAATTTAAAAAAGCTGCATTTAATTTGTTGAATGCCTCTATTTCCGGGAAAACTTCTTCATTATGATGTAGATGTTGGTGCTCAATTTAATTGTTTTAAAATATTTATTTAAAAAAAAACACTGCAGTCTAGTTATTAATTCTTTTAGGGTCAGTTATTTTTTAAAGATATCACCATCAGTGAGATGAATTCTAAAAAATTCGTATCAGTAAGTAAATTGCTTTTAAAATTCAAACAAGTGTTGATTTACACTATTTAATTTTTATAGATCTTCTTCTCCCGAATTGTGACCCATTAAATATTTTGTAAACCTTTTGAGATTAGAAGCTATATTTCGCTTTGAAAAATTCTCAAAATAAAGATTTATAGCAATGGTTTTAGTTAACCCATAATTTGATGAAAATTATACTGGTTGAATTTTTATATAGTCCCCAAGTCCTATAAATCATATTAAATAAGTATTATTCATACGCAAACATTTTAAAGTATGTGGCTGCATACGAGATGAAGTTTTTAAAAATGTTTTAAAAGAGTTATATTTTTGAATTTTTTCATAAAAAAAAGAGAATGAAAAAACATCGATAAATCCAAAATATGACAATTATATGTAATTTTTTTTTAAAAAATTGGCAAAAAGGATTTTTATTTTTGGCTAAATAGTTGTTTAAAGCCAATTTCTCTTAGTTTAGTTTTCCTAAATATTAAACGTCAATTTTTTAATGCTACACTAAGGCTATTGTGAAACGGGCGTCATAATTTTGAACCGCGGTCAGATGACGAGGACGATACATCAGCTGACATCCCTACTCTCCAAACTTTCATATCACTCTAGTGGGAGGACGTTTGGCCTCGACGCATTTAACGTAAGCCAGACCCGCTTACACGATAGTTTTTGGGTGGAATCCGATCACAAATCTGAGACCTTACCACCAGGTCACCGCGATCCTTCTTAATTTAAAGATTTATCAAATGATTCGTGCAAAAATTTGCAGATAGCTTAAGACATGTATTACTTAGTTCTTAAACTAAAGAATAAGCTGTATTTCTATACACTTTTTAAATATTGAGGTTCGACTGATAAATAATTGAAATTTTCAAATTTTTTGAAGTATTAAAACAATTATACAATATTTTTAAGACATTGGATGGAAGTCGCATAGAGAATTAATGGCTGAATTCGCCTTAAAATTCCATATTTTGATCATGTTTTCTTATCTCTAAATGAAAACATTTGTATTTAATATTTACATTCCGGGAATGAAATATTGCAATGAAAAAAATTCTTCAAATATAAGGGTGAAGAAAAAGAAAATAGAAAAAAATATTATAAACAAAAAGAGCTAATTACAATAAAAATCATTTTACATCTGAAAATCTTATGTAAACTTCCACAGCTCTAAAATATTTGGGGAAAGGCAAAGTTTGAATTTTGTACATAATATTAGAAAAAAAAAATCAAAATTTTGTTAATCATATACTTTTCCGTACAGAAAAGAAAAGGATTGGTGTAGGAGCTAGAAAATATGAAAGTGTCACTAGTCATTTTCTCTCAAATTTAGGAAAATAAATTGATTTTTTTAAAAAAGAAAGTTTTTCATTTCTCTTGGCATTGATATTGTTCAGATAAATACTTTCTCACCAACTAAATTATTTCTGGACAAAAATACTTATATTCAGAATTTTAAAAAATAATTCTGAGGCGAAAATTCAAAAATTAAAATTGTTTCAAAATAAATATTTCAAATTCTTATTCAAATATTTATTTAAAATAATTAGCCTGACTTTCACTTTGATGAGTTTTTAAAGTCTAAAAGGAATTAGAAAACGAAATGCAAAATCGTGCACAAAATAATTAATGTTTCTTGTCTTCCTAAATTATTATTTTAAAATTTAGGGAAAAGATCTGATACATTTAAAAATCTATAAAATATTACATTCTATTTTCAATGGCATTTTTGTTATTGAAACAAAAATGTAGAAATGTTTATATTTAAATCATTGAAGTGATTAATGGCTGAAATATCGTCCTCGTCATCTGCCCATAGTTTAGAATTCTCATCCCCAAATAACTATCATGTTACTTTAAATAGGAAATTGTTGGCTATGATAAATAAATTTGTAAACATAGATTAAAAAACTATTAAATAAAATTAACGTCAACAACTAAAAAGGTTTGCTGTCAATAAAAGTGATATTAGGTAAAATGTTAATATGCTTTGTAAAGTTTAAATCAGAGGTTCCCAAACTTTTTTTTCTTGTGGACCACTTTCAAAGTTTTACTATTTTCGGTAGACCCCCTGCTGCTACATTTCTACTGTATTCCCAAAACTCCTAAAAAATATCACACTAATTTGGGGAAAAATAACACATTTTCTTGTGTCCTATTTATAAAATTAATACTTGTGGTTATACAAAATTCTAAACATTTATTATTACAAACAATCAACAATTGACAAAAAATAAACAATGAACTCTGAAATGTAAATCAACAATAAAAAATAGTCATACTTTTAATGAGATGGATGTACTTGATGAATTCACAGCAAATTATCAATATTTGGCTTCAGTTTTGTAAGAAGTTATCTCAAATCTCTCCGTTCTGTGATGTTCAATCTGCTCCTTTTTATTGTTAACAGGTTGGTAACGGCACTAAAACTTTTTTCGACAAGATATGACGTGGGAAACGATATCAAAAATTTTCTCGCAATTTCCCACAGCCCAGGATATTTTTCGGGGATTTCTGCCTGCAGCCAAAATGTTTGATAGCCTTTTTTAAATTTCACCTTCAGTTCCTCGTTGGTGCTGAGCTCAAGTAGCTCCTCTTGTAATACCACATTCGCCTTTTCCTTTTCCTCAAATGGGGTTATGATCCACGGTGGTATTTCCATCGTCAGAATATCTTCAAATCTATTTTTGAAGTCATCATGCAGGATATTTAAATGGTGAGCGTATGTCTGAATATCTTCATCAGGACATTCTATCTGTGACAAGTGCGGAAACTGGGAGAGTTTGCACCAACTAATATTTTGCTTCGAATAATGAACATCGATTCACCCACAGTCACACTTTTATGTTCAAAATCCCGGAATCAAATGAGTAACGTTTTGTTCTTGGCATTCGTATTTATACTATTGTCGATTGCAAGCACAGAGTAAGTCGCATTTCATACCTTTGCAGGTCTAAACAAGCATCCCGGACCAGGGGGCGCACGGACGGCACTTTGCAAGTTTCGACATGTGGTGTACACCTGTATTATTATCTATTGTTCTATTCAATTCTGAGTTTGAACTGAGTCTCCAATATTTTTGAGTACCTACCTAGTGAATGATGCTATCTGTTTACGTTGATAGGTAAATCCAAGCCAAAAATTTTGTTCTTTATTATGAAAACCAGAATTTTTCGTGGACCCCCATTTACAACTTGTGAACCCCTGTTTTCTTTTCACATCTACGTGAACCCCCGTGTGGTCTCCTATGGACCCCTGGGGGTCCAACTGGACCACTTTGGGAACCTATGGTTTAAATGAAAAAATAGTAGAATAGTTAATAAATATGTTATTTTATTCCATAGTTCCTGAATGGCAATTTTTGTGTATCTTGTGAACGAAGTTTTACTTATCTTTATTTAACGCATTTTTTTCTCTAAATGATGCAAATAAAAAAATTTAAACCCTTTTAAATAAAATGAAATTCATACTGTATACTCGATTGCAAAAATCTGCTTTTAGTCATTTTTAGACGTTAGACATAAAAGGACATAAAATAAATTCTCATTCCAGGAGTCTAGATTGAAATGTTAGCTATGAAAAAAAAAATTAGCTGACGCATTACGCTTAAATGACTCCTATGAAATATAAATATTAGAATCCTTTAAATGTAGCGAAGTAATGAGAAAATGGTCGGCGTGATAAAAGGACTCAAAATAAAATGGAATAACTTATATCTATTTTGATGGCAACACATTCATGCCATCAAAAGAGATATAAGCATGAAATTCGTGCCAAAATAAAAAGGGTAAACATCGAATTCTTAGGTAGAAATATACAATGAGGTCGATATTCTAATAAAATTGTCGAGAGAATCATGATAGGTAATTTGAAAGATGATTTCTCCAATTTTATGCATGGGGGGTTGACATAAAGGGTAAGAAGCGATTTGAAAATTCGACTTTTGCAAAGCAAAGCAAAACATTGTCAAAAGATATGAATACTTTGAAGTTTTGAAATCTGCGATGATTGATAACAAGGAAAAAGATTGTAAGCTTGAATCTGTATTATTTATAGGCGAATCTTTATTATTTAGCGACAAAGTATAATAAAACAATTCGAAAAATTATGTAATTTTCATATGTATCAACACAGAATAGCCTATATTACAATAAATGTTAAATGAGATATTGTAATGCACTTTTTTTTCTTAAAACTAACAAAGTCGTTTGGCGACTCAACGACTTTTTTAATTTCTCGAATTCGAATTCCAGATATGGAATGAATCTCCAATTTGGAACTCTCTGAATTCGAAAAATACAATTCTGGCATAATGTCTGTTTGCCCATCTGTCTGTCTATGACGAAAATAACTAAAAAAACGCTTTAAATTATAAGGATGAAATGCAATATATGGATTTTACACCAAATTTGTTGATGCTTATCAAATTTTTAGAAATTTCTTTTCAGAACAGACTGGCTATCCTACTGTTCGCATGCGACTTAACACGATAGCTACAAAACTAAGAGAGCTAGATGGATTGAATACGGTGCACAGATTTAACATCTGAAATGTAGACAGCTGTTAAATTTTGAGGCAAAATGCAATAGTAACAAGGTGTTGACTGTCTTTCGGCATGTACTTTTGGAAGTATGTAATTGTAATAATATAAAAATGTAATCAATTAAATATATCAAATTTGGTATGACATTTTGTGACTGCAGTTTTAGATTTGTGGCACTTTTTTTTCAATAGCTTAGGGAAAACGCATCAAGTAAAGCATACTTTATTAGTTATACCGTTAAGAATATTAAAATCATACCGTTAAGTGATTTGATGAAACAATGAAATAGTGTTCAATTCCATTATAGAAATGAAAAGTATTTTTTCAAATCTTATCGTAGCATGTTTTAAAAATCCATTAAAGTAAGAGAAAACTGCAAGAAAATCTAGTTGGTGTCAGGAAGAGAATCATGTTTTTAATTTTAATATTGAGCAAAAATCATTTTTCGTGCTGTAAAATTCTGATCATTTTTGCGTAATTTTGAATTTATTAAATTTCTAATTATAAAAATTTCTACAATTATCGACCTCTGTAGGATGCTACAAATTTTATGTTCATGTCAAATTTGAAAGATCTAAGTCCAGCGTAACTAGTAAGATTTAATTATTATTTATATATAGCATAAAATGAAGTCTCTTGGAAACTTCTGTATGTTTGAAAGACAAAAGCTCGAGAAGTACTGAACTGATATTGGAGATATTCATACCTTTTTGTAGGGTATTTGTTGGGGAAGGTTTTAGTATATTGAAGACATATCAAGATAGAATATGGAGTTTTATAATTGCGATTTTAATTATTTTTCTACTACGATTCTTGCATGCGGTAAACAGAAGTATCTGCGTTTTGCATTTATCCGCGCATGTGTGAAAGCCGCAACCTACAGATGCGCAAATAGCAAGAGCTGTGATATGCATATGCGATATATTTCTTTGTTTATGTCGTGATCTGTTAAATAGCGATTCAAAACTCACTATGCCCAACAAAAATTAACTGACATTGGAGATAATTTGTATCATTTTGTAGGGTATTAAATGGGGAAGGTTTTAGTATATTGAAGTCATATCAAAATAAAAAAAAGAGTTTTATTGCGTAAAACATCAGTGTTTGTGCTTTTCTCTTATCCGCGCATGTGCGAAAACCTAAACTACACATGCGCATTATCAAGATTTGTGATACGCATATGCGATTCATTTCTTTGTTTACGGCTGATTTTAAACAGCGATTCAAAACTCATTATGCCCACTTAAAAGAAATCCAACCTTTGCCAAAGCATATTAAAAGGTTTTCTCATGGACAACTTTATGTGGTTCTTTCTAGAGTTACATCCAAACAAAATCTTTTTGTCTTGGCACCAGGAGGAAAAACAGTCAGTATAGTTTACAAAGAAATATTATGAAACAAGCTGAACTTTATTTTCATATCAGATTATACAGTCAGGTAAACAATTGTGAAATAGTGGGGGGTATTGTATATTTTTCAATTTTAAAACAACTTTTCTATTCTATATCTTTAGTGAATTGTTTTGTCTATGAGCATATCATAATTTTACCTTTTTAACAGTCTAAATATTTCTGAATGTGCGCTATAAAAATTGTTTTGTAGTAAATTTTTGATGATTTCTAAATGTATTTTTATGTTTATTTGATTTTGCTGTACATGCCCATGCGATATCAGGTGGAGGCTAGATTTAAGTTTAAAGCTAATTTTTCCTCTGGCATGTTATACCAAGGGCAACTCTGTGCGGGTATTGCTACTTACATATAAAGTAACAAATGCGCTGAGAAAAGGAAGGAACAATTAAATAGTGATAATACAATAGATTCAATTTCATTTAATATAAAATAAAAATAACCCAACATGTATTCTTCGGTAAGAAAATATTCAAAGGAAATATCTCAAAACATTGCAAATGTAACAAACGCATCTGAGATAAATACACAGATATATTTTAAATTTGCAATATGCAATATTTACAGGTAACATTTAATCGTTTTGCTAGATAAAATGAGCAGCGCATTAAAAATCTGACATGAGCATCTGAAAGTTTCAACCGTTTTTGATACATTTGATTTTAAATATTTTTAATGTATTTTCAACCACTATAGTAACAATCACTTCTTTAAACTCAAAAGCTATTACATTTCCATTTCGAAAGAAAACAGAAAACATTTGCTATTCAATTATTTTTTAAATCGGTATGTTTGTTTACTTTCGAAAGCCGGTATGCTTGGATACTGGAATCGGGCTAATAAAGGAAGAGAATCGGAGTTACAATTCTTCGTCTGTAAGATGGCATTTTATTGACAAGGGTAGTTCTAGATTTGATTAATGGGAGCTGTTTTTTGCCGCAATGCTGGTACAAAATAACAACAAGACGTACACAGAAACAGAGAAGCAACTCATTCATTTTTGGGAGCAAAATATTTTTTAAGTATTCATAGTTCTGAAAGGGATACGAGTCTCATCATTTTAAAATCTAATTAACCATGATTTATACACTTTTTCCTTATATTAGAAATATTATTCAGTTAATTTCTGACTATCCTTGGAATTTGTGGGAGGGTCACAGCAAAAACAGAATAAACGAATTCCGTGGTTAATCCATTAAATATCCTGAAAAGACTAAACCCCGATACTTCACTACAAATGAATAAATTGTATTTACACAAGAGGGGCTACAAATACAGTTGTCTATAACATAATAAACAACTCCATCTGTAACACTGGGTGGGTTTAAAAAATACCATTGCTTCTTTTATCTGCATCCTTGTCAGATGCGAAACTCCCAATTTGTAATTGACATCTAGCAACTAAGAGGGATTTTCATCTGTGTTGAAAGAAAGACAAATTTATTGATAAGTGATTAAAAATTTGATCACTTCTATATTTGCATATATATGTGTGTGTGTGTGTGTGTGTGTGTGTGTGTGTGTGTGTGTGTGTGT
>JAPMOR010043231.1:15107-36330 GCA_026543865.1 Argiope aurantia
TGTGTGTGTGTGTGTGTGTGTGTGTGTGTGTGTGTGTGTGTGTGTGTTCGAGATCAATGAAGTACCCTTAAGAATAGAAGATAGTTTATCCTTGATGTAGAACAACCAGAGAAGCCCGTCGGATAAGAGGATAGGCTTCCGGCATGATTCTCGCCACTAGAGTGAGTACAGAATTGGTGTGGAGTCGACTACCCTCTTCCAATGACAAGGCGGACTTAAAACTGGATGGTTGTACCATCTCCTGTGATTGCTCTTATGACTCATCCTTAGTTCTCGCTAATGCTTCATGACGGTGCGGTCATTCATATTTTATCCGTGTGCCTCAAGGTGGGTACGAGAAGTCAATGTGTTAACCTCGATGTAGTAATCTAGTAGGCTTCCCAAACATTCTGTGCATATCTTGTTTTCTTTCCCTGGCAATAATTCTTTATATTACAATTCCATACTTTTAAGAAGAAGCGCCTGTGTGTCTGAGAGTCTTCATGAGTACGGCGTCCTGAAGAATCTACCATTCTTGAAAACATGAATTGATGAAAACTATGAAAATAGCATGTTGATATTGGAGTGTTACCTAAAACCCGAACTTTAAATTATAATTTCAAAATACTTTTTTATTTTTTATTTTGATTTTTAATGGTTTTCACATTATTTACTCCAAGAATTATTTCTAGTGATCATAGAACTAAAATGGCGAAAGATATCGTTCTAATGAAATTTGTTTAGAATATCTAACCTAATTTACTTAATTTTTAGCAATTTCTAAGAAATTACCGGTCTTTCTATAAAAGTTTAAGCTAATACTAGAAATTGTGGTGCCAATATTCTGATTTAATTATCTTTTTCAAATATTTTGGAGGTAATCATTGGAACGTTTCTTCCTAATTTAAAGAAAATGTCAAAATAATATTCTTGATTAACTTTTAATTAACTTTTTCTAAAGAGTTCACAACATTTCTTCGCAGATCTACGTTACAAAACAGCGATATTTTTTTTCTCGCAGGAATACTTTAAATGTAATTTATCACGTCTTTCAAACGTGACTTGGCAAGGAGGCCATATAAGATGCAATGTTTTATGAATCGTGAAAGGTACATTTAAACAGTTTAAATCTTAATAACATTGTTGGCAACACATTTTCCTCATTTTTATTCTTTTTTTCTATTTAATTTTTGTACAGGTTTACATTTACAATTCTGTATAGTCTGCAATTCAGCAAGTGATATGAGGTCTTAAAAAACAATCGACATTTAAAATCAATAATAATTCTTTTATTTTCTCTATGCGATATTTTTTAAAGCTTACATGAATACGGAAAATTTGATTCATGCTTAGTTGCAAACTTATACCAAGTTATCAAAAAGAATACAAGTGAAAAAAAATGAAACATATAAAATTAAAGAAATTACATCACAGTGCATAGAAGGGAGATAAGAAGTATTGAACTGTGTGTGCTTTCTTTTTCCTTTTATAATAGAAAAAAGAAAGAGTCACCTTCCAATCATACATCGACATCGTTATATGAAATGCAAATCACGTTCGTAAGCAATGAATTTTCATCTAGTTAAAGTGTCGAGTATGAAATCTTGCAATTATTATGTAGCAAAGGTAAACAAAATGTGTTTCTTTCCTTTCCGATATGAATATCATTAGCACTAATGATTTTGTTTTTCGACAGCATTATCTGAATTTATTAAAAAAATTTCTAGTATCAGCTTCTTTTATCATAAAAACAACCGTTAGAGGTATATTTTATGATAAAAGAATTTTGTAGTTTGAAAAATGGAAGATGACGATGATTTTGATGGAGCAGAAAACTTATTAGTATTATTATTATATATCAGCTGTCTAAATTTATCAATAAAATTTTAGCCTCATAAAATGCTTAATGCTTATTCGCATACTAATTGATCTTTATTTATAGTTTTTAATTTGGAATGAAGAAAATATATTTTAAGGTTTTTCAAAATTCCCTTCTAATTTTTCACAATATGATATAAACATCTGAGAATGCAGATAGAACTTAATTTTTTTATTTGCAATTACAGAAATGATACGCTATAGTTATCCTTATTTTAAACTAGCCGCCTTTGGCGCTCAGCCGGTTCGCCAGTATTACCGCTCGCTACAATATTCAATTAAATATTTCAAATAACTTGTCTCTTAATATCTTCTTCTCAAACAAAACATTTTTAATCTTCAAACTCAGTCATACCAAACTTATACTGTTGTTTAGATCGTTTCGTTCAATTTACTATATATATTTTGCTAATTTGTTGTCATTTCCGGTAAAACTTCAACTTTAATTTAAAATGGAAATGCTGAAATTACAATTAATGTAAAGATATTTTTTAATGAAACCAAGCGTTTTATTTTATTTATCATTTTATTGTTATTTATTTATTTATTATTATTGAATATGAGTACTGCAAACAGAATCGCTCAGTATTTAAGTTTTATGTGAACTACAAAATATTTTTCATAATTTATGTAATATCTCAAACATTAATTCAACAAAAATTTGTCAGATTTAGCATAAAGTTCATTTTTTAAGTTTGCTTTCAAAAGGATTGAAATGAAATCAATAATAATATTTTGTTCCGGCCTATAAATATATTTCAAAAATTATGAAGTCTAAATTTAATGCAGTAAGGTATCATATTCTGAGAAATATTCTGGACATACCAAATTTTAAACAAATGAATGAATGTTTCTATTTTCCACCATCAACTAAGACTTATTTATGAAATTTTAAATGTTAAAAATTTAGAAAAACTCAATGTCAAGGATTTAACATTAAATATTAAATAAAAAAATTAGATTTGCAAAATAAATTTCTCCTATATTTCAAAATATTTTTTGTTTGTATTTTATTTGTCTTCAATTTTTTCTTTCTTTTCTTTATTTAAGTAACATAGCAAAAATTTTTCTAAAATTAGTTAAAGCATTATTTATCTGCTTTACTTTGAAAAGAAACTTGAAATGCAATTAAAAAGAAACATTTTATGGCTTATAATATATCTGTAAAAGAACTATACAATCCTAAAAATTATATCTTCTTATTAAATAATTATTGCAAGAAATTTATAGGTCTTATATTCGCATATATTACGATAATGGATACTTAACATTTACTTTGAAAAATGTACAGAAACTTTTGAAATATATTGTAATTTTGTAAAATTTTCTTTCAGGAGAAAAAATCAATAAGAATTTTAAGACAAAGATATCTTCTTTATTTTTGTTTCAATTTCAGATAAAATTTTATTTATTTTTATTATTAAACAGTTACATAAAACAGACGATAAATTTAAAACATCTTCCGTAAGTGAAAATTTAAGACAACAAATATTCTTTAAGATAATTTATATTTTATTCATTAAAATGCAATTACTAAAAGATTCTGGAAAACCTAATCTAATTCCCAATCTAAAAATGATTCTCCCTGAAATTTTAAATGTAAAAATATATTTCTAGTTAAGCTAGACAAGATATGTTCCATTTTCGTAATATGTAACTTCGAACTAAAGTAATTAATATAGGTTTTTAAAAAAAAGACAACTGCAAAAGACGTTCTACAAATAAAAACTGCATCTCGTTTATTATTATTTTTTTATGTTCTAACACACACACACACACACACACACACACACTTTCAAAATATGCTCTCAACTCTTTAATTAATTATAATAATAGGGCTATTTATGTGAATTAATTATTATAGAAGTAGAGACAACTTCGATATTAGGCTTAAATTCTGAACTACTTCTAGTTGCACGTTAAATCCGTCATGCCAAACGTCCTCCCGCTGGTGTGGTGTGGTGTGGAGAGGAGGATGCCAGCTCAGGTGTCGTCCTCGTCATCTGACCGCGGTTCAAAATGACGAGGTCCGTCCCAAAATAGCACTAGTGTTGCTTTACAACGGGACGTTAATATAACTAAACTAAACTAAACTGAACTGAACTACTTCTAAAGTTTGAATTCAGGTATATGCAATTTGTCAATCATGACTGAATCCATAAATTATATTTCCTCAAAAGAACACATTAATATATTTATTAGCGGGGAAAAGAATTTTATCTTTGTACAATAGTGTCAAAAACAAACAAACATGCGAAAGTGGTCACCCCCAAATACTCTCGCCTACCTTCTAAAAACTGTGTATATGCAGAGAACGCCTTATATGGCATGTCTGTAGAGTGATGACTACGGGAGCACTCCTCTCGATTTAATGTGTCCATAGAGAGGGGTAAGGGGTCGGACCTGTCCAAAGAAACTGTTGTTACGAGTCTGAGAAACTAGTTGCTGGCTTAGCTAGATAGTGACTATACAGTAGTCGCTACAAATCTTATTTACACAGTTGTGGTAACGGGATAGCCGGATGTAACCAAATACATGGCATTGGCGTATAATAGTTTCGACATATTAACATTTGGTTTCAATTTAGAATTTTTACTGAATCTATTGTACGATCGTTGGCGAGTATATTAAACCTTAATCTTTGATATTCGGTTAATATTATTCGAAAATTCAATTTGTGTATTTAAACGAATTTTTCCAACCTATTGAACCCAAAATTTGCAATTGAAAACTACAATTGCGATTACAAAAATCACATACCAAATTAGATACACATGTAATGATATTTTAAAACCTAATTTAAAAAATGAATTTCCAAATTTTTATCCCAAGTTAGCTCATATTAAATTCATTTTAAAGTGTTCTCTTATTACCTGATCAAATTCCATCTTTTTTTTTTATTTAATTAATGCAACACAAGTTCCCACACTCCGAGTGAAGGGATAAAAAATTGTGAACCAAAGCGAACTCCTTTTTAAAAGATCCCTATAATTCCCTTACCGAAATCGACACAAAATAATTTATAATTTATTAAACAATAAATTGACTTTAGAAGCTCAAAATATTTTGTATTTCCTTTATCATAATGAAAACAGAATTTTCCAAATTGAACAATAATTTATCCTGGTTTGTCAAGCACTGTTAAAAGTGGACAGTATCTAGTGAGTACAAGAAAAAAAAATGCAAAAAGAACTCTATCTGGCCTTTTGTTCCTGATTCATGGACTCTACCTTAAACTGAGCCATTGTATATATTTATTTTTATTTTTCACTTTTTTTTTGTTTATTGATATTTTTCTCTTTTTTTTGTTTTGTTATTTTATTTTTTCTGTTATTTAAATTTAAATTGCCTATCTCCGGTAATTTTTATTATTTACAAATTATGTTTCAATGATGCTGTTGGAATATTATTTAGACACTTCTGCTTGGGCTATTTAGACCTCTCCACTTTTTCGTTTCATGCCTGCTCCTGTTTTTTCCTTCTTTGGCTGTTTTTAGCTTCTACTACACAAGATTATTAAAAAAAAAAAAAAAAAAAAAAACTGAATAGCTGGACTTTTAATAGCCATTTAAATTCTATTTTTTAAAATTTTATTTACGAGCTTTTACCTGTGTAACGCTACTTTTGGCACACACCTAATCATCATCAGAATACCTAAATCGACACATGTAAAAAAATCCCTATCAGAATCTTATAATATTTAAGCACTGGGAAAAGTATTTTCTCCCCTTTCTCCCCTCAGTTTTTACGCTGTTTTGCTCTTGTGCTCGCTGTGAACCGACGTCAGTCCGTCGCTCTTGCTTGTGCATAAATCATGCCTCCCGGAATGGAATAAAGTGAAGTTTAAAATTCGAAAGTGTCTTCTCTCTTCTCGGCCAAGCATCTGCTTAAAAAAGTATATGTTTACATATATAAGCCACTGCGTTTTTGAGTTATAGCGCTTACGTGCTTCTGAAATTGCAGACCGTTAGACGGTCAACCCCTTGCTGAATTTGGTCAAAATTTTGACATATGTTATTAATATAGAGTGTAAATCTACGAACCGAAATTTATCCATCTAGCTCTCTTCTTTTTGTGATTAGTGTATTACATTTGAAAAGCCAGACAGGTAGAGGTTTGTTTACAATTCGATAGAAATCTGCAATGTTGGTGTACACCATATACACAATTTCCTCTGTCTAGCTCAAAGCGCTTTTAGTTATTTTAGTCACAGAAGTCGAAGACGTACAAACAGACATAATGCCTAAACGAGCTTTGAGAACTCAAGGAAGTGTAAAACCGGGAGGTCGGCACAATGTCGAGTTCGAATTTTTTCCAAGATTACAGTAATCTCGTTATATTTACTATACAAGAAAATAAAAAAAGGATAATTTATAAAATAAATTCAACATTTCTGATTTTATCTATCATATTTCTATAATTCATGATAAAAATATTCATTTTTATTGTTACATAATTCATATATTGTTGCATTCCTTACAACGTCATATTGCATTGACCAATATTCACAATTATAGATGGAAGAAATAGGATAATAGTTTTAGTAGAGAGTACGCCAGAAAGTTTTGGGAGATCTCTCCTGTTGGCTGCTTTGGCAACTAAATAGCTCACTGGAGTTGCTTTATTCTTTAAGTAACACAACTCGAGCTCTCAAGAAGCTATTAAGAAATGACCTCACGTATTGCTGCATCGGTGTGACCGGAAAAAATCAGTTTGAACCGAAACTAAAAGGCGAGACACGCTCTTGGCTCATCCTTCAATCTCAAAAGTAAAGCAAAGGGAGGAACTCTTTCTTCTCGAGAGAGCTTTTTACCGCTGTAGAGTATCGCTCGGTTCCACTTTCTTTTTTGTATCAGGAAAAGTTCAAGCCAAACGAAAGCAAGAGAAAGGAGGGAGGGGAGTTGCCTTTAAGAATTCCCTGTAGGTATGCCAAAAATAAATTTTGCTCGACTTCCATTGTTCTAGTACTTATTTTTTTGTTGTTGTTCGTTGACGAAAGAAAGATTTTTCTTACGCCAAACAAGATTTCTCCGTTAAAAGTTGGAAGATATTCGCTGTCGCTTTCAGTGGAAAAGGTATCAGTTTATTTTAACATCAAGTCTTCTTCTTTATAATATCCTGATTTCTTTTTATATTTTTTTCCTACCCAGCATTGGCAATGGATCTTCACTGATATCACAGGATGATTCTTCAATTACGCGATCTTGAAAAAAGAATGTCTAACAAATCATCGAAGATCCCGTAGAAACACAAAGATACTGCAATATTGGACAATATTCACAATATCATATAATGTTGTAGAATAATATAGCGTCCGAAAATATTATTGCATAAAAAATGATTTTTCCCTGAAATTCATAATTTTCGATAGAGCATTTCATTCTTGTAAAAAATATCACATCTGTTTCATTTATTTGTTAAACATTTAATAATTTGAATATCTTCCACTATTAAAAAAATGAAGTCTTTCTCTATTACCTATGTAGTATACATTAATGGATAAGAAAGTGAAATTAGACAACAACAATGCAAAATTAGACGATTGATTTTTACCCTAATTTTTGCATGCTTTAAATAGGACTGTCGCTCTAAACATTGATACCATCAGAAAAGTTTGCTAAAAATAAACAAAACAAAGTGCAGAATTGTTAAAGTTATAATACTATGCTGCTTAATAATTCTATGAAACTTGATAATGCTATGCCAATTTGGTAAAGCATCCACGCTAGATAAATAAATAATTATTCTATGAGTAGTTTCTGGAGTGTAATAAACTGCTGGTAGTACATTGACTTCAGACTAAAACAGCTCCCGGCTCGAGATCCAATTCTGAAACAGAATCATTGTATATACGATTGTATATACGGGGTAAGTAATATTAAATCACTTAATCGATTTTTTAAAATCTATAAGATTAAAAAAAGTTACTTTGTAACACGGCAATAATCGGAATAAAGCTTTTTGTTACGTATGATTTCTTATTTACTCAATTTATATTATATACTCAATTTCTAAATGCTAAAAGATATTTAGTGTAATTCTGATATTTTGTGAAATTTAGCACAACCTTTCGAAGATTCAAGTCAAAATAACATATATTTATGGAAAATAATTCGTCTTTTAACTTGTCTTAAAGAGATACTGAAATTCATCTCTTTGCAATTTTTTCCCTATTTTAAATCTTAATGATATTAACTGGAATTTTTATACGTATTAACTTATATTATACCTCTGATTTTGAAATTAAAAAAGAAGAAAGTGATATTTCACGTAAGTAGCTAGAAATTATTTATTAAAAATGCGCATGTGCCGTCGAATATTCATAAATTTTATCCTACATTTTAATATATTACTTCAAAAAGTCTTTTTGACGTAAAGTATTTTATAAGTTTTCTACAATTTGGTTGAAACATTTGAATATTATGAGCAAAAAACTTTGCAATTTTTTACAACTCTCTATACATACCTCAATACATAAGGGTTATTTTTACGAAAATGCATTTAACGACAACAATATTTACATGCATGTAAATAGTAGTTACAATATTCTTGTTTGCTATATAAAAAATTAATTAATCTAATTAATTGAAGTTTAATTAATTGATAACCTATTAAAGGAAAGAAATTCTTTGCTAAAAATGTGTGAAAACATTCAACAAATTGTTTAGTCTTTTAAAAATATTTAAATATCAGCAAAGTTTAAAAAACGTTAAAAAAATATCTTAGTGTCGTTTGTGCTTTCTTTGTGAAGTACTTTCTTACGGACTTGAATTTGTTGAACATTTTAAAATTAGTTCTTTTAGAAAGGAAAAAGGAAAAACGTAATGAAATAGCTTGACTTAAAACGTAACATTTTCCTAAAAAAAATCATTCAAGCAAAAAAAAAAAAAAAAGTTATTTTATAGAAATTCTAAATCCATCTCGAACTTAAGTTTGCACCAAGACAAACGTTTTTTGGTACAAAAAAAAGTAGTTTTGAGTTTCCAATTTTAGTTTCTTCCTTCTTCTCAGCTGAGTTTTTACGATAAATGATGCAGTTATAAGTAAAACGAATATAATTCTTTTGCGAAGCAGATTTAGTTTAAAAGCCTGGTAATTTTGTAGAAAAACGTGCTATTTAAGTGTTTAACATTAGATTTTAGTATCTAAAAATTAATGACAGTCAATTAATAGACTTTGAAAAAAATTACAAAATAAGTAAATATATTACTTTTTCTTCAGTAAAATGAAATGAAATCTCCAGATGTAAAAGGTAACATTCTCCTGAGAAAAGAATCATTCTAGTAAAAAGTAGTTTTTGCAGAAATTAAAAATCAATCTCCAGTTTAAGTTTTCATCTTGATGGACAAATGAAATAAAACAAGTGAGAAAAATTTAACATAAGAGCACTGTGTACCTCCATCGTACGAAATTTAATAAAAGAACGTCGTATATATATGCGTTAATTAGCAATTTGAAATTGACTGCTATCATAATCTGAACACAGTGGTTGTCAAAGGAATGAAAAATGCAATTTTCACCTTCACAACTTAATTACCTTTTCAAGGACACAAGTGCACACTCACATTTACAGTACAAAAAAAACCCATCGATTGTATAACTGTTTATTTCTGCTGTCTATCAAGTGGATTCCATTCATATAAATATAGAAAAATAAGATATCAAAATTTATTTGGTGAAAATTAAATTAATATTATTTTATTAGAGTTCTCATTGATATAACTCTAATCTAATAAAATAAGAAAAATAATTGTAAAATTGTATTTCTGTTTCACGTCTTTCCTGTACTATTATCATTCTCATGCAAAATTTTATCAATAATGTCCACAAAACTTCTTTTCGAGTTATTGTGTAAAGGAAGTAAGAAATTATATTTCAAATTTTAAAATTATTTGAAATATTACTCAAGAACATATAAACTGTTTTTTCAACACATTCAAAAGTATTCCTCCCCCCCCCCTCTAAATGTAGAAGGTAGAAAAAAAATCTAGTATAAAAAGGAAACATCCGATTAAGTTGTCAGATTAATTTTACAGCCCTAGAAGACACAAGATGGAAAAAAAAAATAATAAACTCCATTTGGAAGACGCTTAAAAAAACATGTACGATACTTCACATCATTAGTTAAGAAGAAGATATTGGAGAAAATAACTATTGTTTCGAATTCTATGTGAGGTATTTAATTATTTATCTTACGCTGGTAAAGAGTAAAGGTATAATTTAGTTTAAAAAGATGAATCGAATCGCATAAAACCCTCACATTTAGCTACACTTATTTTCATATGAACTTACGAAAGAACATACTTAAAAGCAATTTTGTATTTTCGTTTGTTGATGTTTGTACTCATTTTAAATCTCTAAATAGCAATTTAATAAGAACAACCTCAGACTGTATCTTCCATACTTTACTATAGAAAGTGAAAATTGTAATTTTCATAATCAAAAAAGAATATTTCTGATTTTTTTCCACATCTGATATGAACATAAGATCATATATACATGTCTGATGCAAAAAAAAAAAAATCTTCAGAAATATTTGCTATTGATTTTTTTCTTCATCTTATAGACTTTTGAATACTGAATTAAGTAATATTGTTTGTAGCGGCGAAATCCTTAATAACCGCAAGATACACATGTAAGTAAACGTGTGCATAATTTTTTTTCAAAAACTTCCTCTAATATTAAAAAATAGAGTGAATTTAGCAAATTGCGAAAATTCTCAACTGTTTAAAGACCAGAATGTACGAGAACAATGCTTAAAAAACAAACTTAATACAGTTAAAAGTACCGAAACGGAGTCCAACTGAAGAATATCCAAATTAAAAATTTGCATCCCATTAAACATTAGAATTTTGTTGTGAAAGACTTTTGAAAAGAATTATATATATATATATATATATATATATATAAAATTTATAATTAAAGCACACTTAAATTTTTTGGAGTAGCCAGCTCATTCCTTCGTTTCTTTCTTTAATTAAGTAAACTTAAGTAAATTTCTTTACTTTCTATTATTTTGATTTTAGCTACAGAAAGAGCGAAGCCATTCTTTAAGTGCATTGCACGCTCGTAATTATAGAATTAAAATTAAGAAATTTCGTACTTATTTTCGCATATTTCGGATTTTTCTATACTGATAATAAAATCCTATCAATTTAACTTTATTTCGTTTCCGAATTTTTATAATGGTTTTCTTACAATGTTCGACATTCTTGCTGTTTTCTATTCGGCTATGTCTCTTCTATCTATTGTGGGATCTTTATTTTAAAAATCTGCAGCTTTTTCTCATTTACCAGGAGGTAACAATAAAAATTCCTTGTTGGAAAGAATGTTTCGATTTCGGCATATTTTCTTTACTTGTCTGATAGGGGACAATTTTTGACTATTAAAAATGGAACGTCAAAAACCTTTCATTAAACTTTTCGTTTCAATTTGATATTAACCTCAAAAAGTAAACATTTGACGGATGAGGTTCTGTCTTGAAACTAAAATTGTTCTACAATAATTTTTCTAAGAAGTTTGTTTTCTTTCAAATGTGGTGTTCAAATTAAAAGGTACGAAACGTCATAACAACATAACCGTTAAGATATTTGCCTATATCGCTATTGAGAACGTATCGAGACATCTAGGGACGCCATTGGAGTTTCCGGCGTAAATCGGAGCATACGCAGGAGAGAGCAGAGGTTCTTATAAAGAAGGCCGTCCAATTGACATCCAAGGTCCGCCACTTATTGAATTCATGGAGCTCAGAAGAAACATTAACTCCGACGTCTATTGTGAAACACTGCGAAGACTACGCAAGGCCATCGAGAACAAAAGACCTGGGCTACTCACGGAGGGTGTGGCTCTGCCCCATGATAACGTGCGTCCACTCGTATCCAGGGTCACACTCAAGGAACTGGCCAAGTTCAAGTGGAAGCAGCTCGACCATCCACCTTACAGCCCGGACATGTCACCCTGCGATTTTGTGACATCATAACAATTTATTTGTATCCGCATTCAACCGCTCGTTCGGACATTCAATTTGTTTGTTTTGTCATAAGTGTATAATAATGCTTTGTAACTGATGTCATTTTGGAAATTAGTTTTCAATCAAATTTCTTCTGTTATCAAGGACATCACTATTTTTAATCTATAAACAATACAGACTCTTATAAGTAAAGAAGATGGTTTCAAAACTATTGGATATACCTTTATTAATACTTATTAATTCGGAATAATACCTACACTGGGAAAGTTTTCATTGGAAATTCAAAATTTTTTTTTAATTTCATAGTTTTTTTAAAATTTAATATATTTAAAATACTTTTGTATTTTGTGAAATTTTCAATCTTTCTTTCTTTTAATATCAAGAAAATTTACATTCCTGAAAATAATCATAGAGCAAAGAGCCCCATATCAAATTGAATATGAATACAACGTTATTTGTTATATGAAACAACTATTTCCTAAAATGGAAATAATTGTTGATGCACTGGAATGTTTTTTTGAGATATTTTTTTCAAATAAACATTCCAAATAGTCTTTTCCATAATCCAACCTATAATAATAATAGTGAAAATGTTAAACAAAATTAAGATTTCGTCTAGCAAATGTTAGGTTTGAATAATTCTCATAACAGACATCATTAAACTTCACTCTATCTGTTATTCTCATTTCCTGTATTAATTTTTCAATTCCATCTTCTTTCAAAAAGGAAGAGTCGCAATGAAAGCTTCTCTAATTATTTATTCATTCTTGAATAAGCCTTCAAAGGCAATTTTGTGGATAATTAACCGAAAAGCCTTTTCTATTCAACAGCGGAAGAAGAAAAGCTCTTGCAAGGAATGGACGCAGCTGAGTCAGGCAAGGCTCTAATATCAAGAACAAATTATAGAAATGGAAAGAAAGAATTTTCGCATTCTCAAATTAATACCCATCGGTTGCTAAAAAGTTGGATTGAACATATAATAAAGAATCAAATACATTTTCACATTGATTTTTTTAGGATATGTTACTGAATATACCGTGCAGAATGGTTCTGTCTTGTTACTAAGAATTTCTACAAATCATGAAATTTAACTAAATATAGTTATTCTTTCTGGTATTTCTGTAGATATTTTAACTTTGATCGTATGAAAGAAAATTCTGAAAATTCAGATTTGAATGGCAGGTTGGGCCGGCGCAATAGTAAAGTTGTTAAAGCAATACTCATTTTAATGAATAAAAATATTTATCTGATTTTACTAATAAAAGGTAAGTACTACAATTATGCATTTTTTTGTTTCCTAGCACTTTTTTATATAATTAAGAAATTATATTATTATTTAGCACACAAACAAATAATCTTATTTTGTTCTGATTTTTCGATTTCTAACCATAGAAGTTTAATTCTGAAACCGAACCGTGTTATAATTTTGGTATCAGGTCAGTATCATCATGATGATTTGGTATCATCATGATCAGGTGTTTTTTAATTCGAGAAAATTAGGGTCATAGTGCCTCCAAAAATATTTTCTACATATAGTAAGGAATTTAGTGTACATGCTATTTATTTGATATTTGGTCCGACGCCCAACCGCAAGAGACTTCCATTCGAATCTTAAAATACCTTATAATAGTAGGGTGGTAAATATATTTTACGAATCTGAAAAATTTCCTTTCTTTGTGGATTAGAAATTTCTTTTTATATGAAAAAGCAGTTAAAATATTTCTGAGTTTTAAGCATTCTATAGTCAATAATTTAATATAAAATAGAAATTTAATTCAAAGTGTATTAATCTTTAGATTACTTTTAGCCTACGATTCGTTTCCTGCGAAATTCCTTTTCGACTTTTAGATTACTTTATAAGACTATATTCCTTCAATTATTTTAGCACTGAATCGAACATATGTTACCAAGTCCTGAAAAATCTGCATTGTTACTTCTCGGTAAAAATGGAACTTATTTCACTGTTTCTGTTATGAAAAGGACAAAAAATGACGATATTATCACACTTTTTTTTATCAGCCATGTATGCTATAGTCATCAAACGCTTCGTTTCAATACATTGAGAGAAATAGAATGAAAAACAGGATGTTAACTCCTAGTAATAGTAATAAATTTGTTTCCATTATGTTGTTACTAAATTAGCTTACTAAATAGATGATTCATTCCTTTCAAAAAGATTTTTTTTTACTGATGGTGATTGTCTTCTTTCATTTGTAACTGCCTTGTTCCATATCTCATGAGTTATTTCGCCATTGTAGACCCTCAAAACAGATTTGACTCAATATTTTTGTCAGTAAAATATATTGTTACGAATTTTTTTACCGGGGTTCGTTTGGATAGTGGAAGTGATATGGTGTGGAGAACGCTCAATCAGCAGGCGGAAGTAGAAAAAGAAACAACGACGTTTATTTACACGAAGACACACAGGACAGCACAAAAGCGACAGCTATATACAGCACAGAAGACGATTATCTTCAGCCGAGACGTGTAGCATACAACAGCATACAACCAGAATCTACTGCAGACAGTAGCGCACAGCTCAGTTCAGCACGAGCTTGACTCCGTCGCTTCCGACTACTCCGCTCTGTCCACTCTGACTGACTTCTCCGACTCAGACTTCGTAGCTCTCAAACTCGGACTCCTACTGACTGACTTCGTTGCTCTCGAACTCGGACTACTCTGTCTGGCAGCTGCAGCCCCTTTTATAGGTCTAAGGAGGCGGAGCTAGAAGCGTTTCGACCAATCAGGAACGTTCGAGGCGTATCTCGGTTCCTACTGGACGGATCGGGTAAATTATCGAAGTTTCCGGTATTACCTATTTTGGCGCCAAAGTCGCCAAATTCATCGCCAAGTCGCCAAGTTTGTCGCCAAGCTCTGGGACCTCCGACGCGCCACACGAACTCCGTCCATTCAGATGACTGTAAAACTTTCTTTCTGTTGATGGAACAAACTATGCTATGAAGCCGAATTGCAGGTTTGTAACAATATCATTAACCACGTTGGTAACGTCGCCTGAAGATGACAGCTCTTTTCCCATGGCTTAGTGAAGAACACGAATTAGTGAAAAAACACCAAAATATAAATTAAAGATTTATCTCAGATAATCCTGAAAAATGAGGCATACAGAAATTGAAATTAAAAGGTGCCTCAAAACAGGAAAGAAGAGAAAGGAATTTGAAAAAAACTCGCCTGCTTTAACAAAAAAAAAAAAAAAAAAAAAAAAAAAATCTAAATTAAGGAGTTCTGAAAGTGGTGATAAATATTTTTTTTCAAAATCATAAAGAATCAGTAATTGCGAAAGATTTTCGTTATTCATTAAAAAATAAACATTATTATATATTTAAAAAGGAATAAACCTTTTAAAAGTTTCAAAATATTGTAAAGAACTTAATTTTATGTATAAAATCTTGATATTTAATTTTAAAAAAATCTCATTATTTTATGCAAACAAAATTTGCTTCTCATTTTTATTCTCATTCTCATGTTTATTTCGATAATTTATCAGTGTAGGTCAAAGGTGCAGACTACTCTATGTTGCACCATTCACAAGACGTAAAAATTTTTATAAAAAAATTTAAAAATGCCATAATTAAAATTAAAAAAAATAATGAATACAAAATTAAGAAGAATTAAAATCAGCATTCTCAATAGAATTGAGAAATTACATAGGAAATCAATAAAAAAATAATATTGAAAGTGAGTCGTAGGTACAGTACTTTTCCCCTATTGATGAGAAGGAAAAAAATTCTTATTATCTTGAGAGCCGGTTTAATTTCTCGCATTTCGTTGCGAAATAAAGGAGCAATTTTTCCAAAAAACTGTCTGAAGTTCCTGAACACCCATCCATCAGCAAAAGGAGTGTATTGCTTTTGGACGAGAGGAGAAGCACTCTTCTATTGTGCCTGTCATGAATGGAATTCCGATCAATGAAATTGTTATAGAAAAACAGGTCCAAATTATCCTCTTTAAAACTAGGAAAAGACACTGCGATGATCATTGAGATAAATGAAGACATTTGTCCTCTTTGAATCAGCGGTGTGTTCCAGGCCGGAACAAAATATTATTATTGATTTCATTTCAATCCTTTTGAAAGCAAATCTAAAAACTGAATTTTATGCTGAATCTGAGAAATTTTTGTTGAATTTGAGATATTACATAAATTATGAAAAATATTTTGTAGTTCACATAAGACTTAAATACCGAGCGATTCTGTTTGCAATACTCACATTCAATAATAATAATAAAAATAAATAACAATAAAGATGATAAATAAAATAAAACGCTTTGTTTTATTAAAAATTATCTTTATATTAATTGCAATTTCAGCATTTCCACTTTAAATTAAAGTTGAAGTTTTACCGGAAAAGGCAACAAATTAGCAAAATATATATAGTAAATTGAACGAAACGATCTAAACAACAGCATAAGTTTGGTATGACTATCAAAATTTGAAGATTAAAAATGCTTTGTTTGAGAATCTATTAAGAGACCAGTTACTTAAAATATTTAATTGAAAATTGTAGCGAGCGGTAATACTGGCGAACCGGCTGGTCGCCAAAGTCGGCTAGTCTCTAATAAATGTGAATTTTTATTTTAGAATAGTGTTTTTCCAGCCGATTGAAACCAAAGTTTGGCAAAGGACTACAAATTATATTTGCCTAATCACATACCAAATTTGGCCTATTTATGTTATTGTATTTTGAAGTTACAGCTTTTATAGGCTTCAAAAAGTACAGACCGATAGGCGTTCAATGCCTTGTTGGAATTTGCCCATTATTTGATAGGTGCCTACATCATAGATGTATTTGCGTATTGAATTTTTTCCATCTGGCTATCTTCGTTTTGTAGGTGATATGTGAACTTATATTCGAATAGCTAGATAGACAGACATCTTCATATTTTGCTCAAATTTTAATGAAAAAAATCTATAAATTTGGTGTAAAGAGCGTACATCAAATTTCATCCTTTTACTTCAAAGCGATTTTTAATTATCTCTGTCACAGACAGACATAAAGGCGAAAACGAGTTTTTCGAACTCACAAACGTGATATTCGTCGGAATCTCGCGTTCGAATTGTTTGAGAACTATGATATTTTTTGCATGCTCTTCCTATGCGAGAAAGTAAAAAGTTATATTCACTTCGAGTGTATTGATACATATCGTAAATATTATTTAAAAATACTGATTAAACAGCAAACTTAAAATTTTAAAAAAAATTAGGGGTTTTTCAATAACTAATTGTGTTGATGAGTGATACAAAATCTTCATTTATTTAACTCCGCATTAAGTTCAGGAATTACATTCTAAAATAGACTTAATTTTTTTTTTGTTGCATACTTTAAAGAAACATTTATTAACATTTACGTTATATCGTTTCAATCCTGCCTTCAAAAATCCTCAGTGTCTATTGACAGTGCTTTGGAAGCACTTTTAGAATATTATTTCTTTTACTTCCTAAATAAAGAAAATATTATAAGAATATTTCGTTCTAAGTAACATTCGATGCACTGAAAACGAGATTAATGAATCATTTTATGCCTGACTTGATATGGAATAGAAGTTTTTAAAAAAGGATAAACCATGTTTTGAGAATCCTTCGTACAAAATTAATGTCTGTGTCATCTGAATTTGAAACATTTTTCGTATTTGCCCAAATCAGCTCTCGGAGATATTTTCTACCTTCTTTATTCATGGAATACATTTTTACTTCAATCATTCAACCGCATGTCATTAATCAAAAGGTGTGAAGTAGAAGCACATGCAGAATTCGAAAAACAATTGCACGGATTGTTAAGCAAATGGAAAAACACAGCGGGAATTCGAAATTCTCTGCTCGCTTTTTTCTTATTTTTTTTATTTAAAAGAGCTTTTTACTCTTTTTTATAGTTTTTTTTAATAAGAAAGGATTTTAATAGAGAATAAAGATAAAAAAAGCTTTAAATTTTTTAAAAAGTGTTTTAGCTATTAACATGGCACTTAAGGGCATTTTATTATCGTTCTTCGGTGGGTTTTACCATGATATTTAATATCCACCTTCTGTACATTTGAAGACCTGGCAATTCGTGATTAAAAGCTCGCAAATTGATTTTTCATCATAATAGGAGTTTCATGGGAATTTAAAAGAAGAAAAACGTGATTAGTAATGTTTTAAAGAATTGTTTTGTTTTACTTTACAGTTCAGATATTAATAATTTTCCCTTCTTTTATCAGATAACAGTATGCATTCAAAAACTTGGGAGGCCACGGTGGCCTGGTGGTAAGGTCTCGGCTTCGGAACCGAAGGGTTTCAGGTTCGAGACCCGATTCCACCGAAGAACCGTCGTGTAAGGGGGTCTGTTGCACGTTAAATCCGTCCTGACCAAACGTCCTCCCGCTGGTGTGGAGAGGGGGGTGCCAGCTCAGGTGTCGTCCTCGTCATCTGACCGCGGTTCAAAATTACGAGGTCCGTCCCAAAACAGCCCAAGTGTTGCTTCAAACGGGACGTTAATATAACTAAACCAAACCAAACCAATCAAAAACTTGGGTTTTAACACATCGACTGGCAGTCTTTCCAATATATTCTTAAATACATATGTTACCTATATATGTAGCTAAAATTACATCTTTATTGAATTTCTAAGCTATGTTTTACAATATATAAAGTATTTCAGAATTATTGTACACATTACAAGAGTACAGAAAATAAAAGATAGAGTTTCTGGAAACAAAATACCTTTACAAAAATTCTCAATGGAATAACAAAAATGAATAAATTTCGATATGAGATACTTTGTAAAGGTGTAGAATTTTCCCGTGATGGCGTGAATTAATGTTATTGATTTGAAGGCATCTAAAGAGTTATTGATTGTACAGCTCACTACGATACGCTGCTTCAGTCAATGCAAATTAATAAAAATTTTCTAATGTATTCAAGATTTTATATAAAACAATTGAAAAAAAAGTCCAAAGGAATCAAATCTGGGAAAAAATGACCTTGCTACTTAACGATATTTTTTCATGCAATTCTCAACATACAAATTTTTCCATACAATTTTTTCTCTCAATTCTTTAATTTTCACATAAATCAACAGTAATTTATCTGATTCAGGAATCAAAATGGCTTTAAAGCAAAATTTAGGGTTTCATATTGACAATACATGACTACTATTTTCTTAGATTTTTTACATTTTGTAACATCTGATAATGCTGAAATACCCAACATTCGCTGACTACAATTTTTCACACAATTTATAAATAAAAATATTAAAATACAGAATGATTATTACATAATATCTAATAGTGATTTAGAAAATTAATCGGTAATTTAATTATTACACCCAAATACTTTTGCAAATTGACTTCTCTAAATGTTTTACGCTTTTTCTTGAACTAATAATAATGTTCTTTCTGCCAATAAATGCATTCAAAATACTACGCCACATTTTTTTTAATCATTATTATGAATTATTGTAATTCTTATTGTACGCAATGAGATGTTATCTATTTATGTTTTATATTAAATATAAATGGTGCCCCAAAATTAACGCGAGATTTAAATTTGCCACCATTCTTTCACTAAAGTCTTGGCAACCCTATTAAAAAATAATTTGGCAGTTAATACTTTAGGTTTAGTAAAAATGGAGTCTTACACAATACAATTGCGTGTTAACGCAAAATTTGAATTAAATGAATAAATAAAAAAAACATGTTTTTTTTTCTTTATATATTTTTATTGAATTGCAAATTACACAGGATAAGGTTATGTATGGAATAACGCATGGGGAAATGGTCTCTATGGCTTTGCTGGCGCATGTGCACTCTTTCGTCGAAATTTTCCACGACTATTTTCATAAAAGTGAATTTTATTGATGTAGCGTTGAATTTTCTCCTTTAATACACGCATGCTTGTGGGCTTGTTGGCATAGACTCTTGACTACAAATAACGCTCATAAAAATAAATCGAATAGAATTAAATCTCCCGATCTAGGAGGCCAATTCTCAAATTTTCGTACTGTGGTTGTCAGACATTCATTATTTATGAAATGCTGTTCAACAATAAAACACGTTGTTCTATTGCTTAACATTCCATTTTTACAAACCCTAAACTATCAGCTGTCAAATGGATGGCCAGCACTTTACTGCACGAATGGTGGCAAATTCAAATCTTATGTTGATTTTGGAACATCCATTAATAACCAAATTACCTCATGGTTATATCTCGGCATATCAGAATCCACTTTGTTTCTTAGGAAACTGCAAAACCGTGATTGCAAAATTGTTCAGGTTTCGAACATTAAATAGATGAATATGAATGAATATTTCATTTATAGATTGATTAAACATATTTTACACATAATAATAGATCAATAAATTTGTCAAAATTGGCATCCATCAAGAAGGAAAATTAAAGTCGAAACACAACATTTAGAATATAATGAAAATTCTAATTCTAGTGTATAATAGCAATTATCTATTTATCAGTTTTATGATTTGAACTATGTTATGCATTTTTGGATATATATTACACTATTTTTAAGACTGCTTTTAATTATCTTAAATTGACTTTATCTTATTAATTATTTTATAATTTTTTGATTATTAACAGGATGATTCAAATTAAACAGAAATATTTATTGAAAATATTATTATATTAGTTAATTTATTATATTATTCACTGTTTAAAAGCATTTTTCATTTTTTTTTATTGTCAGACAAAAATTTCACAAACAAATGGTTGCGAAAAAAACTTTATTGAAGAAAATAGGATTAAAAAATTAACCGCAAAAGAATTATCAGCTAATCTATTTCTTTAAAATGGCACAAGAAAAAAACCAATACACCAATTCCATATATATGTGTCAAAACAGTGCGAGCAATTTGAATGCGAGAAAAGGAATGAAGAAATAAAAAAAGAAGCATTTTTTGCACTGTGTCGATGAAACACATTTCGAAAGTAGCATTCCGTGGATACCTACCAAATAAAAACAGAAAGTAGGACATTCTTCTTGGGTAGAGAGTTGAGTTGAAGTGGGGTGGAGGTGAATGGGGAGATTTTAATAAAAGTGTACGAAGAGATCCAATGAAATCTTGAAAGATATTCACTTTCATGTTATGCAAAAGTAAGTGTGCGGCAAAAGTGACAAGGCCTACTTTTTTCAACCACTTTTTACAAAGATTCGGCCTATTTGCTACTTTTGACAAGATGTTCAAACCTATTATAAGCGTACCCCTGAGAATACCTGTTAGGCCCGTCAGTACGAGGTAAAAATAATGATAATAATGATGGTAAATAACTGGCGGGAGAAATCTTCCCAAAATGTCCTCGTATACTTTCTAATAAATATGAATATGTGATTTAGACACGTTTTCCCCAACTGATTGAAATCAAAATTATATATATATATATATATATATATA
>JAPMOR010043245.1:0-11703 GCA_026543865.1 Argiope aurantia
AATATCGGAAATGGAGCGGCGACTTCACACTTTCCAGTGAATTCACCGCTCCGATAGATCTCAGTGATATGCAATTCAATGATACGATACTTCCAATAACCGGTCCGTTCACTTTTCAATCCATTCACAGGTTTCTCCTTTTCTGTTTTGTTCGAGAGTTTTCATTGGACAAATGGTATCGATTGTTACGTTCCAGTGAAGTCACCGCTCCGTTAAATTTCAGTGATATCGTATCGATTGTTACTTTCTATCGTGATCCAAAACCTGTAATCGAAATATCAAGATCGTATTAACCTTTACGCTGCGGCAACCCAAACTCGAAAAAGTTACTTTGAATGCGGGCATTCAGTGAGAGAAACTAGAAGATGCTTTCCCCTTCTTTTAAAGGCGTTTGTTGAAAATAATCGCTTCGATTTCAACCACCCGTAGAGTTAATGGGTCATCTGTCCCCTCCTTAGTAAGCGGGTTGCTTTACTTTGTTATTTCGGATCGTCCGAACCCTAGAGAAGGTATTTTATCTCAGTTTTATTTTATTTATTTTTTCCTGAAGATTATTCCAGCAATTATGTAGGAGAAATTGCAATAATAAATAAATTGCAAATGCGATATCTGCTGAATAGTTTAGTACATTAAACATTAATTAAAAAAAATTTTCAATTATATTTAAAATTAAATCAATTTCTCAAGCATTACTGAAGCTGTGAATTTAGCTGACAACGTTTGAACACATAATTGTGAATTTTATTTTATTTTTATAATTTTAACTCATCAATTTTAATAAAATGTAATGATTTATATATAATGTATTAAAGATCCTAATTATTTATATATTCTTTTTAAAAGTATTCACGTCTCTTTGTGCATCACGCATATAACAATTATTTGCTGTTTTGTAAATTAAAAACATCTTTAAAAGATTTTATAATATTATATTGCTCCCATAGAAATCGAATATAATTTTTATTCCTAACATAGTTTGAACGGTTTTTAATATAATTACTAGTAACGTTTTCCTATTCTATTGTCGATTCTTAAGATTTATAGTAGTGATTTTTTTTTCTGAGAATTTCAATTACTCTTTGCAGTGTAGTAGTTTTGAAAACTATGCTCAATTTTACAGACAGTAAATACCTGAATTATAACGAAAAATTATTTTCCTGCAGAAAAGTTTACTAATACGTAGGTAATCACCAAATTAAAGACAATTAAATTTTAAAAGTAAGATTAGATATGGTTTACTTAGAATTCGATACATAAGATTACATTGCGCTAATATTACGTTGAAAAGTAGTTAACAAAAAACTTAAATAAAAAACAAAAAAACTTAAAACAATATATTTGGCATTCTAAATGATCAGCATTCGTTATTAAATACAAGTTTTACTAGCAGCTGATTTAGATTTTCTTTCAGAAATGCTTAAAATTAAATCTAGAATTCCTGATATTTTTTATGCAGCTACTTTATTTCATTTCAATACAAATATTTCTAGAATAAATTATTGAAGTTGATTGAAATGAAGGTATAAAGATTTTAATATTTTTCTTCTGATATAGAAGAACTACTAATCATTATTTTTGATAGATTTTAACAACCTCCTTCAATATTTTAAAAGTAGAATTATAACTTTTAATGAATGATTAATTATTAAATTAATCGATTACATAAATTATGAAAATTAATGGTAAAACCGACAGGTTACTTAAAAATCAAAACCAAAATGTATTTTTAGCAGGAATATATCTAGTTCAAGTATTAAAATTTAAAGCTGAAAAAAACTGTAGGTCGTTTTAATACTGTGTTAGACTAATACATATTGACTGGGAAGTATATATGCCCAATGCCTCCAGTAAAAGTGGAAGGGGTAAGCATGAAGACAAAACAAAGTGTTTTGTCACTTTATAATGTAAAATATAATGACAGAGTGAAAAAAAAAAACCGAGGTTCCATTTAGTTTTTCTGCATCATTTGTTACGAATGGGAGCGAAGAAGTAACAATTTGTCTAGGGTGCCTATTACCTTCATAATACTATTCCGTCAGAAATTCTTTTTGTTCAAATGATTAGTGAATTCTTTCAAGTAAATTCTTGGTTCAAATATTTAGACAAATAGATGGGCCCAACTATAACCATATATTAAAATTACAAAATTATATTAAGTTAAAATATTAAGGAATTTATAAAGTTAAAAAATTAAGAAACAGAGGGAAAGACGAAAGTTTTCAACAAGTATTTCCTGTTACGTAAGCATGTCGCCCCGCCTCTCACTTGTAACGCCCTCTTGCGGTATATATAAAAAACCATCAGTCTTTGTAACATCATCGACGTAGCAGCATGCCGAAAGGCAAAGCTCAAAGGAACTCCCGAAAGCGGAGAAACAATAAAATCTTTAAAAACCAAAAAAGGTCCGTCATCATTATTGAACCTCTCCATTCTGGTCCTAGCGACCCGGAGACGAATTAGCGAAAATATAGAAAAAAATAAAACTCAAAAAGCCAAAGAGTTAAATAGAATCCGTGGAAGGATAAAGGCGAAACTAACAGGTATTAAAAAAAATTGTTGAAAGTAGTTCAACGGTTGAAGAAGAAAATAAATTTATATTCAGCTGTCAACAAAAGCTGGCAATTGTCGAAGAAATAAAAAATGAATTAGAAATTTTATTCAAAGATTATTTAGAAATCGACGAAGATGAAACACTTAGCCAGAAGTGCGATCAAGAAATGTTGGATATCGAAGAAGAAAGAAACGAAATAGAGGTAAGTTTGAAATGCTTACTCTCTAATTATAATGTTAAGGAAAATGCATTTTATAATATAAATGATCAAAATTAAAATTTGAAAGCCTATATCAATCATATTGAATTAAAAACGAAACTTCCGGAAATTCCTTTACCGCTATTTTACGGAAAAATGGAAGAATTCAGTAACTTCAAAAATCAATTTATGTGTCTAATAAACGATAATACCGAATTAACGAATAATCAAAAGTTATTTTATTTAAAAGCTGCTCTCCGTGGTAAAGCTAAATTTATAGAAACAAGTGATGATACATTTGAGTCACTGTTTGCTGCTCTAGAAGAACGCTTTGAAAATAAGCGAGCAGTGGTTGATATTCACATTCGAAATATGCTAAAACTGGAAAAATTAAATTTTGAGTCTGCAAAAGGCTTACGAAATATCACAGACACAATAAATAAAAGTTTGAGAGGTTTAAAAAAGTTTGAATTTAGAATGTAATGACTTAACAAATGCTATATTAGTAAATATAATATTAGAAAGACTTGACAAAGAGAGTAGAAAGGCATATGAAATGTCCATACAATCAAAACAAATACCTTCATTGAAGGAGCTCTTGCAATTTTTAGAATCAAGAGCGATGGCACTCGATCAATTAGGGAAATACCCTACAAGTAACAAATTCCAAAAGGAATTTCAAGGCGCAATAAATAAGCCAAAAAACTTTCTTCTTAATGCGAATAAACTAAGTAATGTAAAGCCATACATTTGGAATTAGTTACCGATCTAACGTCCAATGCTTTAATTGCAACTTTAAAACGTTTCTTTGCCCGACGCGGTAAATGTGCATGTATATTTTCTGATAACGCAGGAAATTTTTTGGAACAAATTCAGAATTAAAAAGATTGAAAAATTAATGAGTAATCCTGATGATACTTTAAATAATTATTTAACTACAGAAAGTATTGATTGGAAATTTATTCCCCCAAGATCTCCTAATTTTGGAGGCTTGTGGGAATCAGGTGTCAAATCTTTTAAATTTCATTTAAAGAGAGCTGTAGGTTCTATAAAACTCACATTTGAAGAATTTTTAACATTAACTGCAGAAATCGAAGGTATTCTAAATAGTAGACCTATTGTACCTTTATCTACGGATCCTAATGATTATACAGCTTTGACTCCGGGACATTTCTTAATTGGCCGTCCAATAACTTCAATTACTGAACCACAATTAATTGAAAAATCAGATAATTATTTGTCAAAATGGCAAAAATTAACTAAATTATTACAACAAGTTTGGAAAAATTGGAAACGGGATTATTTGAATAATTTACATCTTAGAAACAAATGGCAGTTTGCTAAGAATAATGTAAATCTTAATGATATGGTTGTAATCAAAGATCCAGATTTACCTCCATATAAATGGAGTCTGGGTAGAATTCAAGAATTAATAAAAGGTTCAGATGGTTTAGTCAGAGTTGTTGTAATAAGAGTTTTGAATGGGGTTATTAAAAGAGGTATTAGTTAAATATGTTTACTCCCAAACAATTAATTGGATTTACATATTTATATGATTGTAAGATAATATATAGAGACTTTAACTCATTTGTATATATAAGAATTATTTCAGTATTATTTTGTGTAAATTTGTATATAAGAATTATTTCAGTATTTTTTTTAAATTTTATTTTATAGTTATTCATTTTTTGTAATAATTCTGTCGAATTTATTGTGATGTGTGAAATTCATATAGTGTCTGAATGTTGAAATTGTGCAATTTCAAGGCGGGAGTATGTTACGTAAGCATGTTGCCCCGCCTCTCACTTGTAACGCCCTCTAGCGGTATATATAAAAAACCATCAGTCTTTGTAACATCATCGACGTAGCAGTACGCCGAAAGGCAAAGCTCAAAGGAACTCCCGAAAGCGGAGAAACAATAAAATCTTTAAAAACCAAAAAAGGTCCGTCATCATTATTGAACCTCTCCATTTCCCACAAATGAAATTATGCACTCATTTCATACCTCTTAGGAATGTTACTTTAAAAAAATGCCGCCAAAGCAGGGTTCACAAGACTCATTAGCGCCAACAAGTGATAATAACACCTGCTGGACGAAATCTCCTAACCCTAAGGGGTGCGACACAAAAGAGAAGCGATTTTACGAGCCAATTAGGGTTCAGCTGGAAAGTTCAAGTGGGGGAACGAAATTCAAACTCGTTACTGATACAACTGTTGTACCGCGCCGTAAGGACAGGTAAAAATAAATCTGGTACAACTGTTGTACCAGCCGTAAGCTAGAGGTTAAGGATTTGAATCACACCCCTTTTTGAAAAGTATTGATCACTGCTATTTGTGACTTTATGATATTGGTCACGTAATAGCCGCTCGTAAAATATTCGTCATCCCTATATCAAGGATTTGAATCACACCCCTCTTTGAAAAGTTTTGATCACTGGTATTTGTGACTTTTTGATATTGGTTACGTAATAACCGCTCCTAAAATATTCGTCATCCCTATTCCCACCCCTCTTTGAATAGGGATGACGAATATTTTACGAGCAGTTTTTACGTAACCAATATCAAAAAGGCACAAATACCAGTGATCAATGATTTTCAAAGAGGGGTGTGATTCAAATCCTTAATACGATCTTATTGGTGATATTACGATTACAGGTTTTGGATCACGATAGAAAGTAACAATCGATACTATATCACTGAAATTTACCTCAGCGGTGACTTCACTGGAAAGTAACAATCGATGCGATCTGTCCAATGGAAGCTCTTGAACGAAACAGAAAAAGAGAACTCTGTGAATGGCTTGATTCTCGATTCGGACTCCGAATGGAGAGGACGTGTTTGGAGAGAGCTCCGTCACCGGAGGAGCAGGAGCTGCTTTTGAGCATAATGTCACCAAAGAAGCCGACTGAATTCAGAGCACCGACCTCCCGGACTGGTCCTTTTCAGGACCATTGCGGAAAGGGGGATCAGGGCTCTTCCTGTGAGGAAATAATGGATACAAGGTCAGAGGGACAGATACGAGTACAGCAAGATCAGAGGAAAGATGGATTACCAATTAGACCGACATCGCCGTCATCGATCATCATCACAGAGGAGTATATAGCTGAACATGCTCTAGAGATAACCCAAGCCATCTCAATGAAGGAAACGCTAGGAAACTGGGCGCAGGCGCTAACAGCAGCCAAAGATGAGACGACCTTCAACCAAGTAAAGAAGGAGATAGCGCAGGTAAGCGGCTGTCTCAATAACCTGTTGTTAAAATTAGGGATCCCCCTGTTTAAATTGCCAGAAAATGTAAGAAAACTAAATGTAATCTGTGAAAGGGTTAAAAGTAAAAACACCCCAGCACAACCTCTAATGTTGATAAAGCTAATGTAAAATTAAATGTCAAAACCACTCCAAAAAGGAAAATAGATGTGAGTGGAATAAATAAAAAGAACCCAACTACGCCGAAAGGCAGTCCAATTAAAGAAAGGATAAAAAGAGTAGCAGATGAGGATGGGTTTATAGCCCCGGCTGCCCACCTCATCAGAAAAGTTAAAAATTTAAAAATTAATAACGACTAAACTAATAATGAAATCAAAACTCAAAAAGTTCCAGAAGGAATTGAAGAGGTTGTGTTAGACGATGAGGTCGGTGCTGAAATGCCACCTGCACAACCAAAACAAAGAAGAGTGCCGCCCTTCTTTGTTACCCCCCGAGCAGACTTTAGAACGATGCTCAATATTCTAAAACTTGAGGCTCCTTCCCTACGCTCAGTTATGAGCAATAAATTCTTAAAAATTACAGTCGAAACTGAGGAAGAGCACCGAAGCCTTTCCCATCTCCTCGAAACTCAGGGTGCTGAGTTTAAAACCTTTATGTTAAAAACAGATAGGCCCATAAAGGTCGTACTTCGAGGACTTCCCTCCTGCATTCCTATTGAGGAAATTAAAGAGGAAGGGTTCACAGTTGTCAGTATGACTCAACTGTCAAAATTCTAGACTAAGTCACCGATGCCGTTATTCTATGCACAGATTGCAAACGGCCCTCTGTCAGAAACGGTCTACACTCTTACTGAAATGTTTGGCACGAAAATTTCAGTGGAGCGTTACAGAGGAAGGAAGGGGCCTTCTCAATGCTGGCGGTGTCAGGGCTTCTTCCACAGCTCTGAAGCATGCAAACTACCTATAAAATGTGTCAAATGTGCAGGACCTCACAGAGCTAAAGAATGCCCGTTAGCTTATGAGGATAAACTCACTTGTGCAAATTGTGCAGGTGATCATGCAGCGAACTGGCGCCAATGCCCCCGTTTCCCTAAACCAAGTGGTAGAAACAACACCACTACTAACTTCCAAAAATCCCACCCCTCCAAAAAATCCATATGGGATTTACCCAGGACGCACCGACCTCCAAAAAATTTCAGAAAAGTGGAAAAAATGTGTCATATTCAAAAATTCTGACGAATTCAGAGTCAGAATTTCCTTCATTAGAGACTCCACTGGAGAGCGAAACAATCTCACCAGCTGCTAAAACCCCTATTCCAAATCAGTCGGTCCCAGCGGATGCAATTAATACCAAAATTTTTACCGACATCTTTTCAGGTCTAGCTATGCTCATGAGAGAAGACTGGTGCGATGCACCTTTTCTACTCCAAGCTTATAAAAAAGCTTTACCAGCAATTCGTGCTGCATCCCACGGTGCTGATATGGCGTATTTTCTATTCAACGAATACGTCAGTCTTAGTTACGGTCCCCAACGTTAATGTTCAATCGTAACAACACAATAAACTTGCATAATCTTAAAGTTTGCACCTGGAACACAAATAGTCTGCGGCCCAGGATAGCTGAGGTGAGAGACTTTGTATCAGAGCAAAATCTTGATGTGTTATTCGTACAAGAGACCCTACTCCCCCCGGAGTGCACACCCCTAATCGCTAATTACCGGATTTACAAAAATAGTAGATCCGGGGATAGTTTTAATCGTAAGCGCATTTATGGAGGTACTTGTATTTATGTGAAATCAATAATTGAACATCACGTCATCCCCACTCCCGTTTTAGAGAGGATAGACGCGACAATTGTTGAGGTTAAATTAGGAAATCTCCCCCCTCTCAAAATTGTGTCAGCTTATGTACGATCTGGGAGTTCGTACACATTCCCTCTGGAGGATTTGAAAAAACCTTTAAATTTAGACCCAAACGTCATCATTGTGGGCGATATGAACGCAGGGCATATCGCGTGGAATAATTATAAAACCACGAGATATGGAATGCAGTTGTTTAATTATCTTGCAACGCAGGACGGAATCAATGTTTTGGCGCCCCACTCTCCAACTCACATTAATCAAGTTAGGTCTAATGATTCCGTCATAGACTTCGCAATATTAAAGCGAATTCCTTTCCACTCTCAAATTAGAGTGCTAAATTGTTTAGATTCAGATCACCTTCCAGTAGTTTTGACTTTTAATGCTGGAACCTTTTCTCTAAATTCACCAGCACAATTCTCCACCAACTGGGAGAACTTTCGGCATATCTTAAATTCAAACCCCCTACCCCCCCTCAAAATTAATAGCAATGATGACGCAGAATTTGCAGTTGGTAGTCTAGGCAAAATTCTAACAGAGGCACTCGCAGAAGCCTTGAAACCAAAATTTGATAAACCTCCAGAGAAGCTTCCTTTAGAAATACAAAACAAAATTAAACTGCGAAATTACCTGGGAAGAATTTGGCAAAGTTCTAGCGAACCTCAAGTGAGAACGGAACTTCGCAGAACCCAGGATGAGATAAAAGGTTTAAAAGTAGGTCACTTCGAGCAACGCCGAGCGGAACAGTTCGAACACATGGACGCACGTGGCCTCTGGCACCGCACTTCCTTTCTTAGAAAACCATTATCCCCGATCCCCCCTCTAAGGGGGGAAACGGGGTAACTCGCTCTTGCTCCCATTGAAAAGGCGGAAGTTTTGGCAGATAGCCTACAGAACCAGTTCGCGCCACACACAGACACGTGGCTGTCGAACCCCCCCCCCTGACTAACTACGTCACAGAACAGCTAGAGAGTTTCCAGACACGTGCACATGTAAACAACCTTGAACCCGTTCGGCCAACGGAGATAATGGAATTTATGAAGCACGTTAAGCTGAACAAATCGACAGGTCTGGATTTAATCACAAATCGCATGATTAAAAACCTCCCCCCTAGGTTTATTTTATATTTAACTTTTTTGATAAATAAATTAATGAAACTTTGCTATTTCCCCGATTGCTGGAAAACAGCTGTGGTTGTCCCTATTCCAAAACCAAACTCCGATTTGACTTTACCTCAAAATTTCCGTCCCATCTCACCAGTTAGTAGCCTGAGCAAAGTGTACGAATCTGTGCTTCTCAAACGCCTGAATCAATTTCTCAGCGACAATAATATTTTAATTTCCGAACAGTTCGGATTTTGTTAAAATCTGTCGACGAATCACCAGCTAATTCGTGTTACAGAATTGATTCACAGTGGCTTTGTGAAGTCTCAAACCACAGGTGCACTTTTTCTGGACGTAGCCAAAGCCTTTGATAAAATTTGGTACGAAGGGCTTTTATTCAAGTGCATGCGACTTGGATTTTCGGCGCAATTTGTCAAAATTTTACGCTCGTACCTACTTTCTCGTAATTTTCGGGTGCGAGTTAATGATGTAATGTCTTCCCCCAGACCAATACTGAGCGGTTGTGCTCAAGGGAGTTTACTCTCTCCAACACTTTTTAACATTTATGTTAACGATCTACCTAGAGCTAGTAACTGTCACTTAGCAATTTTTGCAGACGATACCGCCATCCTAACACAGCATAGGGATCCAAACATAGTCATAGCAAACATACAACAGTACATGATCATTTTACAGTGCTGGCTGATCGGTTGGAAAATAAAAGTCAACCCAAGTAAATGCGCGTGCCTCCTGTTCACTAAAAAACTGGTAATGCCTGACTTAGCCCCAATCCAAATTTTTGGCCAACCCGTCCCCTTTGTAAATGAATATAAATACTTAGGGTTAGTTTTAGACGCAAAATTAAGCTTTAATAGTCATATTAAAGCAGCCCTCACCAAAGCTACAAGAACGAGTGTTAAACTCAACAGCATAATTTCTCCTAGGAGCAAGCTATCGATTAGGCTCAAGCTTCTGCTCTACAAAGCTATTTTAAGACCAATTTTAATGTATGGCTCCCAAATTTTGGGGGCCACTTCTGCCACTAACATTAAGAGGTTGCAAGTTTTTCAAAATAGGCACCTGATGAAGATTGTAGACGTCTCCTGGTATATCAGGAGGAAAATTTTACATGACGATCTCAAAATTGATCCTGTTTCGGAATTTATTAGAAGAACATCAATCAAATTCTTCGAAAAACTGCCCCAGATTCGTAACAAGTTACTTAATTTACCTGCATATGATCCAGCAGTATCCAGCTCGAGGAAACGACCGAGAGCTGCGATAGACAACGTATATATAAACTTTCCCTCAGTTAAAAAGCTGAGAACTAATTAACTCTGTTACCAATCTGGAGGATTAAACTTATCAAAATTATTTGTTTTGGCCTAAGATAGCTACGATGAGCTACACGCGTGAAATTTCTTGAAATTTTTCCTTCAGAAAATTTATTTTAAAAAACAGTCCCCATAGTTAAGGCACGTGCAACGTAATTCCATTAAATTTCCCTCTAGTTTATCCCATAGATAATATTATATTATTTTAATCAATTAATTTTATCATAAATAATAATAATATAAATTAAATACCAAATTTCATGACGTTAGAGCTTTATTGCGCTCGTCCAAACTAGTTTCAATTAAATTTCACTTTTCCCTAAACTAACAAATTAAAGTAAATATTCCAAATTATGATGTGGAGGTGCTCGTGACCACTTTGTCACATCGCGGAACTCCGAAAAATCACGACATTGCCGTTGCCGTGAATGGCTTGAAAAGTGAACAGACCGGTTATTCTTCGAATTATCGTATCATTGAATTGCATATCACTGAAATTTATCGGAGCGGTGACTTCACTGGAAAGGGTGAAGTCGCCGCTCTACTTCATGAAAGTAATCTTTACTTTCAGATATTCGCATTTGATGATGCACTATTCCATACAAATCCTGTTTAATTGCTGGTGACTTGACTTTGTATATATTCCGTTTACTGCTGGCGCCATCTATTGGTAAAATATAGAACTAAAGTAAACAATTTAAAGAAATGACATATATATATTTAATTCAAATTTTTCAGAAAATGGCTTACTCCAATAAAGATATTAAATAAATAGTTTTGAAAAAAATCAAATTTAAGAAGTAAGCTGAAACAGATAAATTTATTCAATCACACGTTACTTAAGTATTAAATTAAATATTAAAGTAGATTATTAAGTAATATATTATAGTAAAAGTAAGTAATTAAATTAAATTAAGTATTAATTACAATTAATAAATTTTATATTTAATATTAAGTAATAATTTATAATATGATTGAAATAACAGATATTTAGAAGAAATATTTAAAAATAACAATAGCAAAATTATTTGTTATTCAAAAAATCGTGGATTATAGGGATGACGAATATTTTACGAGTTATTACGTAACCAATATCATAAAGTCACAAATACCAGTGATCAATACTTTTCAAAAAGGGATGTGATTCAAATCCTTAATACGATCTTACTGTTGATATTTCGATTACAGGTTTTGGATCATGATAGAAAGTAACAATCGATACGATATCACTGAAATTTAACGGAGCGGTGATTTCACTGGAAAGTAACAATCGATACCATCTGTCCAATGAAAACTCTCGAACAAAACAGAAAAGGAGAAGCCTGTGAATGGATTGAAAAGTGAACGGACCGGTTATTGGAAGTATCGTATCATTGAATTGTATATCACTGAGATCTATCGGAGTGGTGAATTCACTGGAAAGTGTGAAGTCGCCGCTCCATTTCCGATATT
>JAPMOR010043248.1:8810-43614 GCA_026543865.1 Argiope aurantia
ATTCAGTTAAATTAACTGAATTGATTACTTTAACTAAAATATGGAAAAAGTTTTTTGCCATTCTAAGATGTTTGATTCAGTTAAATTAACTGAATTGATTACTTTAACTAAAATATAGAAAAAGTTTTTTGTCATTCTAAGCTGTTTGATTCAGTTAAATTAACTGAATTGATTACTTTAACTTAACCACTGCTCTATTCTTTTGGGTCTTTTTTAAATGCATATTTATTAATGCTGTTTCATCTCAATACATACAAGAAAATGTGATTGCTATTAAGTTTATTAATTATGTTAACTGAAACTATTAACAGATCTATTGACTTATTCGAACGCAAAAATTTATCTTAAAATCATTACATTACATTAGATATGATAATTATAACAACAGAATATATACAATACTTTTCTGCTTTTCTTATTTCTGGTTCCTGAGGTTGACAAAAAATCCCTCTGAAATAACTATATTGAAGAAATATTCAAAACGTGAGTTATTGAAATGTATGCATACTGGAGTGATTATGATTATTATGATTCCATTACACATTTCTTAGAATTATGAAGTAAAAACTTATTCAAGTTCATTCACTTTACTTTGAAAACTATGTTCATGATTCATTTCTTTAGATATTGCACACAGTTACTAAATGCATATCTATTTATATCTAATCTAATATGTATTTAAAAATATCTATGGTAGTGAATCATATCCTTAGATATTTTATAGAGAAACTTATATCTATTCAAATTGATTTGCTTTGCATTGTTAAAACCTGCGTTAATGATTCATATATTTAATATTCCATTAGTCGCGCCTTATCTGACAGATGCAGAAACATTTCTTTTTTCCATAACTAGATGATATGTCAGAGAAAAAATTATTTCTTCCTACCTTTCCATGATGCTAAGGAAAAGAATATTCGTTTTTGTTTGTGTCTGTTTTAAACTGTGCCTTTTTATATTATTGTTAATGTTAACAATATATTCAGATATATCTGACTGATGCAGCGCGACCTCATTTATTTGAAAAAAGAAAACATAACTAACAGAGTGTTAAATATTGCGCCCAAAACTAATTCATAGCAAAAGCAATTCTTATAACTTTTAAAAAGTAAAAAAATCATGAAGAACTAAGAGATCATAAGACATTAGTGATGTTCAATGATAAAATGAAGCAACTGATCAGTTAAGAATTTTTCAGATTATTTGAAAGCAAGATGGGATAAAACTAGGTCAGAATTATGAGAAGGAAAATAAGTCGTATATTGCGGAGAATATAAAAATTTCTAATTTCATTCTGGATACGCAATAAAAATGTACCTCATATCTTAGGAAAAACATACTAGAGATACTGGAGAAGGATTTTTTTTTCGTCACCCAAAGGGGGATTTCTTTTTGCCAGAAATTGCATCAAAATTCATCAATCAATGTCATAAGGTTTTGTACCCTTGCATTATTCATTAGAAATGTACTATCATCCTAGGACAGAATAATAAGAATTGTTAAAGTCTATAATGAGTGATTTTTGTGTTTTGTTGCATGCTGTTTATTTCTAATAATATGTATCGCTTAGAGAAAATCAATTGCAAATCTTTATTTGACTATCATGTTGCAGTCATTTTTAATACTTTTTCATACGAGGTATACAAAAAGAAAATATTGCAATCATTAAGAAAATTCGATCTTCAGATCCCTGATAATATAATAAGATATAAGTAAAACACCCTCTTTGAAGATAATTAATATATAAAATGACAAAAAGTATCCCATTAAATTACTGATTTTGAAGTCCTAGCTCAGATTTTAACTCTATTTTTACTTTCTTTAATTCTTAAAAATAAATAAGTGAATAAAACTAAAGACAAATCTTTCTTACTCGGTACCAATAGTAAATTTGGTTGGTTTCTTTATTTTTTTTTAAATTTTCAATAAGAAATAAACTACGGGTGACCATTAATTAATTATTTTCATCTGAATTCCTTCAAATATTCATTTCATTCGATACCAAATTAGCATAGATATTCGCTATATTATGGTGGAGATTTCTCATTTTAATTGAAGCAAAATGTTTAATTAAGTGAATGCCCAAATAATATTTTTAAAGCCTTTACTGGGTTATGTTATTCACAAACATGTAAGCAGATACAAACACACAATACTTCACCTCTTATTTTTACAACACATATCTAAACAGGTGAAATTCACAAAAAAATCTTTTATTGAAATATTTTACTAGTAGCAATACCTTCTCTACCTACACGAAAAAGCGAAATCATGATTTACAACAATTTGCTGATTTCTTCTTTTCAGATATTGTTTTATATCTGCTGCAATGTGATTGTAAAAGTCTAACATTTTCATTCCTTCCGTAAAAATTTATGTCGTTTTATATCCACATCAAAAATGGTTGTAAAAGACTTTTTTCGCATATAATTGCCAAGAAAGAAAAAAAAAGGGAAAAATGTAATACTGCTTGAAACTTAAATATTAGACAACTATTGGCTATAGAATTTATGAAATGTAATTTTTTTTTCTTTCTATTCTTTTTTTATATGGAAGTAGAAGCGTATTGAATATTTTAAATCCTCACAAGTTATTTCTAAAAATTACAGTTTACCAATCCTTATAACAGATAGCTTCGAATGGAACAATTCCTCCAACAAAAGCAAGAAGACTCGCATGTCATATAATAATAATAATAAAAAAATTTCTTGTTCACGAAAAATATAGAGTGCTGTTATAATATAATATATCATATTACTGAAGAAGAATTTTTTAGTTTTATAGATGTCTTTATACCCTTGTTTATTAAAAAAAACTGGTTGTATCTTTTATGACGTTATTTATCATTTCATAATATAAAGTTCAGGTATCATTTATCGAGGAACAGTTATCAAAATATTGAACAATTGTGAGATTTCTTAAAAATTCATTTTCTTTTAGGGCATTTATATTTCGAGCTATACTCTAGCACGTAATAATACATATCATTCGGGTGACTTCGTAAAAAAGTTTTTTAATTTGTCATTTTTATATTTTATTATTTTTTTAAGAATTTTGGATGCCTATTCAGTTTAATAATCATTAATATAATTTATAGTATATGCAATGTTTAAGATAAATATACCAAGGATATTTATTTCACCTTAAGGAGCAAAAATATGCAAGCAAATTAAATTAACTTCTGATAACTTCTTGAACAAGACATTACTATTTATCATAAATATTTCATATGCGATATATCACAAATATTTTAGTGTAGCTGAAGAGTACTTAAATTAATTATTGCGTTACGTTATGATATGAAAGCCCTGCATATTTCATAAAGTTGACAAAAACTGAATAATTCACGAATGAATAAAAATTTTAAAATAACTGAAAAAATGGAAATGAAACCAATTTTTTAAAAATTGGAAATCAGAATTCATTCATTTCTACGCTTGAAATTCAAATCACCAAATGATATGGTGAAAAGAATTAATTATAAAATTATATGTTTTGAAGTTGACATTGTTTACATTGTTTCCATTATAAATTATTTTCTGTCCTTTTTTGTTATGATAAACCGTCTGAAAAATATAACTAAAGGAAAATCAAATATTCAAATATTGAAAAGTGGGACATCATCTACCAGAGGTTTCTGAAAAATTATGTATCCGTGCTTTGTTCCCCAGCTGTAGAACGCTATACAATTTTTTTCAGATCAATGAAAAATGTTTCGGAAAATGAGTTCTTTGTCTCCGTTTGAACATATTTCTTTTAAAAGAAAACTCTTCCAATAGATTCAAGTTAAAGCAATCGACGTGTCTGTCATACGAGATAGTAAGAACAAACGTTATGAGTTTTTTTTTTTAGTTCAGCAAGCAATACGCACATTAAAAAAACCCGAGTATTTTTACAATATGATGCATCATTTCTCTTTACTATTGTTTTTGAGATTTATGAAAGTTTTTATTGTGTAGTTTATAAAAAAGAAAGAATATCCTTTGGAAGGTAATATATTTTTGTGTTTTAGAAAATTAAAGTGTAGTGTTTTCATCATCTAAGAATATATATCAAATGGGCGCATTTCGATACTTAATGGAACATTACTTTTTTTTTCTCTGTATATACTCTCTTTGGACAATTACCTGTTTTTTAGTCAAATCGATTTAGTTTAGTTTATAAAAGCATTGTAATCAAAACGATTGAGGGCAATTAAGTTTTAAGTTCACTACATTCGGAAAATGTGCTTCCTCTACTTTGAAAAAAACCCTGTTAAATTATAATAAATAATTAGTAAGGAGTTGTTACAGGGAGATAAAATAAAATTCTAGAAAAATGAAACATTTCAGAATTTATTTTTAAAATATGAAAAAACAATTTATCAATAGTGCAGATAGGTATACATGCTGTTAAGGACATAATATTCCCCATTTATTTAGTGTAGGATGCATATTAAAATATTATTAGTCTAAGAATCTAAACTATTTTATTTATGGCATTTGTAAATTCTGTACCTCAGAAATACCTATATAAAGATTAAAAGAATTGCTTCGAAAAACATTTTCAAAAAAGTTTTATGGAATTTTATACAATTTTGAAAAATGTGTTAAAAAGTTCTTCCAAAAAAAGTTGGAAGTTGAAATAACACCTAAAAATGATAAAAGAAATTATTATTTATTTTATATGCCTCGTTATTATATTCATGTTTTATGTTTTGTAAGCCTGAGAACATTATTATGTATTTATCACGTAACAACATTAATTAGCATTCGGAAATTCTTATTGCTAGATAGTTCCTGTTTGTAAGCTATCAGAAAATGCACAGATGCTTTTAAAATACACTCAAAATTCAGAATTAATATAAAGCATCAGTTTCTAATAAATAATATTTCTGTTTTGTTTTGTTTAAAAGCTCTTCTTTTCAAATATTTGAAATTAAAATTTTGGTATTTAATATCTGTTTAAAATGGTAATGTAGCAGTTGTTTTCTCCAAACGACATCTTTATCGATACAATTCATTTAAAATTGGTTCAATAGGCTTCTATCGGTCTATTTTGCAGTCTATATCATTAATTCTTGAACAATAAAAATATTTCGTTTCTAGACAGAGATAAAAGAATATCTTTTTTTTTATCCCAGTCAAATTATATTATATATGATGGAAGTGATTTTTTTTCTGAATACTGTCTACCAAAAGTGCTATTCCCTCTGCCTGCGCATAAAATTATAGATTGGGCAAATCTCATGAATGCTCAAATTTTTATTTTCAATGTCGGCATTTGAGAGTTATATGTTTTGAGGCACAGTACAGAAAACATATACTAAAGTATTAACTATAAGATAATTGAGAATATTAAATAAGAAATATTTATTTTGGGCTTTAATATGTCGTGTAATATTTTGGAAATTCTTAGGGATTAATCGCTGTTATGCGGTTCATGCGTAAGTGCTAGAAAATCGTGTATGTATGTTAGACAATATTTTCTGATCGATGGAAGGCAAAATTTGACAAAGAACTACATTTATAACATGGAAGATCCCATACCAAATTTCATTTATCTAAGTCATTGAGTTTTTCTGTAATTGTGATTGTATATATGGGGAACTAAAGTCAGATAAATTTGCAACCTTTTAACAGACTTAGTACAAAATCTGATTAAAAAAATCTATCTTCAGATAATGAAGCAGCGAACGCAATTTCATTTACTTAAAAAAAATAACGATTTTGAATTATCGGTTTTAAAAGCATGCAAAGGTAAAGTCTGACAAACAGGCAACCCTTTTGAGATTTGTTTCCAAATTTTATAAGGTCTACGTTTTAAATGCCAGACCTGTATTCCAAATTTTATCTATCTTCCTCTTAACGTTGTGTATTTTTCATGCTCATTTATAATAACGGATAAACAGATTTCCTCCGAAAGGATTTCCTTCATAATTTAACAGAAGTCAACAAATATACAATATAGAAGTCAATATACCAAATTTCCTGCATCTGGCAATTGAAGTCCATCATAGCAATCCTCAAGAAAGGTAAAGCGTACCAAAGTAATCAAATGAGAGGTGGTATACTGCATAAAAGAAACTATGATACGATGGGACAGTAATGGCTTTTGGTGGTACCAAAGCAGCTTCGTACCGATGTCCTAAAAAGTCTTCACTATGCTCCTACCGCCGGTCATCTCGGTTTTGCCAAAACGTATGACAGAACAAAAAGGAAATACTTTTTGACAGGGTTATATGGGAGCATACGTCTATATGTATCACACTGTCGAGAATGCCAAAGACGAAAATCACCACCACAACTTCCACTGAGGCAGCTTCATCCAATTAAAATCCCTGACATACTGTTTGTCAAAATTGCAATAGATTTACTTGGACGCTTTCCAGTTACTCGAAATGGGAATAGGTGGATTATTGTTTACACGGATTTCCTAACCAGATTCACAATCACAAAGGTAGTACCAACCGCTGAGGCCGCCGAAATTGCGAAATTCATAGTTGAATAAATTGTACTGAAGCACGGGGCTCCCAATGAAATGATAAGTGATCGAGGACGTAACTTTTTAGCCAACATTGTTAAAGACATCAATCAGTTACCAGACGTTGCATCTTCTAACAACCACCTACCATCCACAGACCAATGGGTTGACAGAAAGATTCAACAGGACATTGGAAGACATGCTATCTATGTACGTAGACGTTGAACAAAGAAATTGGGATACCATTTTACCCTTTGTGACTTTTGTCTACAATTCAGCAAAATAAGACACCACGGGATTTAGTCCATTCTTTCTTGTTCATGGTAGAGAAATCCCGACGCCTCTTGACGTAATTTTCCCGTCTAATGCCGAAACTTCCGACGACAGTTATGTGCAACATCTCATTACTAAGGCTGAAGAAGCTAGGCAGCTTGCAAAACTCCACATCCGCGAAGCACAAGTTACAGATAAGCGCCGATATGATGAGAGACATCGGCCTGTCAACTACAAAATCGGGGATTTAGTCTGGGTGTTCACCCCGGTACGAAAGGTGGGATTATCCGAAAAGATCTTAAGGCGCTACTTCGGACCTTATCGAGTAACATGACGACTATCTGACGTAACGTATGAAGTAGAAAGTATGGAACGAATTAGAGGGAGTCAGAGTTCAAAAGACGTCGTCCATGTACTACGTTTAAAACCCTATTTTGATCCAAGAAGACAATTTGTTGATGGAGGGATGCCTGGCATTTCCAGGAGACCTGTTACGAGGAGCCACACCAGATGGCAGCGGGAAGCTGCTTCCTCCTAAGAAGGGGGAAATGTAACGAAAATTGTTCCTTTCGATCAAGCACATCATAGCTTAGTCGGCTGAAGGAAGCACCTCATAGCTTAACGGAAGGTTGCGGCTTGGAATACAAGCGAGGCAAATTGCCAAAAAGAAATTGATTTTTAATTTCAATTTGCTTTATTTTAATTATGCAAATCTATGCAAATTTAAATTCCCAATTTTCTGCGAGCCTTCAAAGTCTAGAATGTTCTTTAACTGTATATAAGTACTTTCTCGATCAGTTAGTTTTGAAATAAAATCTTGAGTTGATCTTGAGTGCGTTAATTTCCATTGGCCTCACTAAATTCACCTCATCTACGCGACAATATAATTACATCTATTTCTTGAATAAAAAAATGTCTTTTATAAGCATACATAAGAAGTATTAAAAGCTCTAAATCAAATTAAAGAAATGAAAAAAAAAATATACTTATTATATATAATGCGCTTGAGAATTACTGTGCCATAAAAATAAGGCAAGAGAAGATGCAATAAATTAAACAAAATAAGAGAAAATATATATATCGAAGAAATGAAGCATATAGTTGATTTTTCTGTCCTAAATTTAAAAATGCAAACATACTTTTGCCAAAATAGTTAAGAGAAATTTCAAATTTGGAAAAAAATTAATGCATAGCACACATTTCTACATATCTTAAAGTGTATTGCACTCCCATTGCATTTCTTGCATAATCACAATCTTGATTATGCTACATTTAGTGTAAGAAAATCGATTGACTTACATTCATTGCAGCCTAAGTTTAGTTTTAAAAAACTCTCTATTGACTGGAATATGTTAATGTGCCTGTTTTGAAATGCATAAGCCGAGATTTAACGTTTTTAAGACAATTCGGATGACGATTTGGCCTCGAAAGGAAGTCAATTTCACTGTAATCGCATATACATTGCTTTAAAAGCTAGCGAACAAATGTCTTCACACACAAGTACGAGATACGAGCACATCAGATGATTGCGTGTTCAAATCACCTATATCCAAATAACCAGCTTGTCACTTTTGAATAAGCGAATGAATCTACTAGCAATTTACATTTGTGTATTTACGGTTACAGTGAAATTGCCGATCGTTTGGCACCAGTCGCCAAATGATTTTTTTTAATCTAAAATAAAATGTCTTAAAAGATGTATCTTTTCTTTCTCAGAAAAAGAATGATTTCATATAACATTCAATTTCAAACCAATTACTTTAATTCTTTATGATAATTGGCCAATTAAATTCTACAAAGAAGCTGCTATTCTATTTCCAATATTTAAAAAAAATATTTAACTAGTACACAAATATTTCTTTGACAAAATATAAGAATGAAAAATTGTCATGGTTAGCAGAATCGCAACTTGAGTAAGTTTAATATTTATTAAGGAACTAAACAGAAGCTATAAAGTCTATAAAAAGAAGAATAAGAATTCCCAGAAGTAGTTATTTAGTCTCAAAATTCGTTATAAGACGACATAAGAAGAGTTTTTAAAAGTAAAATTTGTGAAGGTACTTTCATAAATTGTTCGAAAGTTTGGATAACATTATTACTATGAAGATTCTGAAATTCGAACTATTTTATCGACGAAATAATTAGTTTTAAAAACGTGGAAGTTATAAAAAAATATAACTATTAAATTTTCATAAAATTAAAGTTTAACTAAATTTTTTGGAAGAGTTTTTTTCAATATTCGAAAAAAATAAATGAATAAACAATGTTATGATATAAGATGAATTAAAACCTTCTGCTTTAGAATGAATTTTTATATGTTAACGATATACAATTTTTCTTAGCGTTGTCAGCAAATACTATTTTAAATTTCGTTACCTTGTCTATTATAACACATGCATGAGATTATCCGAAATCAAATATTTAGTTAAAGATATAAATTATATTTTGTTTACAATTACATAATCTCAAATATATATCTAATGCATTTTTACTTAAACTTTATAAGAACTATTTCCTGTAACACTAAAGGTAATTGATGGAATTTAATATGAGGGGCATATAATAAAATCTGAATTTTCCAAGGGAATCAAGAATAGGAAAATTATAGGAAGAGTTGATTTATTGTTTTTTCAACAATTTAGTTTATCTATTTTTGTCCTCAGTCAATCTTCCATTTTGTAAATTTTATTACATTAATTAAAGTAATATATCCAAAAGTATTTGCTTCGTATTTAATTAATTATTATCCTCAATCATTCTGCCGTTTTATTATTTATTTTATGTCACTAATATATCCATATGGATTTACATTGCATTTTAATTCACCTGGATAAATCAATTTGCTGCATATATCGTAACTTTATTATTTATTTGAATTAATTATTTATTGATCTGTTATTAGCAACCATGGAATTAAAAAGTTAAAACCATGTTAAACCATGGAATTAAAAATGGGTGGTATCGGTATTAGTTTCCTCGAATCATTTCTAATTAATTTATATTTAAGCTAAAAGTAAGTTAAATGACAAATAGTGTGGGAAAGATTACGAATTAAAGCAATCAGGATTTTGTAATGAGCAGCAAAATATATTATTTAATAATAATCAGGTTGTAGTAGATGATATTTGCAAATCTACGTGTAACCTTTTCCCGGATGAAATTTCTTCGATTTTCTTTTACTATCTGTGTACGTTATGATAAATTCTAGCTCTGAAATAGGTAGAATGTAACTGATTGACGATATATGGCCATAAATAACAGTTGTGAGGCTCTCTGCTGTTTTGTTAGCATCGTAATTTATTCTTACATCAGAATCTGTTTCATCATTGTCATTGCTATGGGAAAAAATAGTCTGGAGAAAAGGATGTCGAATCGGAATTCATTGTTGGAAGTGGTACAAGTCTTTTGTGGCTTAATTCATTTTCTGAAATTTATGAGTGTAGCAAACATTGATAGTCAGCATGACATTATATGTTGAGATGATGAACTGTAGATTAACGTATTCTTTATAAATATAAATAGACTCTTCTTTATAATTCCAAAATCCATTTGCTTGACTTGAAAGTAGTTTTAATATGTTTTCATAGGAAGAGCTCAATCATCGAGAAAATAGATAAATGTAGCTTAAAGTCATTTTTTAACCTTCAGAGGTTTCATTTACTGCAAAAATTTTTTATTTATTACTCAAATATTTTATTATTATTATTAAGTATTTTTTTATTATTATTATAAAGCATTTTTTTATTATTATTATTAAGCATTTTTTTATTATTCAAAATGATGAAAGAGCATGAAAATAAATAAAGAGGTTTTCTAAGCATACATATTACAATGTATAAAAGCATAATATCTCGAAACTAAAATATACATACAGCATTCAGAGAATTTTATAAAATATTGAGAAAATGTAGACTCAGAGTAACGAATAAACTATAGACTATATTGATATTGAATACTAAAGTAAAATTCATAATATGACAGAAAATGGTAGAAAATAATAACATACAAAAATTAATTAAGTATATGTAAAAAGGATATAAAGGATATATTAATCCGTCATATATTCAGAGATTTTTAAGTTAAATGTATGTTAAGAATATTCCTTGAAAAGTTTTTAATGCTAGGGTCTAAAGTAAGATTTTTGACCTGATCTTCCTAACTTTAGGATTTCTATATATTCTAACTTCAGGACTTCTCTTTCATGGTTCCAAATGTTTCACTCCAAAAGAAGCCATTTATAAATCTTGCACTCTGAAAGAAGATGTTTTCAAATCTTGCACTCTAAAAGAATATGTTTCCAAATCATGCACTCTAAAAGAAGATGTTTCCAAATCTTGAACTCTAAAAGAAAATATTTAGCGTCTCCTTCGCTGGATACACAGTTACACTTCTCATTCTTTCTAAAGAATCTCTCCATATACGTTTTGAAGATACAATGCTGTGTACAAATCTGATTAAAGAAAAGGTAATTTTTTTAATCTCTTTAGATTTTCTTTATCAAAAAGTTTCGTAGTAACTCTGTCTTCTAAAAAATTAGATTATCTGCCCTATGAAATGACCATGGATTTTTTCCCTTAATTTTATTTTAATTTCAGCTGTTGCGCTAAAAATAATTGTAATCAGAATGTAATGTTTACTGGTGCACTTTGCAAGTACATCTTCTCTCTTATTTCCTATCTGTGTTATGTGAGATTTAACCTTTTTAACTTAAAGGTACGGAAAAGATTATAAGTAACATTCATTTTCTGCGTGATAGGAAAAAAGGTTTCATTCAGAACACTGAATTTCTAAGAAACTGAAGCATTTTTTGTATAGAAAATAAATTTTAGAATCAAAGGGAAGAAGCTGTTTCTCATGACCATTCTTCTTGTAATACTACGCATTTTTTAACAAAAAAATGCAATAAATGAAATGTGGAAAAATTTGCAATTTAATTTCAAGCAATTTGATTTAATTTAACAGCTTTATACCCACATAATTTGGTGAGTTTTATTTATATATGTTTATTAATACATTTTATCTTAATGCACACAAGAAAATGTGATTGCTATTAAATTTCTTAAATATGTTACCTGAAACTTTCTAGATACTGTAGCCTGAACTTACTGTTATCAACTTACCCGGAGATAATGTTTTATCTTAAAATCATTAAATACATTTAAAAATATAAGAAATGAATATAATACAGTAAAAGAATAAAAGAAAGTCATTCAGTACAATAAAAATTATTATCATAAATGTTACCTACATAAACTTTTGAAGGCATTATAAAAACACAAAATAAATTTCTTCATTTCAAATGTCTGGTTCCGGAGGTTGATAAAATGAAACATCTGAAATAAATATATTGAAACTGAAAATTCAAAACGTAAGTTACTGAAATATATGTATGCTGGAGTGATTATGATTATTACGATTCCAAAGCTCATTGAATAGAATTATGAAACGTAAACCTATCCAAGTTTATTCACTTTACTTTCGAACTATGTTCATGATTCATTTCTTTAGATATTGCGTATGAATACAAAATGCACATCTATTTAAATTTTAATTCAAATATATCTTTGGTAATGATTCATATCTTTAGATAGTGCGTTAAAGATTCATACATTTAATATTCCTTAGTCGCGCCTTATCTGACAGATACATATGATTACTTTTCTCAATGACGAAATAGTGATGTGCCTGAGAGAAAATTCTTTTTTGCTCTTTTCGTAATTTGTTTTTGAAAAAAAAAATAATTGCGTTTTTTGTTTGCGTCTATTTTAATTTTTGTTTTTTTATATACATTATTGATTACTAATAACAATGTATGTACTGGTGTGTCTGGCGGATACATTGAGACCATATTTATTTGAAAAAAAAAAGACAAGAGTAATGGATTATTAAATAGTGCACACTGTTGCGATACAAATTTTCCGACCTAGCCAACTCCCTAAATTCATTGGCATTTGTTTTCTTAAGAACTCAACATTTGCATCCTTGTTGCTGCATGCTAATGAAAATAATAATACTGTACGTTTGACCTAGTTCTATAGTTTGTATAGTTTGTAATGTAAGGAAAGCTTATGTATCATTCACAATACAGAAGTTTTAATTGATATTTTTCCTTCCATAATACGGAATGTAAAATAATAACTATTTCTTTGTAATTCTTTAAAAAAAACTAACTAATAGTAAAGAAAAGTCATAGAACTTTTAAAATGTCAGAGAATTCTGACTGAATAAGTGATGTTCAATGATAAAGTGAAAGGAACTTGTTACTTCAGAATTTATTAGATCCTTAAAAAGCATAATGGGATAAAACTACGACAGAATAAAGAGAAAGAAAATAAGACCTATATCACGGACAATATAAAATTTCTTGTTTTTTCAGAATATTCAATAAAAATATACCTCATAGCTTAGAAAACTGTGTTTGATAGAGAAGATTTTTTCCCAAAGCAAGTTTTTTTTTTGCCAGAGATTGCATTAAAATTCATCAATCAATGTCATATAATATTTTTTCCTTTGCATATCCCGTCATTCAAGTATAGAATAATTGGAATTGTCCAAGTTTATGTTGCTTGAATCTTTTATGATTTGTTGAATGCCGTCTTTATTGATTAATTATATACCCTTATTTGGCTACCATGTTCCACACGAATTTTTTTTTGTTTACCTCTTTGTGTGAAAGTATTTGTTTTTTAACTTTTTCGTAAAAAAAAGTATTGCAATCATTAAAAATTCGTCTTTGAGGTTACCTTACAAAATATTCGCCATTCAGGTCCCATTTTACAAAAGATTCGGTTTTGATATCCCACCTTACGAAAAATTCACCCTCTTTTCAAAGATAATTATTATGCAAAATGATAGAAAAAAACATCCCATTATATTACAGATTTTGAAGTCTTTGCCGAAATTTTAACTCTACAGTTAGTTGTTTTGAAAAAAAAAATATTCTTTAAAAATAAATAAGTAAATAAAAATAAAGAGAAATCTTTCGAAACCGGAGCCAAAACAGTACATCGGAGTTTTTTTTTATTTATATCTTAATTTTCAAGAAGCCGTGGGGACGTTTATTGACTATTTTTATCTTAATTCCTTCGATTATTTATTTCAATTATTTATGATTATTATAGATATTTGTTTGATTATAGAAGAGATTTCTAGTTTTTATTCAAGAAAAAGTAAAATTAAAAAATGCTTATCTCTCTTTTGTACAATATTTTTAATACCTTTGCTGAGTCATATTATTGACAAACATATCAGCAGAATGCGCACACAATATTTCAGATTTCACTTTTATAAAACAAACTTAAACAGATAAATTCATAAAAAACTTATATCGAAACTTTTTACTTGTAGCAATAACTTCCCTATACACACGAAAAAGCAATATCATGCATTGCGTCATTTTGTTGATTTCTTCTATTCCGATGTTGTTTCATATCTACACCATCATGACTGTAAAAGTCCAAAGCCATATTCTAAGCATTCTCATTCCTTTAGTGAAATTTTATGTTGTTTTATATCCACATCAAAAATGGTTATAAAAGAAATTTTAACGCACATAATTGTGAGGAAAACAAGGGCAAAAAAATAAAGAAGGGTTTGAAACTTAAATATTAGATAACTACTGTCGATAGAATTTATCAGATGCAATTTTCTTTCCATTCTTTTTTACATCGAAGTAGAAGGGTATTGAATATTTTAAACCTTCCGAAGATATTTTCAAAAATTACAGTTTTTCCAATCCCCATAATAGGTCGCTTCGAATGGAACAGCTCATTCAATAAAAAGTACGAAGACTCACCGGTCATATAATAAAAAAAAAAGTTGGTGAGTTCCTTTGTTGTTAAAAAAAAATATAGAGTGCCGTTATAATATGAAATATCATATTTCTAAAGAAGGATTCTTTTTTAGTTTTAAAGACGTTTTTATACTCTAGTTTATAAAAAAGCATTGTATCTTTTGTAATATTATTTATCATTTTATAATAGAATGTTCAGGTATTGTACTAGCATCTATCGAAGAATAGTTAACAAAATATAGAACAATTGTGATATTTTTTAAAAAGGAGTATATTCCTTTAGGGCTAGAACTCAGAATGATGAGTCTGCTTGGAGTTATATTATTTAGATAATGATACATATCATTACGAAACTTCATGAAAGAGTTATAAAATTAGCCTTTCTTATCTATTTATTTAGAATTGGGGATACAACTTATGTTTAAGAATCGTTAATAATATTTATAAGGTAAGCAAAGATTAAGAAAAATATGCAAAGATATTGATGTGGTTTTAGGGAGCATTAATATGCAATCAAATTAAATTAACTTCTAACAGATTCTTGGAGCAGAAATTGTAATTATATATATATATATATATATATATATATAATCGATAGAATATATCAGTGATGTGAAAGCAAGGTATATTTCATGAAGTTGAATGAAAATAGGGAAATAATTGAATAATTGCACTGAAAAGATGGGAAGGGAACCGATTTGCTTTTTAATCATTATTTATTTATTTCTACATTTGAAATTTAAATTACCAGATGATTTAATACCTATCATAGAGATGCGCGACATATCAAAAAATAATAAGTGGAGTTGTGGCTTGAGAACGTTTAGTGGATGTCCCATGCAAGAATACATCTGTCAAATGAGCATTAAGAATTTCTAAAACAGCCTTCCTGCTAATAACTGGAACAGAGATACAGAAAGATATATTTTATAAATATTTAATTGATTGCAGAAATCCCAAATTTGACAACACATTTGTAGATGAAACTGAAAGTTGTCGAATAAGCATGGATTTTGGCTTTATACTATTAAAACCCGAGATTCTATTGGAAAAATCCATACCAATTCTGAGAAATAAAAAAAATGCAAATCATTCAGAATCAGAAATATATCTCACTTTGGACTGTTTTAATATTGCGAATGGGTGCTTAGAGCTCTATTGCGAAATTCTTGTTGTTCAATTAACTTTTTACACTTAGTATCTGCCATAAAGCATCACCATTCATTATCAAGCTTGATAGTTTTATTGACCCATACATCCACAAAAAGAAACTTCATAATAGCAGGAAATTCAGGCTTTCATAGCAACAAGCAATATACACGCATTCTGTTCTACCATCAGAAATTATGCTCTCTGCTAAGAACACGTTTGATTCCTCTCCTAACAATGCGTTCTTAAAGAAAAAATGGGCTATTAAACTTTTGAGCTTTTAACTAAACTTTAAACTATAAAGCTTTTATAATCACCACAAGATATGATTATTTAAATTCTCAAATTTTGAAATTAGTAATTCTTTTCATGTACTTAAGGAAAAAAAGGTATTATTCTTATTCTTAATGCACATTTTATTCGTTTAAGTTAAATATTGATTTTGGAATCACATCTGAAATTTTGAAATACTTTCTATAATTTTCACACAAATGTCTGAGACTATGAAAGAAAAGTCAACAGACTTTAATAAAGAATATTATATTATGTTTGTAATAAAAAAGAAAACAGATGAAACTAAGATAATATATAAATTTACATGAAAATTCTGTAAGCTATGGGATATAAAGAAATGTAAAATTTGCTCTACGAATAAATTATTTATTCATAGAACATTTAATAAATTCTCAAATAATACTTTTAGATTATTTAGATTGAAATATTTGTAAAAATTATAATAATTTAAATTTATTGTATAGAAAAGCATTTTACTTAGAAATAATATAATTATTACAATATCCATTCGAGGAATTATTTGTTATTAAATTATGCCTTCACAAATAATTTCGATATTTATGTGAAAATTTAATTTTACCAGATGTCCTTTTCCTATTATATATTGCTTAAATATAAATAATTCTTATTTCCAAACACAACAGTAAAAAGGTTTAAGGTTTCCATACAAAATAGTTATCGATAGATTCAATAAGAAAATAACGAAATCTCGATTCAAGTTGGCATTTTTAAAAGGATAAAGAAATCAAGGAGAATTAATTCATCTCTCTTAAATTATAATAGAATATGGAATTTATGAAATTCAAAATTCTAAGTTAATTTCGTTTCTAACTGTTCAAAACGTGTTTCTGAATTACAAATGGAATTAATTTAAATAATTGAAAATGGATTTATTGAAATTCTAAATTTAATATAAATTATTAGTTAAATTAAAATAGTTTTGCATTCATTAGAATGAAAGAATATTTGAAATATATTTAGGATGTGTCTTATAAGTCTAAGTTAGCCAAATTTATCGATTTTTTTCTTATTTACTAAAAATGAAAACGATAAAATATATTGTTGATATAAGCAACAAACGATAAAGTATTTTATTGTTGTATATTGATATAAAAGATGCTCGATATTGAATAATTCATTTTGAGAAAGTCTTAATAAAAATATGATTAAGCAAGATATTCATAGGATTTCAAACAGGGGGAAATTTATTTTAATGAATATTATTTAACCTTGTTATTAGAGAGTTTTATGAAAAGGAAACTAAAACCCCTTTGACAATTTAGAAAAAACAAGAAAAAGTATTTTCTCTTAGGCATTTTTCTTTGTTCCTTTGCGTATATTAAAAGAAATAAGAGAATTAAGATTTATAAGAGAAATCGCTTTATTCACAATTTTTCTCTTTAAAGTCTTAATATTTGGACTGTCATAATGTCAAAACCAACGAAGATTGAAAAATAGCTGTGAAAATGAAATTTGCAAACAATATCAAATGAAATAGGAAGTTTATGGAATCTCCCAGAATATGTAAATGTGCAATCTAGTTCTGGAACAACAAGATGGGTGGTACCAATTTCAATCTTCCCTAGAGTCTCATTGATGACAAAGGAGATGTTAAAATTCATCAGTCAATGTCCAAAGTAAAATGTATTTTTTATTTCTTTATATTATTCATAATTCATATCATACCATCTTAGAACAGAATAATTAGATCCTACATTCTATTTCCAGAATTTCTTCACAGTATTCATCATTGCGTTTTATAGATTAGGGATAAAAAAACTGGGAAAATGATTTGTCTGTTTTTATTTTTTTCGCTGTTTTCAAAAACAAGGAATAAAAAATATTTTATATAAAAAATGAATGAAAGATTGATTGCCTTTGTGATTAAAATAAATCAGAATGAATCATTAGTGCTGAATCTATAATGAACCCACATATTCTTTAAAAGATAAATCATTAAAATTTCAAACCTGCTTTTTAAATGCGAAAGATTAGATTAAAGTAGAAGAAAAAGGTCATCTCTTGTGGGTTAAATAAAATTTAATGCTGTATTCAACGTAGATATAACTTATTCAATAAATTTGATAGTTGCGATCATGCTTCGCATAATTTTAAAATTATCCTATTTTTTATATAATTTTCTTCTATTTTATCCTATAATTTATATAATTGTCTTTATATTTTAAGTAAGAATGATACTAGGAAAATATGAGAAATAATTGCCTGCTTAATAATATTTAAACAAATTCAGTCTATCGTAAACTACAATAAAAAATGTATTGTATCAGGATATTTAATTAAAACATTAATTTTAACTCTTAAGTTTCGAAAATAAATGATAATGCATCAGCGTTTCATGCATACATATATACTTTCCGTGCTTGTCATATACAGTTAAGAAATATAAAAGTCTGTATTTTTGTGATATTTCTTTTCCGCCATCTAAGAAAAATGGATACCAAGTCAATGAACTTCGATCTCGCTTGGCAATTCATTAGCGACTTAGCTATGATTTGACCAATTTTGACAACAAAAATGAATACTCTGTAAAACCCATGAGTGTTAGCACTACATCTGTAGGATGGTGATTTGGAGATTTTTCTAGAAAATTTCATTTCTATTTAAAGCTTTTAATGGTAAAGCTCAAACACCAGAATGAATTCTCTCTCTAGAATGAAAGTTCATTAAACAAGTTCTAACCTCGAACTCTGGAGGATATTTCTGTTTCTGAATTAGCAACTTGCTTTCTACTTGTATTCCCAGCTTTTGTTAGTTATTTTTTATATACACTTCGGATGTGTTGTTGTGATCGAAGTTTTATGATTTTCATTTTTTAAGCGCTGCTCACATTAAAAAAAAGTGTTTTTCCATATCCAAAGTATTGGGTTCATTGGACCGTGCATGAATTTTCATGAAAGTATTGTCTGTAACCAGTTTCTAATTCACCAAGACTCAGCATTCGATTGTTCTATCCTTGCATTACAATACAATGGTTTTAATCTTTTCTTGCAAAATTTTGTTACTTGGATAAAAGTTGAGTAGCCACCTGAATGTGTTGACTCCTTCGGGCCTTGCGAAAGCCAGTAGAGCATGTTATGATTCCTTTACTCCTCTCCGTCAGTAATCTTTACACCTTAGAGATAATTATCAAAGTTTGTTTAAAATCTTCATATCTTAAAGATAATTACCTCAACATTTCCAGAAATAAATAAAAAATAATCGAAAATAATTATCAAATACATTTTTTTTCTTTTCTTTTATAAAAGTATTTATGAAAACACTCTTTTAACTCAATGCTAACACGTGCTAAAAACCAATATTAAATAAATATTCCAGATTTGTGTTTAAATATTTAAAAATGAGATTTTATCGATAATATAGCTTTTTTAAAAATGTCAGATGCATAAGGAAAGCGAAGAGCGTAATCCAAGGTAAATATGAATTTTCCCCATATTTTCGTGGTATTGATTATTATAAATTCTTACCCCATGACGAACTTTTTAGTAAAAATGTTCTTATTTATAATAGTTGCGGCTCTCAATAAATCAATTGATTTAAAATTAATTCAATTTCGGTGAGATACACAACTTAATACATCTTAAAGTAAAGTAACATTTTATAAACAACTTCTAAACTTGTAATAAACAACGTACCTCGAAGCAATAATTTAATGCCTTAATATGTTCAATTCAGCAAATTTTGGTGGCTATGTCAAAACATTTCCAAGTTGAAAATGATTTTTTTTTCCTCAATTCCTGTGAGTTTTCAAAGTTTGTGGATAGAATTGTGAATTTATCCTTTCTAAAAACATAAATAGAATGAATATGGAAAAATAAAAATATTCATGGGCAGTAGAAAGAAAATAAAATTTATTCAATTAATAATTAAACCATGATATTAAAATTAATAATAATTTTACGACATTGAAAAGGATTATATGAAAATTAATGCATATATGATTAATTCATAACAGCCTATATGAAAATTAATGCATGATATATATTTTACAAATTTGCATCATAAAACATGTATGCATTTTTGTATTCAATGGAAGCGAAAGCTAAAGCAATTACATCTAGAAACCTGTTAATAATTGCTTAATCATCATTTAAAAATGCTTAAAAGTGTTTGATATTTGTAATCAGATCAGAGGCTACTTTCTTCTATCATTAAAATTTTAAAAAAATAAATCAAAGAAATACAATAATATATTTTCCGTTCAATACATTAGGATAATATTCATTTTCAAAAATGTTATTATTGTTTCTAATAAAATAGTAAAAAGTTGAATCCAGGATGAAGGAATGGACTTATTGAAATTAATAACAATGTATTCTAAATTTTCAAAAAAATTTAATTTCGTTGAGTCTTACTCTTATTAATTTCTGAATTTCTCCTATATTGAGTAGTTTAGACACTATTTGTATGAAACTTTTGAACTGACCAAATGAAAAATAACAACGTTATTTTTTTATTCTCAACTTAAAATATTTACTCGATTATTTATTTTGTATGTTCAGTATTGAAGAGAAATTACCATGGGAAAGAAAAACATCCGAGACTCAGTGACAAATATGATATCTTTCTATTATAAATTACTTTCTCTAAGACAAATTTATTTTCAATAATTAATGTTTGAATGTTATTTTTTATCGGGATCAGAAAATAACTTTATTTCTTTCTAGCAGATGCATTCGGGGCTAAAGCAAATGAACAATACCATGCAAATCTACAAAGAATCGAAAAATGGGAAGTTAAAATTCACTAAAAAAGAAGCAACAATCATCGATAGGGGTAATTTTAGTGTTGAAAACGAAATGGGTTAGTAATTTGCAATAAACTCATGAAAAATAAACTATTCAAAATTTAATAATGTGCTGGAGATAAAAAATGGCCATAATAAATGAATGAATTTTAATTTGAATTCTCCCAAAAAGTATTCTTTTATTAATCAACATTAGGAACCGCTTTCCTATATGCAATTTGTCAATGCAAAGTACATTTTATGTGCACAAGATAGTGCATCAACCCGCTTGATGAATTTTTTCTGAAGAATTCATATCACTATACTTTCCCGATTCTGCATACAAATTTGGATTAATTCTGTTCAATAGATTTAGTTGCAGATTCTACCAAATAGGAAAAAATATTTTACAGTCATTCTGTATGAATATTACATATTTACTTTCTATTAAAAATTAGATTTAGTATCAAATGAAAGCGACTTTGTTTATTTTGATTTCAAATATTTAACAATAGTTATACATAAATTGCCTTTCAAATTCTTTTGGATTATTACGCAACCATCTGATGAAGTCTCATTAAATAATTGAAATTTTTTAATGCTCTGCTGTGTATAAAATCATTTTTACTACAGAGTATGTCTATTCCTGGAGAACAGACTAAAAGAAAAATGAAGAAACTCTCTATATTTTAGATTCGACTTAGTAATATCTATTGATAACAAAAAATGTAAGTAATTTTATTGAAAGCTTCTTTGAAATTTTTTAAATTCCTTTCCCCCCCCCAAAAAAAAAGATACTTGACTGCCAATTACAATGATAAAATACAAGTTTTCTAGAATCAAAAGTGGTGAATTGGTTGTGTACTTTTAAGCTCAATTTCAGAATTACATGGGAGATAACATGATGAATACTAGAATCTTAAACCCTTCTCAGATAAAGGTGATAAAGACTTAGATACTTAGATAGTATGTACCGACAGTACGTCTTTATACATTTTTATCGTATCTAGTACAATCTTACATATTTGAGTGCAGAAAATCAATATTTTAGAATAAATAACTCTACAACTATACTCTAAAACTCAACAATACCACACGCAATCAACCACTTTACTTAAAAGAATGGGGACGAAATTCCGCAAAGACATCTAGTAGTCCGTCGTAGTTTATTTGAGTGGGCATTTGGGACATTTTAGTGTTGATAAAAAAATTTCTAATATATTTTACCTTTTTTAATTTTTGTAACGATGCCTTTTTAAGCAGATTGTTAACTGATCTTTAGGTAAACATTTTTTTTAATATTGAAATACCATTTTGGAAATAAAATATCAATTTTAAAAAATTACAAAAAAAAACTCATTTTTTTTAAAAATATTCCATTATACAATCACTAATCACCAGATCAGTATAGAATAATGCTACAGTTTATTCGAACTTTTATATTATTTTCGAAATTTACTTCAGTAACAAGCAACAACTGTATTCTAAATATATTATCGAACTATATATGAAACTCAAAGACTCGTTTATGGAAAAAAAAATACACAGAAGTAGCATTTTGTCAAATTCACCAACGTTTATGGATAATCAGAAAGAAGCGCAAGGACCTTAGAATTCCCAGAGGATCCTATTAAATCTCTAAAGTTTTCTTTTATAAATGAAATTGTTTTTATTAAAAAAGCTTCCCTTCTATTTTAATAAAATTTGCAAAGAAAGATAATAATTTATTTTCCGAAAACTGTTCAGAACTTTGGTTAGTTATGTTTCTAAAAGCGTTAGGGACCTAAACTGCTCTGTCAGTAAAAGGAGAGGTGCTTTAAAAATGGCAAAGTTGAAAAAAACGAGTGACTCTTAAGAATTTTTTTAAATATTTATTTAAGGCATTGAATGACAATAACTCGATTTTCCAAGGAAACACGAAAACGGTTTTTTATGTTAATATATGCGCTGAATTTTTTTAAAGTTATGTTTCTTTTTTTATGACAGTAAAGTATTCAGTTTGAACATAGCTTTTTTCCAGCGTTATTTAGCGCATAAACACTTAACTCTTAAGCGCCCTAAAAAGAAAAATTATATCGGAAAGTGAATTTTATACAGTTAAATAGAAATGAAATGAAACACTATTAGAAATTGAAAAATTATATATTATCATGTGAAAACGTGATGATGTTTTGGTTTGTGGTATTTGAAGTCACAAAATTTAAGGGGAGAAAATTGGCGATTTATCGCTTTTAAGGCATCAATCTTTCGCATTTTGGGTTATTAGAAAATGATAAAGAAGGTTGTCACATTTGGTGACTTATCACCAACAAAAAGTTACAATTTGGCTCGAATGTCCCTCATGTACCCATTGACTTAAATAAAGGGCAGGATATATATATATATATATATATATATATATATCTTTCAATTTCAAAAATAAGTTTTAGCTTGTTAATGACTTTAATTAATCACGACAAATTATGATTTGAAAAAATAATAATGTTCTCACATGATAGATAACATGAAATTTGCGATAGCAGATATCAATTTTTTTATATTGCTGGACAAATTTTAGTATCTCCAAGATTCTGATTACATAAAAAAGACGGAAAATGCTGATGCAATACTAGTACTTCTATAAACGGATTAAATACTCTATTAATGAAAACACACATCTTCAATATCTATAAGCTAATTGATTTTTTTAACTTTACATTTTAATTTCGTTAATAATTTTTAGTATTAATTTTCCTTCGAGTTGCATGTTCGAATGGTCATAACACTGGTCTCATATTCAAGAGATAGTATGTTCGAATCCCGCTAGAGACAATGCGATTCACAGTTTGTGTAAATATTTAATTCCTTGATTTCATATTCCAGAAAATTCTGGACCTTTCTTTACTTTACCAGATAAGTGTTCTGGACTTTTCTTACTGTCTCCAGAAAATTATTCTGGAACTTTTCCTGCTAGTATAAAAGTAGAAGGTCTGTCAATTACTGTGTTCTGAATTCAGTCAATAAATTGGTTTAGTTCTATTTCTTGTGTGTGTCATTGAGTTCCATACTAAATTACCTACGTGACAATATTATTAATTCATCTAAAATTGCTAAAATATTGTACTCATTAATTTCTTGAAATATTTTCTTGTGGTAATTTTTTGGTAAATTTTGAATCGTTTAATATTAAATATTTCATTTAAAATCATTAAAATATTATACAGATTAACTGCTTGGAAGTATTTCTGCTGCAAATTTTTCAAATTTATTATACAATATGAACATAAAAACAAGAAGAGCTTTTGATAATCTAATATTGATAAAATGTGCAACGAAAGGAGAATTCTTCCATTTTTCGATTGCTTGCTCCATTGGACGAGAGATTTCATTTTATTGAATAAACTTAGTATAACTAATGTATTAATAATAACTATCCGACTTTCTCGACCATCCAGTTCGCTGAGAATTTGTATACATTTTAATTTCTGTTAAATCGCTCAGGCAATCGCTCCATATCTATGATTTTGTTGAATTGTCAGACATTAAAACAATGTTATTTTAATAGACTTGCTTATTCATTGTTTACATGAACTAGTTTAATTGAGATCTTTCTCTTGATGTCATAGAAATGAAAACTCCTAGTTTATATGTACATATATATATTCTAAATTCTACTTCTAATTTTAAATTTGTCTTGCAAATTTCATAGAAATGGAAAGAAATCACACGATTAAATATTTGATAAAACAATGAAAATAGTTTGAGACTTATTGCAACAATATAATTTATTATTAAAAATTAAGCAAAAAAACTTTTTTTAAAAATGGCTGAAATTTAGGACAATTTTGTATGACCAGTAAATTAAATTTATTTAAAGACAGATACTTGTATTTTGAAATGGCGCAAAAAATATTTTTGTGCAACAATATTATCTGAAGTTATTTAACTAATGTAAAATAGTTTTGGTCTATCCCAAAGATTTTCTGTATTGTTGTTTCTAATGGCCCTTGTTATAGACAATTCTTCTAACTTTAGATATCACTGAATTAAGACATGGGGGAGTCTCTCACTTTTTCAGTAGCCCCATTTAGGGCCAAGAGTACAGCTTAGCTACACACACATAACAACCCTTTTTACGGGGCGGACTTCATTCATGCATTTCATTCACTCATCCACAGATCGTAATTTAGACCTGAATCAGAGAACGATCACCCTTGATCCAGCATCCCATCGATATTACTCTCGACATGGAGGACTTTGTAACCACGACAGATTTATACGCGCTCCAGCTACCACACACATGTAGAGTCTTCGGCCTGCGGGGCTTGAGCACACAACCCAAGGGACGCGAATCCAACACCGTAACAATCAGGCTAGCCCCGTCCACATTTTCTGTCATCTTCTGCATCGGTTTGGGGGATACACCTGTTAAATTGACGATTATTTTTGTGCAAATAAATTGTAAAATCACTTTTCAATGATGAAAATTTATTGCCTATTGATTAAAGATTAAATTATCCTATTCATTTAACAAATAAATGTAAAAAGAGATATTGTCGGAAATATATAAAATATTCAAAAGAAACAATCACGCCGAAAACATAAGCAGCATAAAGTAAATAAGAAAGAAAAAAAAATAGATAGAGGAAAAATCCAAAAAAAAAAACAAAGACAATATTAAACAAGAGAAAAAATATATAAAAAAACAAAGGGAAAATGCTCCGCACAAGCAGTACGAATACTCAGTGAGCTGTAATTAATTCTAAGAGCAAACATTCAGAAAGAGGAAATGCAACAGAAAAAAAAATTACAAATATTGGCGATAAGAATGTATAAAAACTCTTCTTTATTGGAATGACTCCTGTGAAATGCTCAAAAGGATTTTGTAATTTTCTGTAAAAAAATATAATAAAGCGGAAAAACACTATTTTATTTCCCAATATCACAAAGAGAAAAAAAAATTATCAGTGAAATTCCAGACAGTAAGGATCACCATATAAAACAGAAATTATTGTCCGTTGCACCTAATGAATATTAGGAATTCATTCTGAATATTATATAAGAATTCAGTATATATAAATTTCAATAAAAAGTCGGATTTTAATCACTTTATTCAATTTATATTTATCGATTGGTTAAAATAATTAACAAACTTAAGAATTCAGTCAGTTGAATCAAACCGCTGATCAAATTTCGTCATTTTTATTTTACATAAAGGTAAATGGTCATCACACCTCTAACCCTTTTATTTTTTTAATTTTTCAAGAGAAATCCCAAAAACATTAATTTAATACATTATGTATGAGAGAAAGTTGTTCCAGAGCCCCACATTCACCACCACTTTACCAATTTCAACAGTTCTCATTTCACGTGATGCTCACGAAATCTACATACACCAAAACTAGAACTGAATTCCCAATCTAAACAACTTTACTGATTTCACCAATTAACTTACAAGATTGATTTATAACTTGCAAGTATAGCTGATCAATCAGAATGCTCTTTCATTGGGAAAACATAATTCTAAATAGAGATTATTTTTTAATTATTTTATTCTGATAAGTAGTGGTTCATCAAAGCTAGTTAGCATGGCTAAATTAATACTCTTCACATGGTGTGTGAATAACTAGGACAGCCTAGCATCTATTCACATTAATGCAAATCTATATGCTTTGGATTGAAGACGAAAACATTCAAGCAATTATATTATGGATCTTCCCACTTAGTTTTATATATAGTATAGTTTATAAATCATTAAATAGCTTTTGCGAGTAGTGCACTGCTATTTCAGAAGATATTTACAATAGCCTAATGCTAAATTAATACTCTTAATATGGTGCATTAATACATAAACCGCTTCGAACTGTTAATATTTATTCATATTAAAACGAATCGAATCTATGTACTTTGGAATGAAGGCAAAAATCTTCCAAGCAAGTATTATGAATCTTTCTACCTATTTTTATATGTTGTATAGCTATTAAATCATTAAATCGTTCTTAGAAGTATACTACTAATTCAGAAGACACTTATAATAGCCTTTTATAACAATGCTTCAATAACTGCTACTCGATTCAGCTAAATATGGATGTGACCATAAAGTACAACTCCCGAAACATCTGCGCACTAATTGTGGTGCAGTAAAAGCATCTTTGTGGAAGGTATCCGGAATATCTGAGAGAGTTCTACAAAGTGGATATAAATGGGTCAATCTATCTCCTGAATAATGGGCTCTTACATGAATGCCCTAACCTTGTTCCTTGAAGACGAATGCATCTATTAGAGTGTTGAATAATAGCTGTTGATGTAATACATGTGTTGGCATACTTTGATGATTTCCTTGAAGATGATTGCTTTCTGTGGTTCTAAAGATACATTAATCATTTATTCATTCATTTGTATTGTTAATTTGGCCTATATCCATGTACTTTAAACTGAAAAAAGCGAAGTCGGAAAGACCATGAAAAATATTATAAAGATCCTGGAAATATAATTGTAGAAGCTTTTGTTTTTCTAAGATATACGTTTATTGAAGATGTTCGGCAATATGAAGGTATTTACGTGTAATCTTTTGAAATAAGATTAATCTTTTGAATACCTATAAGCCTGCACCTATAAGCATACCTATTAAGCATGCAACACAAGTAAAAACAATAGATTTCTTTCTTTTTTTAAGAAGGTATTTGGGAAAATGTAAACTCGATTTTACAAATACTTAATCTTGATGGGAAAATTATTATTAAATCTTTTCTTTTAATGCTCTTATTAAAAAGGAGCATTACGCATCCCCAATCAGTTTTCATCTACGTTTTCACGGTGACAACCATTCCACTAATCCAGATCCCAACAAAGAATCACATTAAATTTTTTTAGCTATTCTGAGTCTACCGGTGTTCGCCTGTTAATGTTTTCTCTTCTACCTAATATATTAAAATAAAGTTTTGATATTTCACTTGAACATAAAAAAAGAGTTAGAGGGTTGACGACTTTTATATAAAATAAAATTATTACCTTTATATAAAATAAAATTGACGACATTTCATCAGTGGTTTGGTTCATTTGACTGAGTTTATGCTTTTTTTTAAAATATTTAAATTTATATATTTTTTATATATTTATTTTTGACAAATGGAATAAAAATATTTGAATTTTATATGCACTGTATTCATATATAATATTCAGAAAAAACTCTGATCATTCATTTAGTTCAAAAGACAATAAATTCTGGTTTAGACGGATACACTTTCTCTCTTGATTTTCACTTGTATCAGACTTGTATATATTGTTCACTTGTATATATTGTATCAATATTCACTTGTATATATTGTCCACAAACAGACAAATATACATTTGCCTGTTTGTGCACAATAGACTATATACAAGTAACTAAAAACACTTATTTCGCTTTATTACATTGTTTGCAGAAAATTAAAAAATTCTTTTGAGCGTTTCGCATGAGTTTCATTCCCATTATGCAGAGTTATCATATATTCTTATCACCAATAATTTTTTTATTCATTTAGTCTTTTTTTTTTTTGCTGTTTTTCTACTTTCTGAATTTTTGCTTTTAGAATTATAGTTCATTATGTATTCGGTTTGCTTGTGTTGTATTTTCCCTTTGTTTTTCTACATGTTTTCACTCTTTTTGAGTTTTTTTTTCACTTTCTCTTGATCTGATTTTTTTCTTTACTTTGTATTTATATACTGCTTCTTATATTTTTAATGTGATTGTTTCTTTTGAGTATTTTATAAATTTTTGAGCAGATCATTTCCTACATTTATATCTTAAATGGAGAGAAAAATTTAAACTTTCATCGTAAGAAAGAATTTTGAATTTTTTAAAAGTGATTTTGCTTTGTTTTCCCACAGAAATAATCACGGATTTGACTGTCATATTCCCCATAGCCATGAAGAAAATAAGAGGAAACAGCATCGGAATGAACCTAAACAATTTAATAACAATTAAATAAATTCTGAAAATATTGCTGCTCAAAAATGTCTTTTACACTATTTCAAAATTCAAGTAATTATATTTTAATTAATTTAATTTAATGATTACGCAAAATTTTTCTAAATTTCAACAATTTTTAAAAGCATTGTTTTTGCTTAATTTTGAACAATGGATTACATAATTACTCTAAAGTTGAAGCCATATTTTAGTTTCATGATAAGAACTGTTTATTTTGAATACGGGGCAAGTCCATTTTTTGTTATTGTGAGATATTTAAAGGTTTGCATTTTAATAAATTTAAAAATATTGGTAAGTATTAATAAATACATATGTTGTATTTTGTGATAACAGATAATGTAAGTTTATAATCCAATAGTGTTTACAGTGCTGACAAAAAAAATAAAAGTTTTATTATAACTAAATAGAGAGAAAATGCCTCACTTTCAAAATTAATGAATTATTGCAAATGTTCATTTAATTGAGAAATATTTCAGTTACATCAGTCTGCTTTATCTATCTATCTATACTTATAATAAAGCTCAATGTGTGTGTGTGTGTTGCGCTCTACAGTCCAGACCATTCAACTTACAGCTACCAAATTTGGCACGTGTATACCTTGGAGGCCGGGAATGTGCAACTCGGGGTTATTTTTTCGAATTTTTAACTAGGATTTTATTTATTTAAAAATTAAGCGAAATTTTGGCGTGTTTCTGCTATAGCGTCCGAAAATATTACCGCAAAGAAAAGATTTTTACTTGAAGTTAAAGATCAAAAATTTACCTTTTAAATGATACTACTGTTTTAATCTTAAAATTAAATTTCTATTTTTAATGAAGTTTTAAATAAATATTTTAACTATGTTTTTCTATAATTTTTTTCGTCAAAAATAAAAATGAGGATTAAGCAAGTTTCGCATTCATGAGAAAAAAATAGGTTTTTTCAAAGTGTTGCCATCACATTGATTAAAGCTCTAACTGAAAATAAATTAAATCTTTTTGGAAATGAAATCTGCAAAAATATAATTTTCGGCACGTGTTTGTAGGAAATGAAACAAATATGAAATATTATTTTTTCTAAAAAATAGATTCAAGAAAAATTATTTTATGATCTTTTACACTCTCTATACAGGGTGCTTATTTAGTCCCGGACCCATTTTGATGTTTAATGACTCATAAAATAATGTCGTAAATATCGTCTGCGCGTGATTTAATTTCAGATAATTTCATTTTCCAGTCTAAATATCTGTACTTTTCTAAATATCGTCTGCTTATTAATTGCATTTTTCACTCTTTTGTTTTTGGCAACTATTGAAATGTTATGTTTACTTTTGATGTGTTTATTCTATGTAGTACTGTTGTATGTGATGTTTTATTCGATCGGATATTAAGGAGAATGCATACACCACAAGAGAAAGCACAGATTTTATAGTGGTCATAGAGTTAATTTCCAATCAACTAAATCACTGACTTTTCAGAGTTAATTTCAAATCACTTAAACTGACTGATTTATGAAGATTTGAATATCACTATTCAATAAAAAAAGGATAATTTTAGATTTTCCATCGATCGCTTCAAAGAAAATACCCCAATCAGCGCGCAGGTTTCTCAAGATTAATTGGTCTAAGATTATGCAAATGGTGAGTTTTTCTAAATTTTTAACATTTAAAACTTCATAAATAAATCTTAGTTTATCGTGGAAAATAGAAACATTCATTCATTTATTTAAAATTTGGTGTGTCCAGAATATTTATCAGAATATGATACCTTACTGCATTAAATTTAGACTTCATAATTTTTGAAATATATTTATAAGCAGGAACAAAATATTAATTTTGATTTCATTTCAATCCTTTTGAAAGCGAAACTAAAAACTGAATTTTTATGCTGAATCTGAGAAATTTTTGTTGAATTATTGTTTGAGATATTACATAAATTATGAAAAATATTTTGCAGTTCACATAAGACATAAATACCGAGTGATTCTGTTTGCAATACTCATATTCAATAATAATAATAATTAATAAATAACAATAAAGATAATAAATAAAATAAAACGCTTGGTTTTATTAAAAATATCTTAATATTAATTGCAATTTCGTCATTTGCATTTTTAATTAAAGTTGAAGTTTTACCGGAAATGGCAACAAATTGGCAATATATATATAGTAAATTGAACGAAACGATCTAAACAATATAAGTTTGGTATGACTATCAAAATTTGAAGATTAAAAATGTTTTGTTTGAGAATCCTTTAAGAGACCAGTTACTTAAAATATTTAATTGAAAATTGTAGCGAGCGGTAATACTGGTGAACCGGCTGGTCGCCAAAAGCGGCTATTACTTATAATAAAGCGTAATGTGTGTGTGTGTGTGTGTTGGCGCTCTACAGGCCAGACCATTCAACCTACAGCTACCACATTTGACACGTTTATACCTAGGAGGCCGGGAATGTGCACCTGGGGGTTATTTTTTTCGAATTTTTAACTAGAATTTTATTTATTTAAAAATTAAGCGAAATTTTGACGTGTTTTTGCTATAACTTCCGAAAATATTACCGCACAAAAAACGATTTTTACATCAAGTTAAAGATCAAAAATTTATCTTTTAAATGACACTAATGTTTTAATCTTAAAATTAAATTTCTATTTTTAATGAATTTTTAAATAAATATTTTAACTATGTTTTTCAATAATTTTTTTCGTCAAAAATAAAAATGAGGATTAAGCACGTTTCGCATTCCTGAGAAAAAAATAGCTTTTTTCAAAGTGTTGCCATCACATTGATTAAAGCTCTAACTGAAAATAAATTAAATCTTTTTGGAAATGAAATCTGCAAAAATATAATTTTCGGCAAGTGTCTGTAGGAAATGAAACAAATATGAAATATTATTTTTTCTAAAAAATAAATTCAAGAAAAATTATTTTATGATCTTTTACACTCTCTATACAGGGTATTTATTTAGTCCCGGACCCATTTTGATGTTTAATGACTCATAAAATAATGAAGATATAAACAAACTTATGGCATTTATTGATGGAATAACTCATATATGTTCCTTTTCAGGTTTGAATATTTTTACTTTTGTAAATATCGTCTGCGCGTGTGGTAAATTTAAGATAATTTCATTTTCCAGGCTAAATATCTGTAGTTTTCTAAATATCGTCTGCTTATTAATTGCATTTTTCTCTCTTTTGTATTTGGCAACTATTGAAAGGTTATGTTTACTTTTCATGTGTTTGTTCTATGTAGTACTTTTGTATGTGATGTTTTATTCGAGCGGATATGAAGGAGAATGCATACACCACAAGAGTAAGAACAGATTTTATGGTGGTCATAGAGTTAATTTCCAATTAACTAAATCACTGACTTTTAAGAGTTAATTTCCAATCACTTAAACTGACTGATTTATGAAAATTTGAATATCACTATTCAATAAAAAAAGGATAATTTTAGATTTTCAATCGATCGCTTTAAAGAAAATACGCCAATCAGCGCGCAGGTTTCTCAAGATTAATTGGCCTAAGATTATGAAAATGTTGAGTTTTTCTAAATTTTTAACATTTAAAACTTTATAAATAAGTCTTAGTTGATCGTGGAAAATAGAAACATTCATTCATTTATTTAAAATTTGGTGTGTCCAGAATATTTCACAGATTATGATACCTTACTGTATTAAATTTAGACTTCATAATTTTTGAAATATATTTATAGGAAAGAACAAGATATTATTATTGATTTCATTTCAATCCTTTTGAAAGCAAAACTAAAAACTGAATTTTATGCTGAATCTCAGAAATTTTTGTTGAATTATTGTTTGAGATATTACATAAATTATGAAAAATATTTTGTAGTTAACATAGGATTTAAATACCGAGAGATTCTGTTTGCAATACTCACATTCAATAATAATAATAATTAATAAATAACAATAAAGATGATAAATAAAATAAAATGCTTTTTTTATTAAAAAAATATCTTAATATTAATTGCAATTTCATCGTTTACATTTTAAATTAAAGTTGAAGTTTCGCCGGAAATGACAACAAATTAGCAAAATATATATAGTAAAATGAACGAAAAGATCTAAACAGTATAAGTTTGGTATGACTATCAAAATTTGAATATTAAAAATGTTTTGTTTGAGAATCCTTTAAGAGACAAGTTACTTAAAATATTTAATTGAAAATTGTAGCGAACGGTACTAGTGGCGAACCGGCTGGTCGCCAAAGGCGGCTAGTAAATAATAAAAAGAATATCTTAATTTTGTGCTTCAATAATAATATTATTATTATCGATAATATTATAATCTATAATAATCACAACAAATTATATCTGAATCAGGTGAACATCTAATTAGGCCTTCATCAGACCTACATCTAATTATATCTGCAACAAATTTGAACTTCGTCTAATAAGATCTGCATCTAATAAGATCCGCAATTAAATAGAACTGCATCTAATTATGGCTGCAGCAAGTCTGCATCTTATTAAGCCTGTATGTGATCTTCATCTTATTAAGCCTGTATGAGATCTGCATCTTATATGATCCATATCTAAATAGATCTGCATCAGGTGTGCATCTAATTAGGCTGGCATCAGATACGCATCTAATAAGGCCCGTCTCTAAATAGATCTGCTTCTAATTAGATCTGAATAAGGTATGGATCTAATTAAACACCCATCAGACCTGCATCTAAATAGAAATTCATTTATTAGGTCCGAACCTAATCAGATTTGCGTGTAATTAGATCCGCATCTCAATAGAACTGCATCTTTGTAGATCTGAATCAGGCCTGCATCTTATTAAGCCCGAATCATACCTTCATTTTATTAGATCTGTATCTAATTAGAACTGCATCAAACCTGCATATAAGTAGAATTGCGTATATTTTGATCTAATTAGACCTGTTTGTAATTAGGCACACATCAGATCTATCATCTAATTAGATACGCATCTTTTTATGCCTCCATCTAGTTTGATTAGATCCTCATCTGATCTACATCTAATTAGACCTGCATCTACATTTGGATCTACATCTAATAAGATCCATATCTAAATATGCAACAGGTCTGCATCTAATTAGATCGGAATTAAGTCTGAATCTAATTAGACCATCATTAGTCCTGCATCTAATTAATCGCGTATGAGATCCGCATCTAAACTGAACTGCATCTTATTGGCCCGCATCAGAACTGCATCTAATTACATCTATCTATTTAGAGCCATAAATAACTAAATACATTGAAATATTCATCTAATTAAAACATCTAATTTGGCCTACTTGAGATCTGCATCTAATTAGATCCATATGAGCCGTTTATTTTAAAAGTGGGGTAAGTTCATTTTTGAAAAAAAAATAGATATTGGTAGTTATAGATAAAACTTATTATGATCTTTTTATGCGTAAATAATTTAAAGTAAAAAAAAAAAATCAGATTCTAGTATTTTGGAGATGGCAGTTTTAGCTCTTAACAGTATTGAAAATCTGTTTATTTTGAAAGTGGTGCAAGTCTAACTTAGATTGAAATCATATTTGATCGAATATATTAAGACAAAATTTAGCTCCCGTTGCTGTATGGTGAAGCAAATGTGGCCGTTTGATATCATGTCTGGAATCTAGGGTGTTTCTATCTATCTATGTTTAATAAATAAAATCGGTGGTTTACAGTGTTTCATAAATAATAAAAAGTATATCTTAATTTTGTGTTTCGATAATAATATGTTTACTTCCAACACCGATTTTTCAGTCCAGTGACAATGAAATAAGTATCATTTATCATCAATTTTTGTTACCAGGACATTCAATTTACCTAACGATCGTGATTTTGGAGAGGTTTAACTGACAATCCGGAAAACCAGTTCCTTGTACATTCCCTAAGATTACTAAAATATAATACGAAATTGTCGAAAATATAAAAAATGTTTAATATATTAAATGAAACGCGGATATTTATTTCAACCCAACCTCTGGAGAAAGCGGTTTTAAAAAGAAATAAAAATACCGATGGAGAAATCGTAAATAGTTTAACTAAAATATAGACAATTAGAACCTAATTTGATGCAGACTTGATGCTGTCTTAATTTGATGCAGACTTCATGCAGGCCTAATTAGATGCAGTTCTATTTAGAAGCGGATCATAACAAGTTTTATCTATAAATA
>JAPMOR010043250.1:7967-30497 GCA_026543865.1 Argiope aurantia
ACATCAAGAAAATAAAGTTATCCATTTTTAGTGGAAATAAAATAAATTTTATTAATTTGTTATCACTAGCTTTTCGATCAACCTTCATATTAAAATCTAAAACTGCCATCCGAGTCGATATTAATAACATTTTTTTTCTTGCTTCAGTATATTAAAGCCGAATTTGAACTAACTAAAATTCCTTCTACACTAAAATTCTAAAATTCAATTTTACTTTTCAAATTATTAAAGAGCAAAAATAATAACTACAAACATACTAGATTTACTTTTCTTTCTTCCTAGAAATAAAGTGAAAAAGTAAAATTCAACCCCAAAATGAGCTTTTTGCTTCATCTTAAATCAACATGTAATCGGAAAATATTCAAGCCTCGGACAATACCAGAAAAAAAAAAAAATATTATCCTAACATTGCTTTCGTGAATTCCACTTCACCAAAATAGTCTCAGGAAACTATTTTGTAATGTTTATTTTCCAGATATTTAACGATAGTTTTCGGAAATGGTGGACATTCCTTTAAAAGTCGTTGCTTGGATACCACCGATCCTGAGTTAATATTGCTAAAGAAACAGCCATTTTTATCTTCAGATCGTGTTCTTGTCTTCAAAACAACTCCACAAATCGTTCGCTTAAGTGCCGGAACTTTTCGAAGGAAGAAGTAATCAATGGAGCGGATGGGAGTTTAATAATTTAAAAAGTTTACACAAATTATTTGAAAAATAGTGAATTGAAAAAAAAATGTTGCACTATTTAAAAGCTACATATCTCCAAAATTTTAAAAATTTCAATTTGAATTCAAGAATAAAATATCTATTTTCAGTCTTAAAATATTTATGCAATTTTTAGGCATAATTAATGAAGTCTTTATTAGAAGACTACCCATTTCATGACAGGACTTTTTTTCGATTCTTTCTCTTCCTCGACTGTTTCTCTGATCACAATATAACTAGGCTTCCAGCTAATTTAGTGGTACAAATTTGGCATCGGGATAGGAGGATACAAAGTTCGATACCTGATTTTTCTGTTGAAACGCAGTCTAATCATATATTATGCACGTTAAATTCATTGGGTTTAAACATTCTCTCGCTGTTGCAGCAAAGAAACAAAATAAAGTCCGGCGGAGTTTTCGTCCAATAAAAACACCGAATAAAAATTGTGAAGTATGCCTCAAAATTGCCTTAATATTGCTTCAAATAGGTTGACCTTAAACTGGCTACTCCAACTCGCCGGAAGGCACACAGAAAAATCTGATTGATCAAACCGCCACAACAACAAGATTGGTGGGAACTGTGGTTGAGTCCGAAGGGCCATCACCGCACACTGTACAACCCTTCCTTTGGGAAGTGCATCCCGCCATCGATGGGGAGGGGGACCAGATCCTCATCTTTTTGCTTACTCACCAGGGTGGCGAGAACCAACCACCAAGCCAGAAGCTTCACATCCTAAATTACGAGGGGCTCCAAAGAGAGTAAAAAAAAAAATAGCTTAAAACAAATAATTTTTATTATTTGTGTTGAGAAACTATATACTGAGTCTATTGAAATTATTGGTTGCAATTTCAGAAAAAGAGATGTTCCGTTTCGAACATTTCCATCAAATGAAAAATATATTATTGATATCCATTCAAGACCCTTCCCTTTTAAAAGGAAAAAAAAATGGATAATTTATTTCTTATTGAAAATTGCAAATACTGATTTGAAATTTTGCAAATTTTTCCCCCAATTTAACAAGTACTTAAGGAATTTTTCATAATTTCTCACAAATTAAAACGTATGAACTCTTTTAAATTTGCCATCTTTAATTTACTCCTAATCTATTCTAAAATTATCTTCTTATCCAATTAAGCTAACATAATTTTTGACGATTCGCTACACATGGTTTCTTGAAAATATTTTATTTTCTTTTTTTAAACATTCTTTGAAATTAATAACATTTTAACGATAAAAATATATTTTTCTGTTCTTTGTCTATTTCAATCTGTGTTGTATTGTCTCATGATTCTGATGGAAGAAATTCGAGAGCTTGAAAATTATATAAATATTGTTTTGTACATTTTCACCATTTTAAAACTTAAAAGCTACTACAGTGATTTGGTATTCTAATGATTAAGGATTTTTTTTAAAAAACCCATGCAATGTTATAAGTTTTGAGAATTAAATTCTTTCATCCCTTCATATTTTACCTCATAAAAAAGATTTATTTTTAAAATTGATTAATTGTCCCTAAAAAAATCTACGATTCAAATAAATTATTTTCATAACTCATTCATCTTCCTTATTTGATCATTTAAGCTCCATAAACTGAGTAATATTTTTTGTTATAAGCATCGCTATTAATAATAAAGAAGATTGTGCATTTGTTTGTATGTGTTAGTTCTCTACAGACTATTAGAGTTAGAGCTATCAAATGTAACATAGATGTAATTTGAAGGGTGAGAATATGAATATTGGATCTGTCTTTTGAAATTTGAAACAATTTAAAATTAAGTAAAAGTGTGGAGTTTTTTTGCGATAACATATAAAAATATAAAAATAATAATAATTAAAAAAATAAAATAAAATAAATCAACTTATTTTCAAAATTAATTTTTTAATTAATTCAATTTAATTTTCATGAATTTTTTCCTTAATATTTTCCTCATAGCTTCCAAAAATAGATTATACAGTTGGTTTCAGAATTAAAGCATTTTTGTTTTATCAAATCTATAATCTGATGAATTTCTTTTTATTATTGTAAGCTAAGGAAGAAAAATTTATTTAATGTTTGAGTAATTTACATGATGAACAAAAAAAAAAGTAATTATACAATGACAGGAAAGTTGGAAGATAGATTAACTAAAGTTACATTTTTAATATTACTAAGATGCTATATGATCGACCTCCATTTAAAAGTCTGACAACCATAAGGAAAGAACATGTCTATAAAAAAAAAACATAGCTTTTATGTCTCTGATCATGTAATGCTTCAGAATTGTTTATTAAAGGAATCATGGGTATAAAATTATGTCTAATTGATTTAGTTGAAATAAAATATATAATAATGCATAATTCAACAATTGATCTTTTATAAAACAATTGCTAACAAAATGGAGAGATATTTGGAAAAGTTTTAAATATTAGGTTTTCAGAACTTCAGCAATTCTACCAATATTTTGAAAGGAATCGAGAAAAGGAAGTTTTCATTTAAAAAATTAATATTTGATCTCTGAAATCTCTTCCATGAAATTGGATAATCCCAACTTTTAAATGAATGTCACACTAGTTTTACGCTATACAGGGGGAAAAAAGTTAAAGATAAAAACTTTTCAATTTATACAATTAAGTGGTAACTGTGAAATCGTTCGGCCGATGAAAATCGAAAATTGAAATTGACTTTCATTAAGAGCTTTCAAGTGTGGTAGCAATGAAGTGGTTTTTTTCTCCTTTAAAGGCACCAGGGGAAGTAATGAATTAATGAAATATCCATTTTGAAAGTAGTATAAATTCATTTCCAAATGTCAATTAAGATGTTTTGTACTCTCAAAACTTCGATTTTTCATTTGAAGCCTCATAAATGTTAAGAGTTGAAAAAAATTACTGTTAAAAATAGGTTTAAAAGATATTTTTAAAAGACACTTTTGCAATTCACGATTTATTTTTTTAATTTATAAAATTAAAAATAATGATTTTACTTATTAAATTTTATTACGTATAATTTAATTTTTCCATGAGCTTGATATGAAATTGTATAATTTTTCATTTATAATAACTATTCATTTTTTCATGACATGAATTATTTTTGGACAGTAATATTTCTGTAAGATATTATTTATAATGAAGATTTTTAACTTAAGTTACTCAATATTTTTTAAACTTTTATTTTATGTTTACAAGAATAAAAATGTGATCTTTATGGTTTCTCGAGCTTATAGTCATATCGCATTTTACTATTTACAAGAATTTGCTCTAATACCCTTTTTAGTCATATTTATATTTTTATCTATATTTATTTTATATAGATATTTTTATGTATTTACAAATATTCTTATCTCAATACATTTTTGGTTAACTATTATAAAGGAATATTTAATGATAGAAACATTTTAAACTCTTTCCTTAAAAATGCATAATTTTTCTACATGAATTAGGCTTTAATCCGGATATAAATTTTAAATTTGCAAAAAATCATCTTTCTTTGCAATTGAACTCTTGATATTTTTATAGTTGAGAACATCTTATTTCCTTACAAATATTTAGAAATAATACATTATTTCGAATTTTATTTCAATATATTGTTAATTTCCCCAGATTTTTACTAATATCATGAAATCTGTAAAATAACAATATAATTTAAAAATATAAAAAAACTCATGGAAAAAATTGCTAAGGGTTCATAATTTTTTCACAGAATATCTGGTTAATGACTGAAATATCTAGTTATTTTATTAAATAATCAATCATATTCTTTGAAATAACTAATTTCATACTTGAACAGTATATAACATATACCACCTAGTTATATCTCTTACGGCATAGCTTGTTCAGAGCTGACTGAATATATGCTGATAAATGTTTCATCGAATAATAAGATTATAACAAGAAAATTAATAAGAATTATGCTTTTTATGAATGTACAATAAAATATATAAGACGATATAAATACATAAGTGGTGGAGTGTAGTCAACTGAACATAGTAAGTTGATTGGACTAACGTTTATATCATTTTTTAAATTGTTTCTAGATAAGCTGTTTGTTAACGATTTCTGAATTCGGCCTTGTATTCATCCATTAAATCCTGAAATTTATTATCCTTTACATTGGATATTACAAACAGTACCCAGAAGATTGAAACGCGATTTAATTCTTCACCCATTATGCATAAGCGGATGATGTAAGTTTCAAAATAGTTTAAAATAAAGTACAGAATAAAATTATGTTAATAAAAAAAATGGGTCTTTAATTTTCAAAAAATTGCTCTTCTTAAACTTTTAAGCGACCCCTATAGATAAATATGGTCAGTTAGAAAGTTTTTCATTTCCATCGAACAAGATCATTAGTAATCCCTAGCATTAATTATGTTTAAAACGAAATGCATTAAGATATACAGTGGCTCAAACAATTGAGATTACACCTCATTTCTACTTGCAAAATCCAACTTTCATTATAAATAACACGTCAACGAAAAGTGCAAATATATTTTTATTTTTACGCAAAATAAATGGTTTAATTTAAAGGAAAAACAAAGAACAATCAATAAAAAATTTCTAAATTAAAAAAATTTAGAAGCATTTTAAATAAACATATGCAGATTTTTTTCTCAAAAATTTGAGATTACACCAATGAAATTTTTGTAATATTTCCCACAGAAAAAAGTGTATTTAGTTGGATATATTTTGGCTTTTATAATGACCTTTAAACGTCGTAGTACCGATTAGACCAATTGTTGGTGGTATTTGAAGATATTTTACCCCATTCTTCTGGCACTTGTTTTAAATGGGTTTTATTCTAAATTTTGTGTTTTTTTACCTCTGTTTCGAGTGTGCCAACAGATATTCAATGGCATGATGTCAGGTGCTGATGTGTGTAACTCTGTTTACAATGTAAAAGACACTACATTTTAACGTTATGTGCAGTATTTTTGAGGTCGGTATCCTGCCGGAAAATAAAATTTCAATCTAAACCTAGATTTTAGCACTTTCAATTAGATTGCTGCGACCTTTTGATTAATTCAATTTGCTGCAGAAATTTCTCAAATCATAGGCAGAAGTGTAAGTGCTGAAACCGTGCGAAAGTAATTAGACTTTCTGGATATAAAAGTCGAATTGTTAGAGAGAAACTGTTTAACAACTTGCAAACTCAGGAAAAGCGTTTGAAGTTTGCAAAAACTCATCAACTGAAGACCAATAACTTTTGGAAAAAAGTTATATTTAGTGATGAAAGAAAATTCAACGTTTTTGGCAGTGACAGCCGTCGCACAATATGGAGAAAGCCTAATACTAATTTCGATCCAAACAATTTTCATCCTACAGTTAAACACGATGGTGTCTCGGGCATGATTTGGGGTTGTATGGTTTCATCCGGGGTTGGAAATTTTGTTTTTATAGATGGTATTATGAACCATATGGTTTACTTATCCATATTTCACAGCAATCTAATGGAAGGTGCTAAAATTTATTTTTAGATGGAAATTTCATTTTTCAGCAGCACAACGATACCAAATAGAATGCAGGTAATGACAAAATTTGGTGTCTTATTCATTGTAAACAGCAGTTACACACACCATTATAAAAGCCAAATTACATGGAACTAAATACTTATACATTTTTTCTGTGGGAAATATTACAAAAATTTCATTGGTATATTCTCAATTTTTTGAGATAAAAATCTGCATATGTTTATTTAAAATGTTTCTAAAATTTTTCAATGTAGAAATTTTTTGTTGATTGTTCTTTATTTCTACTTCAAATTAAACCATTTATTATGCGTAAAAATAAAAACATGTTTGCACTTCTCGTTAATGTGTTATTTATAATGAAAGTCGGATTTATCAAGTAAAAGTAAGGTATACTCTCAATTGTTTGAGTTACTGGAGGATAAAAAATGATTAATGCCATTTTCACAATACGTAAAACAATGTTTCTTCGTTGAAAATAGCTGCCATAAACAAATTGATAGTGGAAATTTTTCTATCAGAAAGAAAGCAGCGAGTGTTAAAAAAATCCCAGATGCCCTTAAATAATGCTTTAATAAGAGATAAACAGTAGTATGCTTGTACGAGCAGAGGTACACATGCGGCTCTCAATTTCATTTTATGCAGTCTCGTAATTCTCACATATAATTAAAAAAAATAATCACACGTACAAATAAGAGATAAACATTTTTTAAAATTTATTTTATGAAGAATTTTTGATAAAAGAAAATTCTCTGCATTTCACTATGCAGTTAAAAAATATTTTAATATAAATACTTGAACAGCTAAATTACAATTAAATAAAAGTAAATAAATTGTCTGTGAATTAATTTTTTAAAATGTCGTTTTGAAAAATTATGAAAAATTTGATAATAAATTATTTGCATGCATTTATTGTGTATTTTAATTTTTACAAATAAAATTGGCAGTCTGAACATTAAAATTACCCATAAGAATACGTGACCATGACAAAAATGTGTCCTAAACAAGAAAAAATGGTTTTAATGTAAATTATATTATATATTTCAAATTTTTATAACAAATAACAACTTTTATTTCTATTTTGGTATATGATCCCTATGCAGCGCATTCAGTTTTTAATCAAGTATAAATCATTCAGTTTTAAAGATACGAATATGCAGTTTTTTTAATAATGTTGTTGGATAAAAAATTAAAACTTTCTAATTGACTAAATTTGTCTAGAGGGGTCGCATAAAATTTTTAAAAGTGTAACTTTTGAAAAATTAACGGACAATTCTTTTATTAACAAGATCTTATTTCACACCTTAATTTGAAAACTAGTTTGAAATTTACATTGCTTACTTATCTTAATAGTTAAAGAAATAAACCGTATTTCAATTGTTTTGAAACTACTTGCATATCATTCATTAATTTTTGGATACGTTAGTATTATTTTTATTAAATGCCTATATTTTCTTAGAAATTATAAATAAAATTATATGTTGAAAAATGTTTGTTACAAGCAGTTTCAAATTGTATTGGTTTACTTTTTATCACACTGCCAATAAATGTAACGGAGAATTAATAATAAAAACAGACACGATTATGTTTTCAACCGTACATACTGCATTCGGAAAGCCTAACTGTTACGATTTAAGATGTTCGAGACTTCGAATTCAAAAACAATTTTTTCTGACAACTTTGTCTCAAGTTAATTTTATCAATAATCATAAAGTCAATGTTTTTAGGATTTTGCACTCATAATAGGAATTAGGTTGCCTTGACCAACAAGGCCAAGCATTTATTTATATCGTAGCAACTAACATGCTAAAAGTTACATATTAATTTGAATTGCATTAAAATATATGAAGATCAGATTAAGTAAAAGATGAGAGATTCAATAAGTGATATTTAAAATGAGGGTCTTAAAAATGTTGCATATTTACTATTGATTATCTCCTACCTAGATGCACTGCAGAAATGAGAATGAAGAGCTTCCGGTATGGTGATTCGTTCTCGTCACCCGGGTGGACACATGAATGGTAGAGATAGGCTACGTCGTACCGATGATGGGACGCACTTCCCACGGGAAGGATAGTACCTTGACCGGTGAATCCTTTCTGAGTCAAGCATAGTTCTCACCAATGCTGCTGTTGTGGCGGTTCGGGGAATGAGATAAATTCGCGTGTCTTATTTGCGGATCGAAGTATTCTGTTTGCTATAATAATGCACAAAAGGCAACAACTTACTTTACTTTTAATAAGATTTAGAAAGAATCATTATTTCTATACGAAAGAGGAATCAAACAAATAGTAGTAGTTAATAGTTTAAATAAATATCATAAAGAAATCACAAATACTTCAATGAATTTAATTTAATATTGATCAACTTCCAATCCAGTAATAAGCTATGTTAATACTTTGTTTGTAGCATTTATTTTATTTTTTTAAAAAGAGAATCAGAATTAAAAAGCACAATGTGATTTCCATGTATAATTTAAATACCGATTAAATTTTCATCCAAAAAATATGTCATGAATGATCAGTAAAATCCAAGAATCATCCTTTTAAACAGTTTAACCGAAATATTATCGTGGATATGGATTCTATGAAACTCATGAAATGCTGCATAAACTAGGTTTGTTTATTCTGACATTTCCATACAATGTCCGCCAATTAGTTATGATTTACTCTAAAGATGGAAGACATAAGCTACAGATAAAGCATCCATACCAGGTGGTTCATGGAAATGTCAAGTAACTAAGATTCTCCTCTAATCCACATTAGGATTCATGGAGGGGGAGACTGATAACTAATTTGGTGATTAATTACAGACATTATTTAGAGATAATCATCATGTAATTAGATGCGAGCCACGACTGTAGCCTTCTGAGTTGAGATAATGAGAAAGCTGGTTAGGTGTTTCGGTATAGAATCAGTCAATGTTGTGATTCCCATTTTAGCATTTCAGATGCAGGTTTGCAGAATAGATATAATCATTTCAAAATTATAATTACTTTTATTCAATTTTCTCCACTTTTAAAATGGAATTTGCAATTATATATCGCTTATATCTAAATTCCTTTTGTGTGGCTTCGAGTGAGTTTATTTTAAATTCGAGTTGCTTTTCACTATTTTATTTTTTATCAACAGAATAATTGAGTTCTCAATTTAATTTCAATAATTTTTTTTCAATTATAGCTGTCTATATATCTTGTATTATTACTAATTTTACATTATAAAATTTCATGTAAATATTAACAGTAATTTAACACTCATGTCATGTTTCTGTAATTTGAAAATAATGGATTGTTTATTCTTTAAGCTAAAGAATAATGAGCGGGAGTGGTCTCTCAAAAAATTTCTCGCATGTTCTCTAATAGACTGGTCATGTAAAATAACACCTTACATGTCATTGGCGTATAACAGTTACGAAATATTATCATTTCCGTGAGTTTAGCATTTTTACTGAATTTATCGTGCCATCCTTGGAATAGATTTGGTGATTTATCCCTGGTATGATTAATAGTATACAAGAATCAAATTTGTGTTTTAGACACATTTTTCCTAATCGAACGAACAAAAATTTGACACAAAACTGTACTTGTAGTCACAAAATCTCATACCAAATTTGATAAATTTAAGTGATTGTGTTTCTAAGTTACCGCTTTTACACATTTGTAAAAGTACAGACCGACAAACAGTCAATCCGTTGTTGGATTTGACTCAAAATTAGACAGGTGTCTACATTATAAATGTTAAACATATATACCGAATTGTATCTATCAAATCTCTTCGTTTTGTAATGAACACTTCGAATGTTTTTGACGATTACTATATTTTCTCTATACTATGTATATGAAAAAGTAAAAATTCATAAAATCTTTTTATTTTTTTTCTAAAATTTTAATATTTTGTCTTTTTGATTTTTATTACATAGAGAAACTTATATAAATCACTGAAATTTCACTATTTGGCTAAAAAAACTTATTTAAACTTACCCAAACTAATGTAATCTTTCATTTCATCGTGAGGCCTTGAACAACTCCGTTGTCATTAATCATGCTCAAATCTAATCCTTCTTCTCTGTAAGCGTAGATCAAAATTAATGAAAGAATTGTGAGAAAAGGGAATTTGTAGTTGAGGATTTTTTTTTTTCGTATTTCTTTAAAATTTTGGATAAATTGAAACCTTTTGAGCATGAGAAAATAATAAATAATGGTGATGACGTTAGATTTCCCTTCAATGTATTTTATGAAACATTATCTTTTCAGTTTAACTTTATCTTTTAACTCTGTAGAACTTTAATTTCAGTCCAAACATTTTTTCTGAATTATAATGCATCCGATTCAAATATTGCGTAGTTAAATTGTTGAAGCCAAAATACCTTTATCTTTTTTATATTAACCTATTTTAAAAAGAAACACTTCAATTTTAAATTAACTGAATAAGTTTAATTATATTTTGGTTTCTATAAGTATTTTTACCTATTTTATTTTTATACAATGCTAAAAAGAGTTCATCTTATGGTTCAAAATAATTAATTTGGTTTAATTATAAGAAAATCAAGGACAAAACTTTTTTTTCAGCGTAATTATTCAATGCCCTAATTGTTTATTTGGATTTCTATAAACCATAATAGGTATTTCAAGATAACTTAAATACTATCCAATTTTCCTGAAAACAAAACTAATAATTTAAAGTTAAGCCAGAATGCCAAGATTAGTCTTTTTTCAATGTTGAATTTAAGAAGAAATTCACTTCTTTACAAATATATTTCGCTTACTAGCTGCAACATTCCCTCTGTAACACATTATTTAATAATGATTGGATTACTTTCAAAATTCTCACATTTCAGGAAAATCCTCAGGAATAAATTTCTGCATTTTTCTTGCATCATAACTTTTCAACCATTTCAGGTTTGATTTCTTAAAATTAGACTTAATTCCCGAGTTATATATATATGGTAGTCCCATAAATGGGAAGCACCATAAATGGGTAATTCTATCTCATTTATGGTGTTATCTCTATTAATAGAAGATTTGAAAACTCTCTAGAAACTTTATAACCCTTCTTGTAAGATATACAAGATAAACGGTTACATGAGCAGTAGATTATTTCTCTGGTTATTGTAGAATACGTAGTAAACACACTAACTGCACTTTGAGTGGTTGTTACTGTTTTCGGTCTTCTTATGCTGTGAATTTTTGCTTGTAACATTTCTCGGGTATGCTTAAGTTGTATATTTTTTTCTGTGAGTTTCTTGTATTTCGAGGAATAGAGCCTTTTCAATGTCTAACTACTTTTACTATACACCCAACGAATGCTCTTTTATAATAGTATCTTAAGCGGGAAAGTCAACGTATGGAATTACAAATTAAACATGCTCTTCATATGTCAATAGTACTGAGTAATATTTATCCTTTTAAGGTTATATAATTTTTAAATTTCAGTTGTTATTTCATAATTTTCCTCCGTACGTTTGTTTTCTGGGTATTAAACATTTTTGTGAAATAAATGCTGATAGAGTATTTCTATAACAGAAACTAACTCTGAAATTATCTAGCATTTCGTCGTTCATTAGAATTTTCAACTGCTCCAAGAAAGAGCTGCTTAAAAGCAAAATTCACGATAAGTGAGGAGCATCTTCTTTAAGCATGCTCTCAACTAAAAATTTAAATCGCAATAATATTATTTCAAATATTAATATATCTCTATTCATCTTTAATATTTATGAGAGCAATATATCCGAGAAATAATAAATGTTTTAGATAGCATGCAAAGCAATATGACTCGGCTGAAAGGAGTAACGATTTGCATTTTAAAGGTGATCCACTTAAAGAAGCACTTTAAGCCACTAAAATAACTAAGCAGAAAGAGAGTCATGCATTAAAATTCAAATTTACCTCTTCCGCTTTGGTTTTCTTTATTTTGACTTCAGAGACATTTTATCGAGCGAATAAGTGAATTTTCAAAAATATTCAAGTGACTTTAACATTTATAGTTGTGTTGAAATGAATACTTTTATACATTCGTTTCATCATTTGAATTTATTAACATATAATTAAGTGGGGTGTCTATTCTTCATGGAATTTCCTTTCTTGTTGCATTTTCATCTCAGTCACTTCATTTTTAATAAATATGCAACTTTTCGGATTGTTTCTACTTCGGCATTATTCTTTGTAAATATTTTTAATAACATTCATAATGCCAAGTAGATACTTTTGTATGGAACTCAATGACACACACAAGTAGAGCTAAACCAATTTATTAACTCAACTCTGAACTCAGAACACAGTGACTGACATATCTTCTGCTTTTATACTAGCAGGCAAAGTTCCAGAATACTTTTCTGGAGACAGCAAAAAAAGTGCAGAACACTTATCTGGTAAACTAAAGAATGGTCCAGAATCTTCTGGAACATGAAATAAAGGAACACACAAAATCATCGAATTAAATATTTACATAAAAGGTGAATCGCATTATCTCTAGCGGGATTCGAACTTACGATCTCTCGCTTAGGAGACCAGCGCTATGGCCATTCAGCCATAGAGAGTCAGCGGCCTCTTTTCAATGCGGAAATATGACATAAAATAGAACCATGCTGAATTAACAAAAAATTTTCACCATCCATTTTCTCACATTCTTCCACAATATAACGTTTTGAGCTTAGTTTCATAGTTTGTTGAAGAGAGTCAAATATACATATTATATCATTTTTTGTTGGCCAAATGAGGATGGCATTTTCTACATTCTTCTTTTTATAATCATCAATATATGTCAAACTTTATTTGCCTTCCTTGATTCCTGAAACATTCAGAGCCTTCCTTGGTGTGGATCTGAAATGCCACTTCACATATACTCAAATAAATGGACCGAATGTTAGTCAGTCATGTGAGGATTTTTTCGATGTTTTCGATTAAAATAAGTACAAGTTTTCAATTTCAATAAAGAAAAAAAATTCCTAACTTGTTATGTATTTTAGTTATCTTGTTTATAGTCATACAGATAGATGGGCAGACTTTTCATAGAGATCTTTCATTTAACATTTATCTGAATTGTTGCAAGTTTGAGCTATCGTGCTCATATGTACACGAATAAAAATACATATTTCCATGGACATCGTGATTTTGACTTTTTCTTGCTATCACGCATTAAAGTAGAAGATATATTACACATACATACATTTCGATAAAAATCTGCCTAACTTGCACTGTTTTTGCATTATTGTGCTCCCATCTGCACAAATAAATGGGATGACTTTGATAAATTTGACCAAAAATTTAATAAATACCTATCATTTTGCTATGAATATCTCGAACAAATTTGAATCCATGAAACGTGATGCAATTTTTTTTAGTTATGGTATTAGCAGAGAGATAATAGTAATTTTAATAATTATTACTTTTGAATTTAAAATAAGTAAAATGCACGAAAATGATTGTATAATCCGTATTTTGGTAATAGTTTGATACTTGTCAATTTTACTTTAAATGTACCGGCATCTTGGCATAGGGGTAGTGCGTCTTCCCCGTGATATGGGAGTCCTGGGTTCGAGTCTCGATTTGGGCATGGTTGTTCTTCCTCTGTTTTATGTGTGAATGTGCTCGCCTGTAAAGAGGGTTTGCGCTAGCGAATGGGTGATGCGTGAGTGGCAAAGTCATACTCTTGGGGCTGCTTAAACAAGAGACGCACCCCTATCGACTTAAATCGCTGTCTACATAACAGCGGACTTGTCTAAGTGCCTCAAGAAACAACAACATATTTAAATATAAGAATAAATAAATTAAAGCAACCTTTCCAAGATGAAATCTAGAGTAGTATCCATCTGTTAATGGTAGAAACTTCTGAAGAATACTTAAGAAATTTTGAAATCGGACACAATAAGACAACATTATTTAACTACTCTCAAAAACTAAAAGTGGATCTATTACCCTTATAGATAGCTACACATGTCTGAATTTTTATGTTGAATTTTGGAACTTCAGATTTAAGTAGAAATATTTTAATGACTTCAATTGATGAGAAGTTACATTTGCAACTTATGGTAGGATTGTTCTCTGAGTATCATAAATGCGAGTTCCAAAGGCTTGGAACTAATTGCCCAAAAATATTTTATGCTTAAAACTGGTTAAAAAATATATCTGAATTACAATTACATTTTGTGATTGCAAAAACTACAAATTATTCTTCCTAAATCTCTTTCCATCTTTCTATTTTTGAATTGCAGTAGTGAAAAGATTCCTTAGCAAACAGAAAGGGTTATGTAGAAATTGGAGTATTTTTGCTAGAATTGTTGAAGAATTTTATTAAATATAAATTAATCTATGCCTTTTTTATTGTCATGTCGTTTTGATTTGTATTTTGAACACTTCGGTATTGAAGAGAAATAAAATGTTATAGATTTTGCTCCATTTATGCAAAAGCAAACCTAAACACACAAGCTTTAAGATCGATGAGTTTTACTCCAAAAGCGTTTTATTTCATTATATAACAATTATTTGTAAATATATATAAAAAAGATGTAACTAACAGAAAATTACATCAAATCAGTTATCTTTTTCTTATCATTTGAATTATCGCTTATCTGCTGTTTTCTGCACAAACCTAATATCAGAAAAATGATCTCCATAAATCTCCCATTTAACAACGATATTCCAAGTAAATATTCAGGAAACAAAAAAGCTGATATGGAGAATAGGATTCTTTACGGATGGCAAATCACATATTTTAAATGGATTTCTAATATTCTAAAAATCCCACGATAACGGAAAACGATACTTTTGGTTTGCTTACACAACATTACCGCTGTTGTTCTTCAAACGATTCTTTAAACATCCAGCAAGTATGCTGATGCTTGTTTTGCTTCACTGAGTACTTATTTTTCTCGTCTGTATTTGTATTAAGTTGAATGCGATGTTGGAGAAGATATTTGTCCTTACATCTGTTTTCTTACGCATTTTCTATTTTGATTCTTTTTCCCCTTTTCTCGCAATTTTTATGCATTTTTAAATACTTTTCAAAGTGGCGTAAGTCCATTGATGGGGAAGAAAAAGAAAATATTAAAAAAACATTTTCTTAAACGCACTGGTGTTCGCTTTTAAGACACATTATTTTAATTGGTTATTATTTGCTTTTAATAATGGAAATATTTAATTTTTTTTTTATTCAATTCCTGATGTGAAACATTTTTGAAACTATTTACATTTTTGTGTTCTAGATAATAATCAATTTCATTACTTTCAGAATATAATGATGAATGAAGAATCAATTCAGTGAATTACAAGAATGTGAATAAAAATAAATAAAATGAAGTGAATAAAATAGTTATAAAAATATATACATTTATATGTTCTAGGTAATACTATTGAATTTCATTATCTCCAATACACACTAATGAATTAATACAATAAGTTAAATAAATTTTCATACCATATCTCCTAGTGATGAAATTGAATCTAACATAACAGAACAATTTAAACAATGAATATTAAATTAAAAAATATAAAATAATTAATAATTTTACTTTCTAGTATTTTCACAAAAATGTGCTTTTAAAGACTGGGTTATTAAATTTTTGCTTGTAATGGTTGTGATATCATGATAATTGGTATTCAACAGTTATCTACTTTCAGTGTTCACACATTTCTCCATCACATTAATTAAAATATCAATATAGCGCGTGAACATCTGTTAAATGATGTATCAATATCTTGAGGTCAATTTATTGAATAATATCTGTAAACTTTTATGTTACATCTTATCCGATTAAATGGGCTAATTTAGCTTATATCTGCAAATTAAAAATAGAGCACTCTGATCAGTTAGTTATACTTGCAAACTGGTGAAATTAATTGCAGAATAAAAATTAGAATTCTTTGTTATAGAAGGGGGGAAAATATTATTTTGTGATATCTAAAGTTGATGAGTGGCAGAGAAGCAGAAGACCATTGATGACGCATTTAAATGTCATCACTTTCAAATAATCGAATAATTGTCGAAATCAGACCAATTATTGAAGCTGGGTGAGTAGTTCTTTAGTATACATAATTTTAAAAAAATATATGGATATCTACTTAATAGTCAAAAATTTAATCATAAATAATTTTATAAAAATTTAATGTTTAAGCTCAATTTATATATGATGCTTTTTAACTTAGGTCACATGAGAGGCATTAAGAATAGAACAATTCATAATTTTCACTAACGTGCACAATTGGATTCAAATAAATATTCATTTTATTTCAAAATCACAGTCATCAGATTTCATAAACTGATAATGATTCACTGATGATCCGTTTAGGAAAGAATACATGATTTCTGAAGAAAAATGTAAAAGAATGTATCATTAAGTAACACATATAATATAAAACACAATAATTAAGATAATGCAATGAAAGATAGTATGAAACAGAAATTAAAATATTGCCAATTTACTACTTTTTGATATAATAGCCAGCCATGTTGAGACATTCATCCATATCCTGGATTTGTCTAAAACCACAGGGTCAAACTATCCCTTCAACTGCGAAATAGCTCTGTCACACGACCCGTTTAAAGCTGTCATCAGAGTAAAATTACGATTGTCGAGTACCCATTTCATGTATCGAAGTAGGAGAAGACATGATTCCATGTCTAGCTATATGGGGGTTGTTCGAAAATTTCCTAACTGAGTATTTGAAATTCTGTGCGGACATGGGAAATTGTACTCGGAACTTGCCGAAAAGCAGACCGGACATAGAACCCTCAGATTTTCATATGTTTGAATTCATGAAGAAGCTCTACAGTGCGCGGAAGTGTGACTCTGATCACAACCTAAATGGACCGTTGACAGCGTCTTTTCTCGCAATCAGCGGCATTCTATGAGACCAGGATAGTTCAAAATAATCCACCAGAAGGTTTAATGCCTCAATATGAATAGCAGTGTTGTCGAAAAATAGTAAATTGGTAATACTTTTATTCCCTGTCAATATTTCCATTGATTACTTAATTATTACTATGATCAATATTATATGCATCATTCATTGATATTTCCTATTTTGTGTCTAAATTTAAATTTATATTATCAATATTTTCCTTCATTACTTATTTTTTAATGTGTTCAATATTATACGCATCATTTATTGATATTTACTAGCATATTTTGTGTCTCAATTTTAATTTATATTTTTTTAAAAGTAGCGTGTATAGAAGAAAGTAAGTAAAAAATAAGCTTTTCGATATGTATAATTATTAACATATATTAAACGCTTTCTTTACATGTATGGATGTAATTCAACCTATTCTATCTCCTTATGTAAACATGTCAATTTAGTGCAAAGTTTTCAAGAGAAAGTACAGATTTAGATATCGTCAGTTCTCAATGGCTCAAATTTTGATTGTCAATACAAAAACATAATTTTGTAGATAATAAATAGGGATAAATTCAAATAACAAAAGATGGAACCCATTAGTTTCCGAAATATACGACATATTATAATTTCTATTGACAAGATATTGTTGAGAGAGATATTTCTGAATTAGAATTAAAATTTCCATCGGATATTGTGAATACTCACATAATCGTAATTGAAGAGCAGTTTACTCTTACTTTCATGAAATGGAAATAACATAATCAGTAACAATCTTATTCCCTATTATTGTTCCTTGATAGTCTTTTGTCTTTCCTATCTCTCAATAATTCTACTCCAATTTATAAATCAAATATATTTATAAAATATATTTTGTTACTCATTTTTATTCACTAAAGCATGATTTTCAAAGATATATATTATAATTTTGCTATCTGAATAATTTTTTAAAAATCGTAAAGCTACTTAAATCGGAAATAAATGTATATTCCATTCTTTCATTTCGAAAATGCTTTACATTCTGCGAAAACAATTCAGTTTTAACAAAACACAATTCAAATAATTCAATTTGTTTCGATTCTTTGAAACTCGAGTTCCCCTTAGTTACTCAGTGATGTTTAAAAGAGTGAAAAACAATAAAATATGATATTAAGTAGCTTTCAAATAAAATTGCTTAAGAATTATTTGTTATGCTGGTAAACGACTCAGAATTGCCAAATATAATTTCCTTTATTCGATATGTTCAAAATAATGAGATATTATTTCATAAGTAAACAGCTTTCATATTTTTATACCTGAACTCATATTTTAAACTTTGTAACAAACTGAATGTATGAATTTTTCTGAAAACTTGTAATACTCTTGAAAAGTTATTGTTACATATCATTCCTTCTTACTTATATATTTTTTATTTTTTCTGATTTTTAATTAATTTATCAGAGATATAGTTTAAAATCCCATTAGGCAACATATTCTGCCGGTATTACAATTATGGCATTATAAAATGAATGATATTTTAAATTTTTTATGATTATTATGAATGATTATTTTGACTTATGAATATAAATTCTAAAATAAACATTCACATTCCGATGCCATAGACAGAACACATATTTGAGGCGTTGACTTTCTTTAAATAAATGTTGCGATGCTATTGAATTTTCCAATAATTATGGTTTTTGTAAAATACTGTACCATATAATTCCTTTGCAATTATATTAGTTTAATTTAATTTTTTTAGTCATAATAATAAACTGTTATAAGCTACAGATAGTAAACCGATTACAATAAGAAAAAACTAAATTGTTACATTAACCATTAAATTATTAAATCTCAAGAGGAGCTTGAGATAGGTTTGTCCGCTTTCTTAATTTACGCACATTCACAAAAAACATTAATTTAATATTTAATATTTAATAAAAATATGTTGTTCACAATACAAACATTTGGAAAAAATCAATATGTATAATTAATTGAAGTGTCGTCTGTTACAACAATGATGCATATATTCGTTAATAAATAACCGTAATAGCACAAAGTGTGCAGAGAGGATTCTGCAGAAGAGAGACTTCGCATAAATATTCACGCATCTTGATTGTCTGCTATTTACTCGCTTGAACTGGACTATAAGGCTGACTTACTACCTGGCTCTATACTGATTACTACACGATTGACTTCAGCTTTATCTCTTGACTTTTATAGTTTTATTTCATGATAGGGGAAAGGAGACTATAGCAATTAATTATGACTTCCTTCCTAATAGGGCTATCATTAAGATTAGTTTCAGTTCTATGGTCTTCAATTTTGTGGGAAAAATTAGCCACATCGCCTGGTAATTGTTCCGACATACGTTCAACATCCGCCAGAGCTATCTCTAAAACAATCTTCCTTATCAGGAAACTTACTGAGCTGGGAAGCAGTATTACAAATTCTTAACTATGTTATACAAAATAGATTAAAACTGTTCTTAATTATTATTAATAATATCTATCATTTCGATCTGTGAATCTATGGTAAATGCCTATCAGTAATAATCAGACTATTCTCATAATTTATATTAATATTTTTATTAATATAGTTATAAAATAAGCTAAATTATAAGATAAATAACTTTGTATTCAAAATCGTTTTTATATTAAAATTAATGATTGCGATCAAAATTTATGTGAAGGAATTTTTATTAAGGATTGGATTTTTAAGTGTTAATATTAATTTAATTTTTACTAACTTGATTTCCTGATATATAAAGAGTTCTTTTATAAATCTGTAACGATAACATTTCTGCTTTTAAAATTAAAATTGTAATAATTACATTAAACTTTCCCGTCTAGCTGTGCAGATGATGAAACTAAAGATTTTCTTATGTTAATAAATGCGTAACATAAAAGCATTCGAATTTTAATCTTTTAGTAAAGCAAATACAAAAGGCGTAGTGGAGATTTCAAATACATTTTCCTGTTCAGTCGTTACATGTATGATGTCTAGATTTTTCTTTAATACAGAGAGAAAAAATAATTTATCTGGGTGACATCAACTCACCAACTTTTAAGAAGTAGATGAAAAAACTTCCATCCCTCTTTGATTATCCGTAGGTGATGTTTTAATGGTGTTGTTGCTTGTTAACGACAAAACAGGTAAGGTGAGATATTATTTCTTGATGGGACCCTATCACAGCAATTGAAATTTTCATGACTCTACGAATGACAAGCTGGTAATTGGATCTATTATGCGCAGAAGTCAGTTTATTTTAAATAATATTTGTAGATATTTATTGCTATTTATCTCATTAATGTTGTTAGTGATCAAATTCATAACTCAATCTAATCTAACAATCCAAGTTGAGGAAAAGACTTTTTATTTAATATTAAAAATTTGCATTAGCAATTGAATGTGGAAAATTGTGTAACGATATAAAATTAAGCTAACAATTTGTTAGAACTGAAAATAATTATTCCGATACATTTTTCATTTTCATATTAGACATTCAGCTTAATTGGAAGAATTTAATGCACAAGGTAGCAAGTTGTAGAAAAAAACTTTATAAATTTCATTTCATAGAAATATCTTTTTGATAATTAACTGAATATTCAAAAGGTTACAAAATATGTACTATTAGATAGACAAGAAATTCATTCGAAGTCAATGATCTACTCTGCTACAATTTAAGAGGAGGTATTAATTTAAAAAATGAGATTATAAAGAAACAAATAGAGTAGCATCTAATTTTGTCCGAGCTGGGCTTAAGAGTATTACATTTAAAAATGAGGAAAAGTTATCACACGCAAACATAAGACAAGGGAAATTCAATATACTACATTAATTCGCTCTTTTCGTTCTCATACACACACACAAAAACAAATCATAGAAATCCTTAAAAAAAATTCACCGAATACTGAGGGTTTAATCCTCCTTCAAACCGGAAAACACATATTTGGAATTATGTCTATCTGTAGCTTTGTATGTTTGCTTGTAATCATTATAATTTAAAAAAAATAAACAAAAAACTCTTTGTGCTATATTGTTGTGTTATGTCATTTTAATATGTTATGCTATTTTTTTACGGATAAAATCTCTTAAAGGGAATTTTTTTGAACATATTTGAAGATTACAACTCAAAAATTTTAAAGAATTGCGTGAATGTAAGAGTATGAAGAATAGTTCATTTATGTGGCAAGTTTTCTTTATGACACTTTTTAAGGGATACTTAAGGACGTCATTTGGGCTATCCAAGCCTGTTTCGGATCCCTGGGAGACACGAAAGTGCACCAAGTTCGTGGTTTTGAAAATTGTGCCAAATAGTGAGCGATTAATCAATTTCTTCGTTATTTATTGGTCATTGCATTTGCTTATGTGAGAATTGTTTTGTTACTAAAATTACAGACCTACGTCAAATTATATATCGAATTAATGGGGATTAAATAAAGGAGAATAATAAATAAATAAGATTAATAATATTTGTGTAAATGACATGCAGAAAAGGACAGAAAGGTGAGAGACATTGTGCAGAAAACTCAAGAAGAGAAACACTAATGTTATTTTTATTTGAAACCAGCCATGCCCATATTCGGTGATGCATCACTTAATGCAGTGTTTTCTGTTCTTACTTTCTGAATATTGAGAGGCGTCAAAGGCCCTTCAATAAAATTACGGTAACTTCCCGAGACGCCTGAACGTAGCTTCAAAATGTTCTTCCTTTTTTATTAAATATGACTGATTGGATACCCGAAGTGGGTGCTTTGTTCGTTATAGACTCTAGTACTGATTTGGTGGTTGGTAAAAATATTCTCAGAATACTCAAAGGAGTCCGAGTATATAATTCTTAGTAAGCATCAGTTAAGCGATGTCCTCATTAATATACAAAATCATTAAGAACATGGTGATTGTTGTTTTAAGGGCGTCGGAATGTTTCTTTGTTTTGAAAGATAAATGCAGGCGTTCTGGTATTTTGAGGTAACTAAGCTTGAATAATCTTAAAAATGTGAGAATTAATCACTACTAAGTTTTTACATAATCTTTTTCAAATATACCTGAAATAATATCTATCAACAATTTAATATCCTGTAAAACTGAAAAAATATACACATAAAGAATAGCAGCAGGAAGTTCAAAATTCCTTCTCTCTTTAGTTTCTTTAAAATGCACTAATTTCTAACCAACCTCTTTAGAAAGAAGAGAAAAAAAACACTCAAGAACCTTTCAAAACGATCCCTTTTATCAACGATAAAAGTAATTGATCTATCGTGCTTTTCTCTCTTAACAATAATTTCTTTTTTTTTAACAATTGAAGCTACCTTATTTGAGATAAAACATCCAAGGTTGTTAATTCTTTCTTTCATCCTAAATATAGTAAACCTTTCTAAGGTAGCACTTGGAAGAGGCTATTATTCTTAATAGTATTTCAAAGCACTACTACTTTTTCCTGCTTGGAGAGGTTTTAATGTACCAGTTTCAATTAGTATTAAAGTTAAATTTAAATATTACCGATTCGGTTAAATTTTACCTTTAGACTGATTATTACTGATGTTTGTACACCTTATTCAGCAATTTTCCCTGA
>JAPMOR010043250.1:30507-77940 GCA_026543865.1 Argiope aurantia
TTATTCAGCAATTTTCCCTGATTATTACTGATGTTTGTACACCTTATGCAGCAATTTTTTTTCAAAAAAAGTAAGAAATAATTGATGCAAAAGAAATAATACAGTCTGGGCCCTTCATTTTTATTGAATTAATAAATATACAAAAGTGCGTAAAAGTCAAAGATAGTTTTAGAAACCATTTCAAAATATAAATATTTTACCATGCGATTTTCAACATTTCTGTTGTGAAAAATCATTTTTCATCCCCACTTTGCAAATATAAGGCTAATTTCAGTCAAATTTGCTGAAAATGATAAATTAAAACTGCAATTAATTCCCAATAATTCACAGTTTTAAAATCTATCTATCTATCTTCTATCTTTACTATTAACAAATTAAGAAAAATATTTTTTAAAAAGATGTTTTTTGTCCCACCCAAAATAAAAACTCGACAAAAGCTTTCGAACTCCTGATATTAAGGATTTTCATATAACACAAAATTTTCACTGCTACATTCGACTGTATTTCGTATACTATCATCTAACTTGAAGTATTCCTACATATTGTTGTGAACTGCCTGTACAGAGAATTTAAAAGAGTAAATTACACAATGATCTCATAAATAAAATGGGGGTAATCTATTTGTAAGGCGGTTTGTGTAGAGCCACTTCACAACACTAAAATCGAATTTTTCTAAAATAAAATTAATTCATTAACTTATTTCATTTTAGGTGTAATTTTATTTTATTCTCTTGCAAATTTTCCTCTTTGGGACTTTTTTAATTTTCAAGGAAAATGCAAGAACAAATGACTGCAGTTTCTCTAATTTCAAAACTCCTTGTACTTTACATGCACAGAAACAATGAATTTTAATTTATTTCTGAAGCATATAGTGAAGAGAAAAAAGGGTTAGCAGTCGTGGTAAGGGATAGCAATATGGTAAATTCAGTCGGAATAAGTTACAAACTTTGTTTAAATGTTTTAAAATTGAATGTAAGTTAATTTGCGAGCCTAAAATCTGGAGAAAATGATAGATAATTAACATTAAATTAAAGATAATATAAATATTGTTATATTCGCATTTCTATTAGTTATATATGAAAGTATTGTCCTTATATTTAATTTAATCTTTCACAATGATTTTTATATTGCTCAATTGTAACAATTCAAAAAATATTTATTCAAATCACACGCAAATTAAAACGTAAAAAATTTATAAATGAAAGTGCATTTTGCATGGAAAACAGCCATTAACTTCTTTATTTTGGAATTAAATTTTTAATTACATAATATAATTATAAATAATTTGTTGCTATTTATTAAGTGACTACTATCATCATTTCAAAAATTGAAATATTATCGAATATTACTAACTAACAAATGTATAAGTAAGATTTATTAAGAAGGAAAAAATTTTAAATTATCCATACTTGGCATATTTTTCTGTGATATATTATTTATTACAGCACAATTGGGACTACAATACATGAGCAACTAGTAATCATTTGATCATTTATATATCACTATATGAATATTTTCTGTATTTTACTAAGTGAAAAAATAAGTAAAATAAAAAAAATATTCTGCATAAATAAGAAACGTGATATAATCTAGAGAATATTTTATTTTAGCGAACGTTTGCAAGCAGAGAACATTCGTTTCAATTTGATTTTTTCCTGCACATATTACTCATATACTTGAATCATCAGATTTTTGAAAATTTTCAAAACTATAAAAGTTTAAGAAACTTCCAAGTCTATAGCAAAGCATTTCTTTTGTTTAATATAAAGGTCATTTTATTAATGTTGATTGTAGTATTATTCAGCTAAAATTACTCTGCGCAAAGCAGAGTACACACGAAAATGTTAGTGGAGTATTGTCTTTCGATCGAACTAGCATTTCCATAATATTTTTGTCTTGAGAAACTAGCTGTGTATTTTATTTATGATAGATTCTATTAAATACCAGAACACCAGTAAGTGTATAATTTTTAGTACAGCACTGATTGCACTAGATAAATGATTAAAATAAAAATTTATGTATAGTCAAAATGAAAATTATTATAACGCTTAAATATTTACATCTTTGGAATTTTATTCACAATTAAACGTCATAAATTATTTCTGCCAGATGCTGCTGTATGGTTTTCCTCACTTTTCTCTAGATGAAAGGCAAATGATGGTCACTGATTTCTGCCAGTTGTTGATGTCTGGTTCTTGTCTGTTATCCAAACTGATAAGCGAAGGTTGTGCAGTAACGCCAAGTTTCACAACAAGTAACCAATTAACTTCGATTTCCAAATTCTCTCAATTTACATACGAAAATATTTTACTAATAAGTTATCTTATTATTATGTGCTCGTAGAAATTGCTGATTTTGCAAAATTTTCAGAAAATATTTCTTTTTCAAAAGTTTTTAATGCCTAGGTATTTAATCTTGATAAAGGAAAATAATTGAAATTTCAGTTAGAATTAATAAAAAAATGAAGGAAAGAAAGATATTGAAAAAAGAAGGGAAAGTTTACAATAAAAAATAAGTTATTTAAAAGAAAATAAGAAAATAATGGAATACCTTTAAAAAAATGCTTTTACATTCTGAAGTAAATGAATGCGAGGTAATGGATGATGCTAGGATTCAATCATTTAACCATTCAAAATAACAGATAGTTATTAATTCTTTACAAAATTCACTCGCAGTGATAAAAATTCTACAGAAATTTGTGGAGATAACTTTAATTAAATCATATTTTGAAAGTTTTTTTTTTTAATATTTAATCCTTGGTAAGCTGCATAAAAAATTCCTGTCAGAATTAAATGATTAAATATTCCGAAAATTTGCCATACACTGTACAAAATTATTTTTCGATTTTTAAAATAATAGTTTTAATAAACACAAATTAAACATAAAATCCTTTCCTTATTTTAAATTTACAGCCGCATAGAAGAACTGCTCTAGTTGAATTTAGTGCAAAAATTGACAATACTTCGTGTTGTCACATGAGGAAAGAATGTGAAACAACATAGCACTAAGGCTAATAAACTACACTGGATAATATCCGATACCCACATACGAGATTTAGTTGTAATTGTGAAGAATTATTCTATTCATTAAAAGAGGTACTAATTATTGATATCGAAATAAAAGGAAAATGATTCATTAAAAGAATATGAAATGCTGTTTTTGAAAATGTGGTATATTTAAGTCATAAAAGTACCATTTTGGTCCTAATTATCTTCCATTCCGAAATGTATTACAAAAGATGCTCTTTATAATTCTAAATGACTTAGAGAGACTACATTATACAGGCTACGATACATGCATATTTAATTAAGTAAACATTTACTTTAAATCCAACTTTGTAGTATAAGTTATTTGCAATAATAATTTTCCATTAAAATATTTAATAGCATGTACTAAGAGTTTAAGCAATTATTTTCGTTTATATATTTTAAAATATTTTCCCCGTTCTATCGCAGTATGCAATTGCTTCAAATTAATTTCCAATGTTATAATAGTGTACTTCGTCTTCTATAATTGAATCCAGATACTTTCCAAAACAATCTATGTATTAATTGATATGAAATAGTTTAAATCTAATCTCACTTTCCGCCAAGAAGAAATTTAATTAAGGGAAATAAGGATTATATTTCTAAATTAATAGCTAAGGAATAATTTCTCTTTTGAAAGTAAATGCATACACGGATATTTGTGACAATATATTTTCTTATGATTTTCAGGAATATATATATTTCAAATTATTCAATTACGAATTGAAAGTAATATTATCGTTTCAAAATTTTCAATAAACTGAATATTTCATCTTAAATTATCTTATTGATTTATAATTACATTATCTCCTCATTTCTTATGAATCCAATAAAATTTCCTCCGTAGTCATTATATACAATTGAAGAAATATTACGAAATTTGGCTAAATATTTTTATTTTCCGTATAAATTGTAGCTAATGAGAAATAAATGTTAATTAGTATCAGTTTAATGATATTCCTTTTAAAGAAAACGTTTCCTAATAACATTTCAACCAATTAATTATGGTAGTTTTCAGTTTAATTTGGCAAGAAAGCAAACATTGTTTCAGAAATAGTATTAGTAATTACAATGAATAAAAGTATCGAAAAATGTGATATTGAAATAATATATTTATTTATGAGTAAATGTTATTTCTATCCAATTGATTCAGCATTTTCTGCTTATTTTTCATTTTATAGCAAAAGTTTTCTCAATAATTTTATTCTTCTGAATTAAATATTACATGAAAAAAAGGAATTCAATTCTTTCAAAATCATTTGGATAAAATAAGAAGATGAAACAAAGATAAGCTGTTTCTTTGCTTGAAATATATTTTGTGGTTTAAAGTCTTGAGAAGGATCCATATGTACTTTAGATATATATAACTCTATTATATTTTGTTTCCTTATTAATTTTTAAAGATTTTTTAATTCTTCAGCATTTTTTAGATTAAACAATATACTCATAGATATATTAAAATGAAATACACTCAACGTTTTTTTTATTATTTTAAGTCACAGATTAGCAGCATCTGAATTTTTACAAAAGTCACATTTTTCTCTATTGCATACACATTCGAAACTGTTATAATTTTATCAGAATTTCACTTGCTTCTGCGAAAGAAAGCATCCAAGTTAGTTGAATAATCATCGTCGTGAAGGAACGGAGCTTGAAACTAAGGTAAGTCCTCATAGTCACCGTAAGTAACGATACACTACTCATTACTTTCAGTAAGTGATAAGTCATGCCTTATAAAACTAACTCAAAATGCCTTAAAATGGAAAAAAATCAACTTCTTTGCTAGAAGCTCCTACAAGAAGATAACTTCTTGTGTGAATGGAAATTATTATATGCAATTGCATAGTAATAAATGGAATTCACATTTTAACACTTGTATTTTAATAATACCTGATCTAAACTATCGCAAAAGAGGTTTTTTTTTTTTGGTTTCAACTAAGTATTATTTTCTATGCTGCTCAGGATCAAAGTAAATTCATGTATAATATTTTTAATAAAAACGATTTGATATAAAATATTAAAATTCACGAAATATTTTTGTCCTTTGAAAAGTTTTATAGAATTTAAAATGATAATATCGATTGAACCAAACGATTTTTTAAATCCACCGATACCTAAGTTTGTCCGTAAAAGTAAATCAGACCACTAATCGTTTCTGCAGCAAATCATTAGTTGTCTGCTTTTTAAATTTTCATTGGGTATTCTTTCAGATTTTGCTCATATTATTTGCTCAATTCTTCATTACATTCTTGTTCTTGAACAAAAATAAATACTTTACTAATATTGTTACATTATTTAAGTATTCGAATACGTTAAACGCCCACTTTAATCTAAAATTACATTTTTTCTTTAAATGTTTTGTTTCATGTTCTTTCATTTTCTCAAGCCCATTTTTATTTTATGTCTAAGATAATAAAAAATGGATTTAAACATGTTTTAATAATATTAATTGAGTAAAATAAATTTTTTATTATATTTTAATTATTTTTTTAAGTTATTATTCTGTTTGAAATTTTTACTGATAGCATTGTTGAAAATTTAGATAAATATCTAGATTTTTCACTTATGCTGCGATTTCTGATAATAAATTAATGAAAAACATTTAAATCGTTCTTTTGATGAATATATATTAATAACAATATTTCCAGATTAGTTAACATGCATTTTCAATCTGAAGAAAAGATATTGAAATCTACTAAAATCAGCTGCATAGTAGATCATAGTATGGTTTACAGAAAAGGAAAATAATTAACAAAAGAAAGAATATTTTACTAATCCTAGAAGTTTTGAAGAAAAAGTTTTTTTTTCGCATTGAAAATTAAAAGTTAACCTTTACGCTCATTGTTCTTGAATTCTTTTTCAACAGTTAAATATATTTATTTAAAAAAAGTATCGAAAACCCTAATACTAATAAAAAAGTTTCCATAAATGTTTGAAAAATAAAGCTGAAATATCGAAAAATAAAGTTAGAAAAGCTCAATAATTTATCAATGGAATATCTACAAATTCCATTCTCTTAATTACGCCTGTATCTTATCAATTATTCATTAAATTTTTAAAAATTACTGAAGATTTAAAAAAAATGCATGAAAATGATATTACTATCAATGAAAAAGCAAAGTTTTAATTTTAAAATGGTATAAAATATTTCTTGTGGAACCATTTGCTTCAAAACTAGTGTGGGAAAAAAATGCTATTACTTTATAATTAATATAATATCAAATTATCGTTTGCACTTTAGAAAGTTGGAAAATCTTGTCTTAAAGAATAAATGTTGCAAAATTTGCGTAATTCTTCACAGTTTGTTTAGTAAAAGATGAGGAATATACAAACATGTGTAAATACAATGAATTTTAATTTATATTCAGATAAATGGTTTCGACCTTTGCATTATGTCGATCATCTGTTGAATTTAAGATATTACATTTTCTAATTTATTTTTGTCCATTGTTTTAATTTTCCAAGACTTAAGCCCCAACAATAAAGGAAAAAAGTTGCTTACATTACGATTAAACAAACAAACAAACAAAAAAAAGAACAAGGCAGAATGGCGTCTTCTCTTTACTTAACCGCAGCCATTCAGAAATAAAAATTTTAAAAACATTTTCTTTATATCATCATACTTTTCCTATTTTTCTCTCTTATTCTGATTTTTTTTTTGTTGAAATTCTAGCATCATCCATTTTTTCGATAAGTAAATCGCAAACCAATTCTCTTTTGCATATCATCAACACTGTACAAAAATAAAAATAACAAAATGTGTCTCCTAATCGTATTTTTGTCCCAGTTCATGAAATAAGGATAAAAAGAAGATTATGGTGATTGAAATATTTACTTTCTTCATTTTTTTCTGATATTTCTTTAGTCCATGCGAGTCTAACGTTTGATGCATCCAAGTCTCTAGACTAGAAGTTAACGTCGGATAAATATTGATTTTGTCATTTTTACAAGCAAAGCAGTTAGTTGATTGTTCTTGTATTGATTTTTCAAATAAAAAATACATAAAAATAAGTTTTTAATGCCTTTAATATTGAATTGCTTAAAAAAAGCATTAGCAAGTCTTATGCTTACTTTAATAAGACAATTTATTATATAGTTAACTAAGATGGAATTTATCGTTGATTTTTTTTTCCTCATTTTAAGTAAATTTTTATAATAGAAATTCAAAAAATAATCAAGATAAATATGTTTTAAGCATCCCACCAGTATATTAGGATACATGTATTAAGCATAATGCATTTTCCTGATTATTAAAATTTATTGTGAAAAATATACAATTATTTATCAATTCTGTTAAATATAAATATAGTAATGATATTCTTTATAAGATCAATTATCTTATTAAATAGCAATGATCTTCCTTTTTGTAGCTCCTTTGTAAAGGTTTCAGTAATTGTAATTGTAAGGAATAATATAAAACCTTAGTTTTCAATTTTCTGACCACACAAACGATGTGACAAAAAATTTTTTTATTGATATGGACCCCTCCCTCTGAAAAAAAAAGCAGTTGCAATTAACATCATATGAGCGTGGAGCGTCTTGTATGATCAGTCTTTCTGTCCAACCGAAAAGGACATTTTCCTTTAAAAAAACCCTATCGAATCGGGTTTAAGATACACTACAATCCCGACTATACGGCCACGTTTTATTTTATGGTAATTTAATGAGGAAGGCAACAAGACTTGTATTGAGAACATTGCCAAGGCATTGGATTAGGTCATCTGCTACGATCTCTTATGTTTCGTATAAAAAGTACGTGTTCTGACAGGAAAGGAACAGGGTTCTGCTCGTTATTCATTGTTTCAGCAGTGTACAACGGTCCTCAATTGTTACCACTGTTCCTAATTATAACTGAACAATGCCTATAGTATCCGTTAATTGTTCTTGGGGTGTGCTTAATGCTTTTCTTAGTGTAGATTAGAAGATTTAGAAATGGGTTATAACTGAAAAATAGTTGTAGGGACTATGGAGGAGAAATTAGCAACTAGACCCAGTTGTGACAGCAAAAACCGACAACTGCTTCTATGATTCACCGAACTGGCGCATTCACATTCCACTTGGCTTGCAATAAACGGATCCTCAGTCTACTCAATAAGAAGTGAGAAAATATATATTATAACAGTGAGTTGTGGTATAAAAATCTTGTTTTCTGGTATTGGTGGGCAAAGAACTGAGTTATAGAACTCCGGCCTATCCGACATTTTTAAGATATCCGATCAGCCCTTCCGCCACATTTGGCCGGACACTCGGGGATGTAATGTATATCGAAAAATGAGTTTATAATAAACTTATAAAGTCTCTGAGATTTGGATGAATCATCTGCCTGCCTGCACTAAATGCAGTAGAGGTAGAGTTGATTTTTTATCAATGTATACCTCTATCTTAATTATTCTATTTTTTCATTTTAAATTTTATATAAAACTTGTCGTCTTCGCCCACTAGCTTCTTCACCTACATTATTGAATTTCTAGATTTTCCTTCAGAACGCTTCTAAATTCTTTCTAAAGCTCTATTAATTAACGAAGCGTTGAATTCAGTGCATCTTTAAAAAGTTAAATGAAACAGTCTGACACATCATATAATGACTTGTTTACATTTGAATATTCTATTCGGAAATAAGTAGTAAGAGCAATTTTTGTGCCACGTACCTTAAGATTTTATATATTTATACAGAGATATATAGATTTATAGATATACAGGTGCTTTTAAATTAAAAGTCTTGCAATATTTAATATCTAGATTTCAACATCATTACAATTTGCCTTTATAAACCTCAACGACCAAAGAAATGAACTATAAATTGCTCTTCTTTCAGATTTTTCATAGTAACAAATACAATATGCATTCACCCACTTTGAAGAATAGTTTCATCAAAATGAGCAGCAATAAGTAGGGAAGATCGAAACCCTCTATAGAATTCCTATACCGTGAAGATGCCTTTTGATCAATATTTGCAAGAAGATAATAAACTAAGGGTAACAGCTGATTCACTTCTACATTTTATTAATTATGGACCTGATAATTTTGGTATACTCAACTAGCATTATTTTTAAAATATATGAAGACATTTTTTTTATCTGACATTGAGTCGATAAATAACGTTTAGGGTTGAGAGAAATGTTTTTATTATTGAAAACAAGTACGCATACACAGAGTTGCAAAAATATTGATTAGAATCTCGATAGTCATTACGTTCTTCTGCGTCATAACAGGGGAAAATCGAATGATCAGGAATTTATAGAATTTAAATAAGAATGTTCTGTATATGCAGCGAAGAATTTTCTTAGCTATTGTTTAATATTTCCTGTTATCAATGAAAAAATAATAAAATAATGAGATTGTACCAGACGTACCAACTGAGGTATCAACATGTAGAAAAGATATTTCCTAAAAATAAAATAACGAATTTTAAGTGAAAAAAAAGTTTTTTCTTAAATATTTCCTATTAGCCGCTATTAAAACCATACAATTCTCCGGGGATAAGGATTATGTTTAATTCCAATCAAATTTTCTATCCATAATAAATTTATAAACATCAAAACTAAGTATTTTTGGTTTAAATCAATAACAAATATTTATGATATGTGGTTTTAATTGTCTCTAACTGCTTTTGATTCTTGCACATACGACTCTTAGTTGTATCGGACTCACTGAAATTGTTAATCAATAAAACCTAAGATTTTAGGTAATCTATTTAAAATTACATGTTGCCTTTCACACGTTCAATTATTCAATGCGCAGTCAGTTATTCAATTTAACGCAGACATTTCACTTCCTCGTTAGTCATGAACCAATCAGTTGATAAATAGAATCTTTCTTTATCTTATCTTTAGTCCCGCGATTGAATATTTGATTATTTCATGGAAATGAAATTGATTACAAAAATGAAATGTGTCGGTGAAAATTATGCAAGAATTATTCTAATTTATTCTTATAAAGTAAAAATACGCGATGACTAAATTGATAAATAAAAAGACACACACAATTTTTACAGAATTTTCAGTTTAGTTGATAAAACAGAATCGTTATTTATTGTATCTTCAGTCTCACGATTAAATATTTGATTAAACAATGAAAATGTTTGATTAGAATAATGAAATTTGTTAGTGAAATTTATGCAAGAATTATTGTTATAAATGAAAAAAAAAACATGTCTTTTTAAATTGGTATAGTTAAAAAACACACACATTTTTTTCAAAATTTTAAAATGGCGTACAAATGCCATCAAAAATTATTATGGTAAAGCTTTAATATATCCCTTAACATTTAGTGAATCAAAAATGAAATTAAAATTTCAGGAAAATAACTCACGTGTGTATAGTTGAAAATTTCAAGGTTACTTGTACCAGATGTGGTAACTCTAGCTCAAACGATATGGCCTGACGAGCGCATTAGAATTTTTTTATTGTTTATAGAAAATATAACAATGCCACATGCTTGGGATATTTAAATTGCAATAATGATACATATTTGACTTTTGCCGATTTCAAGAAATAATTTTTGATATGTTCTGTATAATCTCATAAACTACAGCCTGCCATCTATGGTTAACAATGAAATGATGAATTATAAATATGTTTATTAATATATATAATTATCCACCACTATTAGTAACACTGGATAGAGTTAACAATATCCTAATCCTTGAAGTATATATAATTATCATATATTTGAGACAGCTTTGTTTTTATCATACTTAAATTGAAAGATTTATCGGTATGTGAATAATAGCTTTTGAATAAAAATTAGTGATGAGATTTTCAGCATCAAATTTTTTAAATAATTTTAATGCTCGATTGTTGCAAAGATTAATAAGCTGAATTCTGAAAGTTTTATTATTTCGTATTCAAATCGATTTTATTGATTCATTTTTTTTCCTGAAACACTATAGACCGAGACGATCCCACAGAAAAAAAAATGAAAAAAGGAACAACAATGTTGCTTAACATCTAGAGTAACCTGCAGACAATAATATACAAATACAGACAAAACTCATAACATCAAAATATGTACAAAAACGCAAATGTCTAGAATATCAATAAATTTCGCATTACTGTAGCTTCAGTTTTCTTTTAATTCCTCAAATAAATTATATTGCCACTAAACCGAATCCTTTTTCCTTAGTTTTCTTCAAAAAAGAAAGTTATGAAATTTAAAATGCAATATTAAATGTATATTTGTTGAAAATGTAAAACCAATTTGAATTTCAGGTCGACAATAAAAGCTGCGTTTGAAAATTATGCAAAAAATATATTGAAATAATTGCAAAAAATCAGCGAAAAGATGTTCAGCAGTTAAATTAGTATCATTAAAAAACAATTTTTGAATATAAAAAAAGGCTTTAATGTAATAATAATAAAAATAATCCTTGTCCAATAAATGTTTCGAGAATTATCTCAAAACTATCAAATTAATTGTTTGGTGTTAAAATTTCTAATTAAAATTTTTTTAAATTCCAAGTTGGCCATTCTGATCTTTCAAAATTCCTTCTTTGCTAAATGTGGTAGCTATGGGTTTAAAGGACTATTCTGTGGAGTGCTAAAACACATGCACACATTCCTCTTCTTTTTTCTAGGATTCAAATGCTCACTTTGTACATTAGGGGTAAAATAATGGTCCTACTTAGTGGATTCTTGAGCGCATAAATAGATTTTATTTTCATTATGCAAGAATGAATGTATACAAATTTCATAATTAATGTGAATGATCTGAAAGAAGAAAAAATCTGACTTGATATTAATACACATATAAAATTCAATTTTTAAAATCGAATTGCATTTTTATAGCAAAATTAAATTATTGCTCACTTATGCAATAAAGGTATCCTTCATGCCATTTGAAAAAAAAATGTAATTTTATTTCATTCTTCATGTTCAACATTTAAAATGAAAAAAAAAAAAAATGAAAATGCAGCCAAAAGAAAGACATCTTCTTATTTCTTTCTTTCACCAAAAGTATCTCCCAAGATATTTGTTATGGCTTTAAGAAATGACAATTGATAATGTAGTTACTTCCCAGAAATGTTTGCAAATTATTCTTTAAAGAATATGGTTTTGATATCTCATATTTTTGCAGAATAAGAGGTGACCGCGATTATTTTTATGATTTTTTTCAGTTATTCTTTCTATTTCATTTTATTTACTTATTAATTTTTTTAATAATTCGTTTTTGTTTCGTTTTCTTTAGACAAAAAAATATTTATTAATTTATTTCTTCTGTTCAAACTTATTGTCGCTCGCCCCCGAGTTAAGCAGACATTTTTCAGAAGATTCTGGAAATTATGATACTATTAAATAAATTTGAAAACTGGTATTTTATAAATCTTATTCGTGAATTAAGAAAAGATTTTTGATTAAATTAAAATTAATAAAATTCTGTAACTTTTGAGTAAATAGTTTTCAATAAGTAGTAATTTATTAAGCAGTGATAATAATAACATTCCTTTCAAATGCAGTTTTAAATGTGTGGTTACTTTTCCAGTACAAAATTCTTTCAAAAATCCAATAAGCATTGAAAAGTAAAAATTTAGCTTAAAAGCGTGACTTTTTGATTGAAATCATTAATCACGTAAAGATAAAAATATGACTTTTTGATTGAAATCTTTGTTAAAGTTAACAAATATGTGTGACTTTTTAATGGAAATCTGTAATAACGTAAAAATAAAAATGTGACTTTTTGATTGATATCTTTAATAACGCAAAAATTAAAGTGAGGGTTTTTGATGAAAATCTTTAAAAGCGTAAAAATAAAAACGTGACTCTTTGATGAAAATCTTTAAAAGCGTAAAAATAAAAATGTGAATTTTTGATTGAAATCTTTAATAATGTAAAGATAAAAGTGGTTGTATATATGCAGATGTTTATGTTTCTGAAGTATATTTAACTTTAGATAGCCATGAGTGCATAACTAAAACAAACTAATTATTTTCAGATGGTTATCGAAAAACATATTCCCCATACAAGCTTAAGAGGTGTCAATAATAATTAATTGCGTAAATATCTCTTTGTTATGCAGTATTATTCAGTTAATTAGACTTTTTTAGTAGGAAATATTTTGTAAAAAATTTGCTTAAAGACGATGCCTAAATAATTTGATTCTTGACAATACTTTATCCTAATGGAATGTGTATCTTTAGCAGAGGTAGCATTTTTTGAAGCAGATAAGGCACTAAATCTTATTTCAGTCAAAAAATGTTATGAGTACAATAATTATAAATCCCCTATCCCACAAAAAATATTATTTCATTTACTTTATAAATATTAATATAAGAGATCATTTCAAAATGAAAAAAAAATCTCCTTTGATCAAAATATGAATTAATATTACTCAAAAAATCTACTGAAACTTTGCACAGAAAGGATGTTAAAGCTTTTTTTAACCAGTCATCCGTATATTTCTAAGGAAATATATCGAAATATAATCCAAATAAAGGAATTTCTCTGTTCTGTTTATACAATCCAAAACCGAAAAATAATATAAACGGTTATCTGAAATAGTTGTAGTTCCCTAAACTGAGGCGGACGATTATGCAGCGAATCCAAATTATATGATATTAAATTATTCAGATGCCTCGTGGAGTCAGAAATTTGCAAAGGTAAACGAATTTTTCTCCTTAAATTTGACAGTTCAGCCTCTATTTTCCACTAAAGTAAAAGTATGACTTCCGTTTTATGTTTATGGAAAAGTATTCTCCATTCCCCCCCCCCCCATTTCATTTATTTTTTTACTTTCAGAATCGTTTGGGGATTTTTATGAATTACGATATACTAATTCATTTGATTATGTTTTGAAGAAAAAATAAACTTTATTCTTGTCAAATTTAGTTTTTATGCAATAAATAAATTTTTAACAAACTTAAATAAGTTTTGATTATATAATGTTTAACATAATTTAATAATTTTAATACAAGAAATGTGGAAGAAAGTTTTTCTGACATGTAAAAACCAAATTCTGCTTTCAGTCTGTTTCAATATTTCTTACTGGGCTTGCAAATGTTTTAAGTAATATATTTTTTTCAATATTTCTTTATTTCTTTATTGAAGAAATTTGTAGTAGAAATTGAAAGTTTTGATTACTTAATAAATTTCAAATACTTTGTTTTCAATCACTTAATATTTTGTAACATCCTAAAAATATTTTAAATAATTATCCTTAAATCCCTTCTATTGTTTACATTTTGAAAACTTTAGAGCATTTAATTATTGAAGGATTCTTTGTTGAAAAACCCTAATATTTAAATGTTCAATTTCGTTTTGTTTATTATTAAGGCACAATTTTTTTAAGACGGACATTTTTACACTTTTTAATCATAAAATGTTTCGAAGCATTTAGAAAAGAAGAACAGGCAACACATTGTAGGCATTTTTAAAACAATCCGAAAAAAAAGTAATGCATTTCTAAAGTACGATTAAATTTTTATTAAAAATAAATCAGCAAATTCTAATTAAAATTCGAATTCAAATCTAAAACATTTCTTAATAAACCAGCAAATAGAATTTTATTTTGAAAATTTTAGAAAAAAAAATTAAGACTTTTATAAGACTAAAGTTAATTTAATTATTCCTTAAATTATGCCAATGAATCTATCTTTACAACTAGCAAATATTTCTTAATGCATGAATTTGGTGGAATAAAATTTATATTTAAAGCTGCTGTAGCTTAAGATTTGAAAAAAATCTTTCAATTCTTTAAAAATACTTTAATTTCGAAGAAATTTATATTTAAGGCATTAAATCAAATTATAAACTATAGTTATAATATACCAAATTTTTTTCCACATAAAAAAGAGAAAAAAAAATGGTTATGTGATAAAAGTGGAGAAAAATGTGGTTTAGGTCCTCCGCAAAGAATTGCTAAGTTGGTTATTGTTCTCTCATGTCAAAAGTATCCTGCAATAAATCCACGTTATTTGATTTTAAATTCCTCAAGTCATTCGTAAATTCAAAAAGCTGCAAAAGTAAAGAAATTACTCTTAAAAGCTGACAGTTTCTTTCTTTCTCTTGATTTTAGCGGACATGCACCTATCGTTGGGTGTCTCCCCTCCTCTTGCTTTCTCTAAGTTTTATTCATTTAATTAATTATTTTCATCCCAATACAGTTTGATTTTAAAAAAATGATTTGTTTAGTTTATTTACTTTTTATTGATTCTAATTAATTCTCTGGTTATTTTTTCTCTAGTTTAAACTAGAAAAGTTTGAAAACTAATATTTTTATAGAAAATTTCTTCTTTATGACGGTGTAATACTATTTTATAAATGAACGTGATTTCTTTGAATAGAAATAGAAAATTCCCTTACGACTCACGAGGGAATAAAAATAAATAAATTTCCTTCGAAAATAGATTGATGCTTATGTGGGGACCATTAATGTGTGATCTATTTAGACTTGCTAATTAGTGACTAGGTTTTAAGGGATGGTAATCAATGGATTTGAGATGTCATAAAAAATGATACTAAAATAATAAACCAAATGAGATGACAAACGATTTTGAACATTTTAACGTTTAGTAACAAGAAGTAATACGAAAATGTCCCTTCAAAGCCGATGAAAGAACCTTTTTAGAAAAGGTGATATTTTCCTTTGGTGAGATATCATGATGTAGGTGCCCGTTTTCCAAACAGAAGGATTTCTTATATCAATTACCTCTCAATAGTCAATTTTCATCATGAAGCTTTAGAGGCACTATAGATATTCAGTTCCTCTTCATAGAAATCAGCGATACAAATCATCGTACATTGGCTATGGCAACTGTTGGAGAATAAAAATACGCATCACATGCATTGCTCCAAAATCAAGTAGGATATTCCCGTTCAAGAAATATATGTATCCCACATGCAAATGTGATTCAAGAATTATTAATCAAGTATGTGGTATATGTTTAGTGTTAAAATTATGCATACTCTCTTTGATAAATACGCCTGTTTTAAGTAAGTTTATTTCATCAGATATAACCTATCTGCAAACATATTTCAATTTTTTACATTTTTATATTGTTCAATTAAGAAAATCCTTTAAGTGATTTCTAGCAACATTAGGATATTTTGAACGTGTTAAATCCTTACATTCTTCATAATGATAAAACAAATGAGTTAAGAATGTAGCACAATTAATAGATGAAATTAATTTTGAAACTTTGAGATAAATATTTATGAAATTAATTTAATTAGAAATGTGAAAATAATACAGAAAAACTTCCATACACCATACTCATACGATGGTATATTTACAGCAAAGCATTAAGAATAATACTACGAAAATATTCCATTGGATGTATATTATTGACATATTTTTTTATTGCTAAGGGATTAAAATTTTGGTTTTCTAATATACAATATTTAACTATATCAATTAGTATAATCAGTTATAGTCAATTAAATATAATTGGTTTGTGCATAAGCAAAATTATGCCAATTAATTTAGAACTAGATACGCCAGGATTTTTGTTTCATGAAACAATGAGTGTATGTCCAAATATATGATTGCTTAAAATCGAGTCAAAAACTCATCCTGTAGTTATAAATGGAATATTAATGAATTTAATAACTTAACTATTTTTATTATTTTACCAAATAAATATTTTGAAATGATTTCAATCTCAATTTTTATTTTTAGGCTTCGAATATTTATAAAAATTTTAGAATTCCAAATTTCTTTAAAAAAATTTTATATGTAAGATAAATTCTGTCATTTGAATCATACGAATGTTGATTGAATTTGAAAGATATCAGATAATTTTACCCTCGAATAAAGCAGCAACGATTTCCTGTTTGTCAACGAAATAAAGCATTTTTTTTTCATTCTCGTCTGAAAGATTTCCAAATGTAAAATAATCAACTTAACGATACTATTTTGTGTCCCTAAACCCCATAAATGTAAGATAGTTAATAATTTAATTAATGGATGAAGAGATAACAATGAAGGAAAACAATTAGTTTTGGAATAAAGGTAAACTAGAGAGTAATAAAAATATTTTCCGGCTTTTAAAATATTAGCTTAATTATTGATACAATCAGACGATATTATATATGTTTGCCATTGAGAGATATTAGAATTAAACGTTTCCAACATAACAGAATTTATCGTTTGTGGTTTAAGAAAGAAATATAAAAATGTAGAATAGTTTAAAATCGTTTTTTACATCAGAGATGAAAAAACCTTTAGATTTATTCTAAAAATTATAGTCTTTTGTAAAATGTTTTTTTTCTATTTCCGGTGTAAAACTCTTATTTTTAGGGAAAAAAACTGAGAAATTTTAGTGTCAGAATTTCATAGCAATTTTTAAATAAATAATATATTTGCTTTAAATATGTGTGAATTTTAGACATCATTGAACTCACTAAAATAAATTCCAATATTTCACTTTCTCTAAATTTTATATTCAAGATTCATGAAAACATCTAATAACATTCTGTTGAGTGGGTACCTCTTTTCATCAAATATTTTAAATTCTTAATATTCATTTTATTTATTTAAACGTCTATATATAATCTAAAACATTCATTAGATTCATTTAAAATATTTAGATTTATTCTCATAATTTTTGTAAAATAAATTTTTTTCTAGTTCCGGTGTAAATCTTATTTTTAGGGGGGAAAAATTGGTGTCAGAATTTCATAGTTTTTTTTAAAAATAAATACTACATTTGTTTTAAATTTCTGTGAGTTTTAGGCAACATTAAACTCATTTAAATAAATGTCACTATTTCACTTTCTCTGAATTTTATATTCAAGACTGATTAATTCATTTAACAAAATTTTGTTCAGTGTTTTCCCCTTTTCATCAATTATTTTAAATTCTTAACAATTAATATCAGCAGTATTTGTGTTATATCATTCATTTATATTTTTTCGCATTAATACATCATAACTGTTTCCTAAAATGAAATTTGGTAAATAATTATTTTCAAAATTTGTAGGTGAAAAATTCAAGGATAAAGTTTTTAAACGATGATAAATATATGGAAATAAGGAATCAACTAAAAATCTAACATGCAATTTCATCTATTATTAAATAAATGGCGGCTATTTAAAATTGATATTCGGTAAAGCAGACATCTGGACTGAACGGGTTAAGTCAGTCATCAAGTCCTGGAATCACTGACATGGCATTCATGCGCTTCAATTAATAATTGAAAAAACAAACAAAAAATAAACCTCTTTAGTGATTATAATAACATTGCAAAAAAGAAATATTACAGACATTTTTAACACTAAATTGATGAATAAATTTTTTATTTTCAACGAAATGATGAGAAATGGCTCAGTTTGTTTTTAGATTTTATGAAAACTAGACTTCTATATCTCTTCATATAAGCTGAAATATTATTGCAAATATCTACTGCATCAATATGTGATATTGGAACAATCAAGTACATTTTAGTAGGATTTACATGGATTATTAAATAATAAAGGATTGGACATTTTTCTATCTACAGGGGAAGCATTCTTTAACAATTGTTAAAACAATTATTCCAAATGTAGTGAAATTACACATTTTCTTACTCCAGATTTTATATTATATTTGGAGGCAAGTTTATAAGCGTATACACATTTTCCTTTACTTTTAATTGAGATTCAAATATGTGATATTCGATAATAATTAATTCGATATATAATATTATAATTCGATATATAATATTTTCTACTTATTCTCTTTATAAATAAACGGTTTGATAATTTTTTCTTTAAGATATGAAATCACTTTCAAATCAGATCAAATTTCTATTAACCCTAACGAATATATAATATTTGCATTCTACAAGGCAATATTTCTAAAGAATAATAGATATTGTTTAATACACTTTTTTGATTGTGAAATGAACTTCAAACTTATTCTATACTATGTTCTACTTATTTCCTTTATAAATAAACGTTTTGATAAATTGCTCTCTAAGATATCAAATGCAATCAGTTGAAAATTAAATTAAATTCATATTATCCTGAAACGTTTCTTTTTCAACTTTACACTTCCTTTTTCATGTTTTGATTAAAATCAGAAATCCACATGCACTAACAATGTTTCTGGGGCCATCTTTGAATAGCAAACATTTTTACCCAGAAGCAAATAAATGCATGCATTTATTAGAATCCTTAATTCACTTTCCTTTGCTCCACAAATAAAGAAAAGGCGAACAATTTACTGTTCTGCTCGTTTAAGTAAAAAGCAGAAAGAAAATTTTCTGAAGACTTTCGGTGTGATTAGAAATGGTTATAAATGGGTTCTATTCCGCTAGTTAATGAAATCTCTCTCGTCATAAATTAACTGTATCACTGCTGTAGAAACATGCATTCCAGACCAAGAAATTTGTTGTGCTTAAAAATGCAATGAATGGAAAAAGTATTCATGAGAGACATTGTGTCTTTTGACTGGATACCTTGTTTATCTAGTTATCAAAATTATATTAGAGATATTATTTAAAGTGAGAAAAATTTGAAGGGAATTAAAAGAAATTATAATAGCACCGTACTTAATATTATTTCTATTTAAAGTAGCTTATATTATTTTTTTTTAATTTTCTGAATTTTTAATACCTTGTAAACGTTGAATAAGTGAAAAATTGATACCAAAAAGTAATTATTAGCTTTTGTACCTTATGAAAGCAAATCAGAGGTTAACACTACGGAAAAAATTCTTTTTTATATCACATATCAATGGTGTTATGTCGGGTGAATTGCTGATATAGGAGAAAATTATATTTATGTCCAAGAAGAGAAATATTACGAAAGCAAACAAAGTTTTAAGCTTCTCTCCAAAATCTGTTAAGAGTCATTTTTATTATATAAAAGGAAATAATAATCATCCACAAGAAGATAAGAATCATTTCTAATCTGTAAAATGATTTTGAATTATTCTGAACTATCCAGCAGAAATTATGGCATTGGGGAAAATCAACTGGATGATTTTTGTTTGTAGAATGACAGAGGTTTTTTTAAGCAAATTTCAATTTGAAAATCAATTCCCTTTCAGAAATTTCGTTTAAATTTATGTTTTGAAACAGTCAAAGGATTGTACGTTGTATAATAATCAGTTTTAAAACTAAAATAAATATTCACAAAACTATTAATTGCAGTAAAATTGCCTTAATTTTTAAATACAAAACATGATTTATCCTAGAATAGTTGGGAATTTTTCACGTTTTCATTATTGATAAAAAGGTATCGACTGTCTCTCTTATGCTTCTAAATACTCCATGTATATGAAATTTTATTTAAATGGCGAAAGTGGTCTAGAAAAAAACTTACATATATTCTAATAAAGGTGTTATCATCCCCTTCACTGACATAAAATTATGTACCTTATACGAGATTACAGAGGTCTTAAGTATTCAGATTTTTATTTTGAGATTCTTGTACATGAGAACTTTGTACTTCGTAGAGTAGTGCAGAAGACTGGATACTTAATTTGCTCGTTTTTTTGGCTGTGGAATAAAACCAAAAAAAAAGACATTGAACCATAATTTTTGTTGTAATATTATATACCAAATTTTATTAAAATAGTTAAGTTTTTGAATTATCGTATTCACATAAATGCGAAATACAAACCAAGCATTTGACATAGTTGCTTCAAAATACGAGATATTTTAGATGCTAAAACTTTGTACATAATTTCATTTATCTAAGTCATTGCATTTATTAATTCCTCCGATAATTCAATGCTTCATCAACGAAATTCAGCAACATTATGCAAAATGGTCATGGAAACATTTATACAAAAGGCTGAGTATGTGTCATTAAAGCGGTGGTAACCATTTGCCCTATGTCTAATTCCATACAAAGCCCTATCCTGTGTACTTTATAATTTAATAAAAATACAGCAGTTTAAAGGAAGAAAAGCTGCATTTTTTATTTAATGCAAATCTTGAGTTAACATGTTGTTCTATCACGCGACACTCTGTTTTTACTAACCCTAAACTACCAGCTGTGAAATGGTTTTTCAATAAGGCTACCAAAACCTTACTACTCGAATGGTGGCAAATTTATATATTGCGTTAACTTTGGGGTGCCCTTTATGTAATGGATCTTGGCTTATTCTAAATAATCTTGGCCAAATAAACCTGCTGACTATTAGAACAAATAAATACAAAGAGTGCTTTAAAACCTTTAATTTTTTTTTAAATATTCGATCTGGAATTCAATGAAAAAATGTTTTAAACTTTTCTTTCGTCTTTATTTTTTAAATCTTTCGAAGACATATATTCTTTTAAATATTTAAGAGACACTTCGAATTCTGAAAAAGGATTTACTTGTGTTTAAGTGATAAAGGTTAACACAGAATTAAATAAGAATATAAATCTTCCTGTTTCTAGTGTTCTCAGCAGTAGCAAGAAAATCAAAGACTCAGAAAAGGAAGCGTTGTTGGTTGAATAAGAAATCGTAATGTAATCTACTAAATAAATGAAACCCCAGACATAAAAGTAACAGTCATTAATCTCCAAAGTCATGTCTCCGGCAATTCATTGCACCTGTAGCTGCTACCTAGGGAGTGTATTTCAATGAGAGGAGAAAAAAAAATGTTGTTTTAACATCCTCTTAAATCAAGGAATAATGATGGTGAGAAGGCAAGAAGAGATTTAGAACTTAATTCTTTTTAGAAGGTTTGCAAGAAAAGGAGAAAAATGATGTTTTATATACTGATATTATGAATGAAGTAAGAAAAACTAAATTAACGATCTTCACATCTTTTGAACGAATAAATTGTATGTGAAATAAAGTACAAGTTATTAAAATAATCAAACTTCTATATATGCTAAAACTATTCTCATGCGAGAATCTGATGTTGTTTTGGTATGAGATTTTTGAAGCCTCAAAATGCAGGGGCAGAAAATGGGCGATTTATCGCTTTTGAGGCATTAATTGAGGCAAGTTCTCTTTTAGTCTTATTAGAAAATGATAAATAGGATGGTCACATTTGGAGACTTATCATAAGCAAAAAGTTCTAACTTCGTTCGAATTCCGCCATGTACCCGATTCTCCTGTGTGGCCAATAAAGAACATATTTATAAGAAGCTATCTCTTGAAGAAGCACAGAGAAAAATGGGTATGAATGCGAAACAGCGAAGGGAAGTATCGAAAGTTATATATATAAATAAATTATTTTTCATTTTCAAATTTTCTAGCTGAGAAAAAAGTTGTGACATTCAAATGATTTTGAGGTGGGGAAAAAAATTCATCGCTTTTCTAAAAATTTAAGATTGCGCAATACAATAGTTATGTGATATCTCAAACAGTTAAAACCGAAATTTGAAAAAAAAATGATGTCCTCTAGATTAAGTTTTGGAGCTCAAATGATTTTGAGACGGAAAAAAAAATTCTAAATATCGACTTCAAACCGATTTAAATTGGTTTTTTGAGAAAAAAATTCTGTCCTAGAGAAAAAAAAATGTAGAACTGGAATAAATTTGAAATTGTCAAAAACCATCGATTTTCTAAATGTTGGCGAAATATGTAATGTGAGAGCATCGTGTTTTTATTGTGAATTGATACCACTTTACTTGAAAAAATGATCTTCTCACATGAGAACTTGAAATTTGCGATAGCAGATTTAATTCCCCCCCCCCCTTTAAATATCTATTAAAAGAAGGGTTGTGAATGCAGTTCCACCTTTTGAAAATGTTATGAATGCTGCGAAGAGATAAAATCAAATGTTTTACATTCTGAGAAATATTAGAAGTATTAGAAATTGTTTTATATAGCGAGACTTTTATTTAGATGCTTTTTACGACTTTACAAATATTTCAAGAAATTATGAGTGTGACAAATCTACGACATTAATTCAAGCCTATTATCAAACTATTAAAGCTCAAAACTTTAAAAAGGCGTTTAGTCCTTATTATTTCAGCCATTAATTCACTTATTTCAGTTCCTTCCCAATTTTTTAGTTAATATTGCTTATTGGAAAAGTAGAAATTCATTAAAAGAAAAAATAGAATTTATTGCATTGACGCCCAAACAATAACTATTACGTGTACATATATAACCATATCTTATCTGAATTAATTTCTTGAGGAGAAGGCAATACACTGAAAATAAGCTCATGAAATTCTAAATTTATTTTTATTGTTCGCCTTCTTTTTTTTATTACAATTTCATCATAGACATACAGTTTGTAGAAACATCCTGTTAAATTAAACATCTGAAAAGACACACAGTCGATGAAAAATTATATTTTCTTCTTTTCTCATGTACGAAAATGTTTCAAACGAATGTCGAAAAAAAAATCACATGTTAATGCATTCAACTAGCATCCAGCACTCAGTTTATGGACTCATTTTCTAAAAGTAAAATTATTTTGATCATCCTATAATCAAATATTGTTTACGTATTATTTTGATAAAATAGATTTAATTCATTCTGTACAGCATTCTACCCCTCAAACATTCATTCCAATATTTGCATTTCATAATTGCTATGAATACGAAATGTTTTTAAAATATATTTGTTTTCTTTCTATGTGGATGGATATTTGATAAACTAATTGCTAGCGGAACAGGAAATTGGGGAAAACAAATGGATTTTTTTTCGTTCAAGATGCAGGATTAAATTGCCGATATTTCACAAATCAATTTGGTAAAATGTTGGAAACGTTTACTATAGAAAATGAAATTAGAAGAAATTCGCTTAATATATATTGCTTTGTTTATTCCTGAAGGACAAAGAGAGAAAATGATTATTCGTTTTTAATATATTATATTTATATTACCAGTGAAATTTTGAATCATTTTTCACTAATCCCCTAGAAATGATAACATACACTTTGGTTATTTCTTTAACGAAATACAAAATTGATTTGGATTGAAATATGAAATCAATTTCTCAAGATATTTATATAAGATTATTTTTTTATTCTATAAATCCAAAAAAAGATTTTCCCTAACTATATTTAAGACGTTTATAAGAACTATTATACGAACGATGATACGAAGATCATTATTCGAACTATACGCTTGTTCATATAATGGTATTTTAGAAGACGATAATTTTGTTAGTAATATATCAGTTGTAAAAAAAAATAGAATGTTGTTTAAATAGTAGTTATATTAGATTCTCTTTTGCAAAAATTATAAACCATATGAATTATAAATTTTTACCCGTACGAGAACAGAGTATAATGAACAACATGCATTAATTGTTTTTTTCATTATTATTTACTATCATGGCAATTGCGTATGACTTATAAACTGAAAACGAAAACTGTTGATATACAACATGTCTTTATATTTTGAAAAAATATTTTAACAGTTGTTTCATATACAAAGAAAACTATACTAAATTAAGTCTCAATATTCCAAAGTCTTACCATATTGATTTATAAGAATCATCCAATTCGAACTGTACACACTCTTTTTCTCCTTTTTGCTTATTGCGTGTTAAGTTAGTTGAATCATTGGGAAATGAAGCCCAACGACATTCTTTCCTTTTTGCATTTCCCCTTTATTATTTCTCTTTCAATTAAATTTAATTAGTTTTACCTCAATGCAGAATTAGTTCATTACGTTGACAAGAATTTAGTGGCAACTTTATTACTTAAAAAAAACTTATTAAACATGCCATATTATTTTTGAATTTATCCAGGAAAATTACTTTTAACAGCAAGCATTAAAACCAAGCATCTCAGATAAAAACATTTTGTAACTTTTCTTGATACAATATTACCTTTTTTGTAATAAATCTTGGACTTGCAGACCAAGTTTCAGTAAAATGCATTAAGACAAGACGCATTTCTTACCCACAGTCTACAGAAATTTAAATAAAGTTTCTGTTACTAACTCACTTACTACATTCCCATTTATTTTCATTATGCTAATGAGTGCCATATGCCAATATAATTAGGAGCTGAGTTGTTTTTCTGTCTTCCTTGGTCCATTTGCTTTTTCCTATAATTTCCCCTTATCTTCATATATCCATTGCTATCTTAGAGAAGGCAATAATTTACTTGAACACGGACGAAAAATGGTTCTTTTTTATTTGTGTACTCATTAAAAGAGAATCCAATAGACACAGACTGTCTAATCACTTCTTTTCACACTAAGAATTAGAAAAAAATAATGAAACCATAAAAAGGAAGACTTTCTTTAGTATGAGTTCTCCAAAAAGGATTTGTGTGAAAAAGAGTTCTTTTATTCTGTCTATTAATCTTACTTTGTTCTAATTAAAACTCGGAAATCGAGATGAGATAGAAAACTTTCTGTAAGAACTATCTCTTTTTATTTCTAAAGAAATTAGAACGGTGCTTTGTTTGTTGAAATGCAGTTGAAGTTGAAAGTTAAAGAAAGATTCTAGAGGGCAAATTAAAGATTTTAAAGTTTAAAATAAGAAAATTGAATACATCATTATGCTATATCAAACAACACTGAATGCAACATTATGCTATACCAAACAGCATTTAATGCAAGATTAAGCTATATCAAATCATCCACTTTATTTTCCTTAAAGTGAAAATTCCATTGGATTTTATTCAGTCTAGTGGAGTGGATATGCTTCCAAAGTTTTAAAAAAATATGAGCATCATCTCCAAATTTTATAACATTTTAAACTGAAATTTTAGAAAACATGTTCCTATTTTAAAAATTCCAAAAATATGGAATAAATACCATAAAAATTTCATCATTACAAAACTGAAGTACAGATCCTAAGAATTCCAAAAAATTGTGAAAGATGTCGAAATGATATGGAAATAATTCAGGGGAAAAGGGAATAATAAGTTAATAAGAGGAGTTAGAAAGAAAGGCTTCAAATGTGTTATTAATCTTATCTTCTTAAATTAGATATTTTATCTTGCAGAAAATGGGAGAGAAAAATATAACATTTTCGAAATCTCGTTATAATACAGTCCTCTTAACATCAAATCCACCACAAATCTTGTTAAAAGCTAAAAAATAATATGCAAATCGAATATAATATAATTGTGTATCTTTCATATCAAACAATCGTGACTGTGAACGAAAATGTATTCTAAATTTTTAGTTTATTACATAATATAATGTATAATAGCAGAATAATAGAATGTTAATTCTGTTTAATATAAAGAGTGAAAGACAGTATTAGATTTAATTTTAAAGAAAATCTGGTGAAAAATACAAAGATAATTTGAATTATTTTTCATGGGAAATCTAAACTGAAGATAGCATCTTTGTAGTAGAAAAATGCAACAATGTTTTAATAATAAGATTAAAAATGCTTATATTCATTAATTCATTCATTGTTTCGAAATGAAAGCCCTACTCTTTCATATATTAATCTATGCATTTAATGCCAAATTTTTGAATTCTGGTTAGAATTGAAAATCTTATGTTTAAAAATTTCAGTAATCATTTTCAACTAATTCGCAAATTATGTAAAATATATAATAAAATTTTTCAAATGATTTATACACTTTAAATGAGTATATATTACAGTTATAGTAGAGTTTTCGAAAATTAATTCCTGTTTTAAAGAAAAGCTTTTGTAAATTCAAACATTCGATTTTTTGGTACAAGATTTAGACGAATTCCAATGATTAAAGAAATGAACAATGTATATAGGTTTCAAACACGGAATAACATAAATTAATATCTAATCATGTTGCTGACAGGAACTCTCCAATAAACCCAATACATGCAATAGACACAAGTTCATAAGCAGCAAATCAGTAATTAATAACCATGATGGCACGAGACACTCAGTGAGAATTAGTAGAAGATATATACTACCACTCAAGCCTCTCGAATCACCTACTGCTCCAGAAGAGAGGCTTCTCACGACTATTCACATCTCTTGAATCATCTGTTACTCTCAAGTGACAACTCGGTAGAGTTGAACTCAACTGCTCACTCGCTACTTGAGCTAATATTGACTGTCTACAGAACTTTGCTCTATTTTTTATACTTTCCGTAAAAAAGAGACTGATTTTCTAAAAATATCATAAAAAATTACATCTTAATATAGATATCAACCAGATTCTTATGATTTCTTAAATCTTCGTTTTTATTGCCAAATTCGTCAGAATGTTTGTCAACACACCGAAAAATCGTTGAACTGGCATCTTTGCAATACTCATCAGAGTTAACTGTCAAGCTATCATCCGTATCATAAAACTTATTTTCCTGGGAAGTAACCTTACAGGATTCGCAACAATATCAAACCCTAATTCGAAGTGACACTAAAAGGTATTTTCATATAATTGAACTTAGCATTTATATTACGACTAAGAGAAATGTAACATGTATTTTAATAAAGGGGATAATAATAATAATTAATTAAATATTTTAATATTATTATCTAAGCAATTATCACATTATTTAAAGAGATTACTTCCCATGTCAACAGATCGTATTATCAAAATTCATATGATCAAGGAGCTAAAAAAATTTATATGTGATCGAGGACAATGAGATTTAATAAAAATATGATGCAAAATTCTAATTATTTTACAGCATAAATGGAAAACACATTTGTAGGCGAAAGACTTACAAGTCTGTTAGTGGTTAATACTTTTAGTAAGAAATGGATTAAAATTCCTTAATATATAAGAACCGCACCGAAACTCAATAAAAATTTTGAGACGAGGGTTAGTTAGATCACTTATTGAAACTTCTATTCAAAATATAGCGGAAGTAAAAGGCTTTGAGTTTTATTATTTTAATCATCTTTTGCAACGAAAAGAATTAAAATGGTTATGAAGTTCATATTTTGAGGATCATTCAGATTTTTTTTCTCAAATGATACAACGCACATGTATTGGATTTTAGAGATATTTTGGAATTATCTTAAAGGCACTGTATTGGAAAACTGTAATTTTATATACGCTTTTATTCAACAAATAAAGATATTTTCTCTAACAAATTCATCATATCAATTTTAACTAAAATTATTCTCTTCCATCAAATGCCAATTTTAAAACTTAGGTCTAACAACATACCTAAAAATGATAGTAAATGTGAATTTTAAAATAAAAAAATAAACTTTAGAGGATAATAAATAATTAAAAGATCGGTCAATAGAATGATTCATTACTGCAGTTTAACCTTTCATAATAGCTAATTTGATGCTCTTGATGATAAAAAAAAATGAATGGGAGGGTCTGTAAAAAACATCCTGCATCATCTGTTTCCTTTAGCTATCCATTACTGTTTTACTTTAGAGGGTTGCATTACATGGAAAAGCGACGATGAAGACCGCTCTTTCATCCATAAATCGATTTAACATAAGTCTGAAAAAAAAAGACTTTAGTGACATTCGATTTGTAATCATTAGCATTGTCGAGGTTATATGTTGTTTCTGAGCAAGAGATTCCAATGTTTCCATCTTCTTTATATGGAATTAAGAACAGGAAAGTTTCAAAACAGTAATTTGTTATTTTATTTGAACATTTTTGTCATTAAATGCATCATTTAACTAAGAAGAAAACAGGAAAAAAAAAAGATGAAAATGACGCATTTTACTATTTGTATTTCTTGCAGTAAGTCATACTTAATTAATTCTGTTATACAATTAAGCTCACATAATCTCGATCTCATTTTATACAAAAAAATAAAGATGAAAATGTATATAAATCTATGTGCGTTGCGGTTATATAGGTTAGACCGTTTGACTTAGACCTACATTGAGAGGAGCAAACGCAATTTGGAGGGTGGAAATGTTCATATCAAAGGGATTTGTATGATATTGTAATTCGTATTATTTTTATAGGTTGCACACATTACAACTTCGGCTTTGGTGTGTAACAACTTAGCAAGGGTTTTCATTTTTGATGTTACTGATTTAATATGTCAAAAAACATCAGCATGAATAAATTATATTTATGGTAATATATTTTAATATCCCTGCACGGATCGAAGGAAAGAGCATTGCAAATGCGTAAATTCAGGGTTTTTTTTTTTTTAAACTTTATACCCGACATTGCATTCTTTTTTCTTTTTTTTGTATTTGCGTTTGCTTAGAATTATATATTTACATATAACTGTAAATATATAATGTACTATAATATATAATGTACTAAATATAAATGTACTATAAATAATATTTTTATTTCTTAAACATTCTGTCCTATATATGTATGATGTTTTCTATCATAACATGAATAGGAGTTCAAGCAAATGTTAAAAAGCTGATGGGCGTTGATAAAAAACACGACTTAAATGAAATTTCTATGATATTCACAGTATATTTTATTTTTTATGCCTGTGCAAAAACTTTATTTCTATTGATAATCTTTCATATTTTATTTCCTTACAGTGTTATTTTCAGCACTTCACTCATTCCAGAATTTATTGTTATCTCTATATAAAGTTTAGATTAAAAAAAAAGTTGTCACTTATTTAGGCATCTTTTATCTAGTCTGAATTTAGATCATAACTCTTATCTTATCAAAAAAGGTTCTTATTTATTTTTATTTTTTATGTTTTTTGTATGATTTAATTTTTGACATATATTTAATTCATTATCATAAAGAGTATGGTGGTTTAACATCCATTTTACCAAACTTTACTATTTAATAATGTCTCTAATAACAAATTATAATTAATTAATTGAATATTAATTGATATCACTAACTTGATAATTAATAGTAAATTGATTATTAAGTGCTCAGAATATATGAATATAGCATTCCGATACACTACCTGTACGAAATTTTGGAACACCAGTGCATCAGAGAGTCATGGAAAACTGTTTCTGAAACTATATATTCTTAAGAAAAACTCTCCCAATCTGTTTAAGATGCAAAAAGACCAATACGCTTGATCAGGAAAACGCAGCATTAATATACGAGAAAATAGGTAACAAAGGTAACAATAAACTACCGAACTGTATATAAAGAACAGCACTTATAGAAATTAGCTGTACACAAGTAAATATTAAACTGTTTAACATGAAAAATCAACAGCACAATACATTTTACACAACTTCTAGCATATACACAGATTTTCTAGTAACATATGTATTTTTCTAGAAGAATATATAAATTTCGGTTCTTAACAGAAGAAAAGCCTTTACAAAATCTGTAGCTAATGAGATTTTGTGTATGTGTGTGCGCGTGTGTGTATATATGTGTTCAATCATTTTAAATTAACAAATTAAAAAATAATCTGTATTCCGAAAATAATGTTCTAATTGCTCGAGATCTGGTTTCACTGTGACTTTAACTTCCCAATTTCTATTGAGTTTCCACGGAATCAAAAGAGAATCGGCAGATTCTTTTCTAAAATTATATAAGCTCAAAATATTCTCTCATGTTAGCTAAATTATATCTATCGCCTTCTTAATTGGCTCTCTGAGGTTTGAACAAATAAACCTTGAAAAAAAAACCCCTAAATTTTCGATTGTTTTCTTGAAGTCACCAAAAATAAAAATCATTAAAGAGCTTCATACTTACGTCTTCAAAACCTTTTTTATATATACAAGTATGTAGTTGACCTAGAATCCATAAAACATCCATTAAGAATGTCTGTACATGTTTCTTCCCTATTATGAGATTGACTATGAAAGAAAATAACATTATTACAGATTCTTAATAATATTTACAAATGTGAGAGAAATTAAGTTAATTAATGTCATATGTAATGGATATTATTGATAGTTAAAAGCAGTTTTCCCTTGGGAAATATTCATGAATTCTGCCTGAAAAGATTCAATTTAATGATAAATAAATATTCTGAGAACCTCTATTTTAAGGAATGAATTAAACTTATCAGACAAATAAATATTCTTCATCTATACTTAATTCATCATTTCTAATACCTATCTTTCTATAAGATCGAAAGTCGTTAAGAATCCATGAGGATTTCCACTGACTATAATCTTGGAGCAATTTAACCAGAGATGAATTTCATCAATTTCATCAGAATCACAAATTATTCTAAGCGGGAGATTTGAAGGATGTGCTTTTGATGTGGAACTTGGGACACGTTTGTCTGCCGATTTAATGTATACTTTACATAAATGCATACATTACGACACACATTTAACTTTGAGTGTCCTAATTAAGGAGAATTATATGGAAGGGAAATGGATCCATCATTATAGCTTCTTATTACAGTGGCTTGTTGGATTTAATGAACCCTTATTTCTCTTAAATTATTCCTAACCAGAAGTAAACCCTTTTATGATTTATTTAAATAAAAGTATTATAAGCAATGGCTTTAATTTCTTACTTGGCGAGTTGGTTAAAAAATGTTATTAGTTTGATTATGAAATAAATAATTGTATTTAAAATGTAAAATCTATAAATTATAAAATATGAGGATAATGTTATCAATTGTCTTTTAGATATATTTTAATCCAGTAACTTTTTCTAGTATCAAGTGCATATTTGATTATTCAAATTCATTTAGTTATTATAATATTTATAAATAAAAATAGAATAATTTATAAATAATCGGTTTTTATTATAATAATTTATAAATACAAGCTTATACTTAAATATGATTGTGTATAAACTTGGATATCACGTAACTTTTCACGAAGTTATTAAAATAAATCATTAACACAATGATTAAGTTAAAAGAGGGGTGGAGACGTGAAACTAAATTGACTGCTTCATTAAAGATGAATCCTCATAATGTACTAAACCGAAAACCACAAAATGTCTAAATCCACCATTGATTATAAGTGAAATGTAGTATTCATCTTCTAATAATGAATATCAATGTCATATATTGAATGATAATATTCTGTATCTTTATATCTTGATCTTTTATTTTAATTATTTATTAAAGATTTAGCTAAAATATTCAAATCACTCATTCTTCTTAACTTCTACTTACAATATTGCTAATTAGATCAGTTGCCGAAATTCAAACTTGTCTTTTCCACCAGATTCCATATCAAACAACTTTTAAACTTTTTTCTGGAAAATTAATTTTTCGTAAAATGTATATCACTCCCAATAGTTCTATTATTCAGAAGATTGTTTTCTTTTTATTTGGACTCATTTTTTCATTTATTCATCTTACTAGCCGCCTTTGGTTACTAATCGGTTTTCCGAAATAATGGTTTCTAAAAACTTGAAATATTTCTACAATAAAATATTTTTAAGCTTTGCATTTTGATAGACATTCAGCTAATATTAATTGCTTAAAGTTTTCTGTTAATTTCCACAATTTTCAATTAATATTTTTTACAACCTATTATAATACAAAAATGAGTATCATTATTTAAAAATGGATATCCTTGCAAACTATTCGATTATGCTTAATTTTCAAATTAAACTTTAATTTAAAATACAACAAAACATCAGAATATTTATAAAACATGCTTTTAGAGGAATCTATTCAGTTTAAAAGTATAAGCTAATTCATCATGTCTTGATCATAACAGTGAGAAATAAAGCTACTATGAAATAAATAATTGTAGCAACAATACAAACCGATATGAAATTAACTTCAATAACGAAACAAATTGTATGAAATACACTTAAAATATTTTCTACAATTAGATAGAAAGAAACGTTAGATGGCAAAATCTTTTATATTATTGAAAAAATAATTTCTTGAATTTTAAGATGTTGCAAAAATAATTTGTCTGATGTAATATTTTCGGAAGTTTAATAGGAAAATGTCAACATTTTGATTATATTTAACTAAATAAAATTTCAAAAACAATTTCTCTGATATGCACATTTTCAGCTCAAAAAGTATTATTTTGATTACATGCTAATTTTGGTAACTCTAAGTCAAGTGATCTGACCTGTAGATTGATAACGTACACACACACAGACAAACACCGCCGTGCTTATAATTAACAGCGTTTCCAATATGAGGCTTTAAGATGCATTTATTTACCGACATTTGATAGCAATCGATGTTCAGCACAAGGGCCTATTACAGACACTTCTAAGGCAGTAAATGGTTTTTTTTTTGTTAAATTCTTATTAGTTATCTAATACCAAAATTAATCAACATTTTTACAGTTTTTTCCCCTTTATTTCTAGGTATAAGTTGTGTGAATATATTCGGTGGAGATATTACATAAAAATTAATTTTATCCTCTTTAAAATTATAAATGTAGGCTTTTCAGTTATAATAATTATATTTCTATGTATTATTTTCCCTAAATGTAATAATGTTTTTATGTGTGCTCCTATGATTTGCAATAATACTTTTCATTGTTATGTTTACTGGAATTTAACAGGAAGGTTTCGACTATATTAAATACATTATTTTTGTGCATATGATATTATTGCTACATAATTAAGATATATAGTTTAGAGTAAATTTTAAAAGTAAATACAGACAATATAGGTGCAAGCATTATCGCGCAACAAATGATATTAGAGACTCGAGTCGCTTCTGACTTTTTAATGATATGAAATTTTATAATTAGAATTTCAGAATGATTTGACTATCATTCGTTCGCTATTTAATTGAAAACATTCAAAGTTTTTAAAATATATTTCATTTTTTTCCTATCAAAAGAATATAATTAAAATCATGACGATAATAATTATATTGATAAGAAATCTTTAATCTGCAATTAAAGGAAAATTATTATTTTCAATATGAAAACAATGAGAATAAAAATCTATACTTCCAGAATCCGAACACAAGTTTTTTAGAACCATTTATAGAATGTAACAAATTTTAATTGTCATTCAGAAATAGGAATAATGTACATATGATCTTCGTTGATACCATATTGAACTCGTAATTACAAACAGAAGAGAGGTTTTGACTCTTTAAAAGTTATAATGACGTATAAATAGTAATTATTGCATTAAATTTGGCTAAAAAACGACTGAGAAAAAGACTGAAATTCTGAGACTAATGAATTTGATAAGTTTCCCTCTCTTTTTACACATTTTTGCGTAACTTGATTTGATTAATGTTTGCTTTTTAAGCGGTTCTTTATTGACATTCTTGTTTGGAATTTTGTATTTTGGATAATAATATACGAGTATTTAATTTTCAGAATTTAAGGTTTCAGTTTATACTTTAATTTAATTTTGATTCCATACGTGTTACGATATCTAGTAGCAAATTTATGAACGGATGAAATACAATATTTATAAAAAGAAATTTCAAAAAATAGAAAATAATTAAAACAATATCCGTTATATGCATATAAAAATTATTTGTCAATTAAAATTTATTTAAAAATTTAGTCAAAATATATGGTACCTGTAATATTTATCATTAGCAATGATACAATCACTTCAATCAAATAATATTTGTGATATAATTATGTACATTAAGACCTAATTCAAATATTGAATCATATTTTTCTTTAATCTCGAAGAATAAATTATAGACAACTTCAGGAAATTCTACAGTAGACAAATTATGGTACAATAATCAATTTTGTTTAATTGCAACGTTACTGATTTTTTTATATAAAGCAAAATAAATTATATATCAATACAAGCATTGCGAGATAGTTCCCTTTTGATTAGTTGAGTCCAACAACCAAAGGAAAAACATAATTAATTAATTGCAGCTGTGTGTAATTATGTTAATAGAGTAATCGATAAAAGTTCGAATCTTAATCAACACTTAGTGGACTGGCTTTGAATGTCAATGATTTATTATAGTTATCAAGGGGAAAAGAAAATTTTTAATTCCATCAAAAAGGTAACGAATGAGTGTGTTAATAAAAGTATATTGAAACCAAATATTAACATAAATGAAATCTATTTTTCTATGTATAATTTCACAGAATGCTTATTTTATTTCAAATTGTTGTTATGGTTCATATTCTACTTGCTGTAACATATTTCACAAGATTTATTCTTCAGATTCATGAAAAATAATCTTGTCATTTTACTGAACAATTTAACTGTAGAAGTGCATAAATAGAGCTTTAGGTAAAAGTTCCATTTTGCTCTAGTGCATTGGAATAGGTTATCTTCATTAAGGATTTCAGAAGCAACTGGCCCAGATTTGTGTTTCACCTTGAATGTGCTAATCCGACCACAATAATACATTTGAGGCTATGACTTTCATTGGTCTGTTAACTCCATTCCAGTAATAGTGTTTAAGAATAGAAATTAGTGAATAGAAATCATAACATTCTTTTAACCAACTAAGCCAATAAAATTCGCTTCAAAATATAAGTTATGAAAATAAATTAATTCTTCTAACTCTCATAATCACACACATAGCCATTTTATCTGCTTAATATATAATCCGACATATTAATGAACTAATTATCTAATCAACCGTTAAGTGTTATAAAATTTTATATCCGTTTTAAGAATTTTTAAACTTCTGATGGTTATACAGAATCCTCGACTTAAATTTAAATCAAGTTTCTTAATATTTAAAAATAATCTGTACTTTTCCATATATTTATATCTAAAAATGATAAAGTCTTCCATTAGTGCAATTCTGCAAATTACTAGCGATTTCTTAAATCTCAAATTAATTATATTATTAATTATTCCAGTGTTATAAAAGTTAGTTAACTAAAAATTATATGTATTACACTTAAAGAAGGTTTTAAATTTTCTTTGATTTGTGAAATAAATTAGCAATTTTTCCACTGTATAATATGCATATCGAATTTTCCGTAAAGGAAAAATCTTTATAAATATATTTATTAAAACTTTAAGAAAATTCATTATTTCAAACTATGAATAATTATTTCATATTAACCTTTTATTGTTCAGAAAAATATACGATATACTTTTCAAGAAAGAGTTTACTAACAAATAATGGCTACTTGACAAGAAAAAGTTTTCAATTTTAGAGCTAAATTAAAACAACAGTATTTCAGAAGTAATACATTTTTATTTCTTAAAAGTTCCATGTAATCTCCGGACTAATTAAAGAAGATAGTATAATAAATTACAAAGAAGTCTTCAACAGAATTACAACCCTAAAATTAGCAAATTAAGCTAAAACACTTTCAGTTTTCGACAATTAAATTTTTTTGCACAACTTTTGTTTAATTCACTTTCTCAGCAGTTAGGATATTCTTGAGATTTTTCATTTGAAAAAAAGGCAACCAATTTTTTTTAAAACTTAATCTGGCTCCCCCCCACCACCACATTTCGGTGTCTAATTGACTAACAGACTGATTAAGTTTTCTTTCACACTTAAATTCTTCTCGGCAAACGCAAGTTCAGTGTGAATTTTCTTGACATAGCTTTTTTTTTAAATTTACGGTAAGAAAACTAATAATTAGTTGGAAGAGTTTTTTTATTGATTCCTTTTCGAACAAATATTTCCTCCGTGAAATAGAAAAGACACCTCTCCTTTTCTTTAAAGTTGCAGTTACCATATAAAATTTTGAAAATTAGGCTGTAACTGATTGAAGAAAAGCAAAAGTAGTATAAGAAAATTGAACCAGATTTAGAAAAACAGAGAAATTCATTCTGTTTGTATTAACTAACAGCTACATTGAAAAACGACGTGTATTAGGAATTTCAATGAAATAAAAAAAATAAGTTAAGCATATACACAGAGTAAATATCACCTGTCTTTAATTATGTTTACTTTCTTTAAATTCTGTTACTAATTAGGTAAATTGTGTGTGCGAGCGTATATCTTTATTTCATTGTGCTTATGTCTATGTGTGCGATTTAGACAGAATTATAAAAATTGATACAAATATCCTTTGAAGAGTAAAAATTGAGAGACTTTCTGAACAATTATTTAATTCAAATTTAAGCGATATTTTGTCATTTTTTCGTGACAATTTTTCAAACTATTAGTGCACTGTTTCAAAGTTCAGAAAATTATTATTTGAACTAAAACTGTTTAATTTCTTTAGATTTCTTTTGTCCTCATTTAATTAACTTCTAAATGTCAACAAAAAATTATAGTTAGAAAACTATTATTCATTTGTATTAAATCTGAATCATTTTCATTATTACTACTAATATTTTATATGGTTCAGTTCATTATTGATGCTAGAACTATATAAAAACTTGATTTAATTTCCATATCGAATAGATTCATGTTTAAAATATGCTTATTTTTAAATATTGTGGAAATTATAACTAACTTTTAATATGTAACTGGGGAGGTGACATTTTAGGACTTAACTCGGGTGGTGTGGTCTAAGAGACCGCATTTCATTTACACTCAAATTTTCTAATGAATGTATTCGTATGAAAAACTGCCAATATATTTTGCAGACGTTTTTATTGATATCTAGATATGTTTTAGGAATTTTAAGTGTGAAATGAAAAAGTCAAAGAAATGCATGTCACAGTGAACATAGTTTTATAATTCTTCTTAAATAGAACAAGTTTTATGACGAAAACATTTGAAATTTAAAACTTTACTAAAGAAACCGTAAACATTAAGTTGCTTACTAAAATTCAATTAAAATATTATATAAAATTCCAGCGAAACAACTGGTCTCCAAAGGCAATTAGTGGAAATCTTAAAAGACAATATCTTCAGAAATCGGTTGATAAGTCATTAGAATTCATATCCAATCCTATGTGTTAATAGTCCTTCTTCTACTTTTATTATGTTTATTAAAGTTATGTTTCATTACCAAAAATGAAATACTATAGTCATTTGAGGTAAGTTGAAAATGCAGTAGACAATATATCATCATACTTTAGGATAAAATATTTACAGGGGCATTTTTATGCTGTGTGTTTTGTGTTATGACGAACAACTACCACACCTTCTTCAGTCTCACACACTTTTTTTTTTTTCATCACAAAATATCCCTGAACTTGGAATCACTGGGATGCCCTGTCAGATGGGTGGATATATGTGGAAAGAGTTATTAAAAAAGTTATAGTTTACATACCGTACACAAAATAACAACACAGCAAGTATACACATTGAAAAACGGGTGTGTTTGGTGGAGAGTATGAATTCAAGAATTTTGATGAAGATAATATTTCTTGGAGAAGGACTTGATTGAGGAAGAAAACAAAAGTTTTAACTGATAGGTGATTGCAGTTTCTGTAGAAGAAACAAAACTTGTATCTTCCTTCCAGCAGAGAAGGGAGAGTTACAGAAATGTCTACAAATGGAATTGGAAAAATATTAACTTTGAATCATAAAGTCAATGTAAGAAAAATGACAATTACTTCATTATCTGATTCCTGAAGTTTATTACCTGATGTTTTTTTCTCTCAAGTTTCATCTCAAGTTAAAATTCTCAAGTTCTGAATACTGAAAAATCAGGCTTTAGATACAAATATTAAAAAAAAAAAAGATATCGTTTGTAATAAATTCGTTTCTACAACAACGGTACATCAATGTTCTTTCTATAAAATGTATAAAGAATTTTCAACAAATGAAACAAAATGGAAAGTGGCAGAAAAAACACAATAGATATAAATGTTGAGAAAAATAAGCAAATGTCGTGTCCGTGCAACCACGAAAACGGCAACCCCTTTCCGTAATTCAGTGTGTAAAGACCCCAGAGCACACAAGGGCAGAAGTCGGATTTCTAGCTCATATGAAGATGAAACTGACACACATTCGCTTGCACAGCCCCGTTTTACAGGGGAGTACATTCACACACCTTACAGATAGAACACAGAACAACCATGCCTGAATCGCGACTCGAACTCAGGACGCTCAGATCACGAGGAAGACGCGCTACCCCCTATGCCAGGACACATGCGACAAATGTGAATGTAATAATGAAATGGAATTATAGAAATATATGTTCATTCAAAGAAGTGCTTGGCCTTTATCTTCAAATAAAATGAAGCAAATATTTTTGCTCCATAAACAAAAATTTCCCCTTAACTAAAATTTGCGTCCCTGATGTTTTCAGGAAAACATCAATGATAACTTATTTCCTTCATAATTCCTTTTAAATGGCATGTCCTTTTACAGAAATTATTGATTATTTTGGTTATATTCTGAATTGTTTGTTCTTTTATTAATTTTAGTAACGTATTATGAAATAAGAACATATATAATATTCTTTTAGCTGTTTTAAGTCGAAAACATTTAAAATTGAATGTATAGACAATTCATATTTTTTTTCTCTGTCGCATAATATTTTCTGTTAAAATGGGTCTAAATTATTGTCTATAATTCGAATGTGCTATGATTAATTGGAAATTAAAATTAATTACTTCTAAAAGTGTTTTTATTTCTTATATGGGTAATTAAATGCAAATATTAATATCGTCAATGATCTTCAATGGTCTTAAAAAAATAAATTTTCAGAATCTTTCATTTGCGGGTAGGGGTTAAAACAGCACAATTTATTCAAGCAAAGTATTTTGCCTTCAAAACGAAAATTTTCGAAATCATTAGGTGACCATTGTATTTTTTAATTTAAAGCATTATTTTATAAATTTTGCGTCGAGTTTATTAAGCAGGTTTTTAATAGAATTATTTACAAATTTTTCATCGAGTTTATTAAGCTGTTTATCTACTAGAATTATTTACAAATTTTGCATCGAGTTTATTATACAGTTTATTTACTAGAATTATTTACAAATTTTACATCGAGTTTATTATACGATTTATTTACTACAATTATTTACATATTTTGCGAAATCCTTATTTTTTAAATTCTGAATTTTTAATATTAGTGGTTCTAATTCATTATTGTGCTTAGTCATTGAAATTACAGGTATTAATTTAACAATCATTTATTTTTAAAACTGTTAAACGTTAAAATCACTTCTTTGCCGTCCTTTTCAGTTATATATTATTGTATCGCTGTATCCTTTTAATATGCCTTTATTTCTTAATTCAAATTTTGGATACATCGATTTTTTTTCTACTATGATCCTATGAGTTTCAAATTAATCACTCCGAATTTTAAATAGGGAATCTCTTTATCTAAAATTGTTTAACTTATTGCCCAATAATGAACCGATTATATCGACTTATCTAATACATAAAATTCAAGATTAAATTTTGCAGCCTCTTCACGAAGGTTTTAAAAATAATTCAGGATGATTACTCTTTTCTTAAGGCAAATTTAACACACAAGTGGAAAATGTTCCTATTTCTCTTGAAAGAATGGGTGATTAATTCTGCATTTCAACCATTATAATTAATTTTAAGAAAGTGTCTTAAATCATGAATATTTAATGCAAAAGTCTTCATACTAAATAAATTGTATCAATCTTAAGAAAACGTTTGATATTGGTTATTATTATTTACAAAAATTGTTTCTTTTATAATTTAGGGTTGCTTTTATTTTTAAAGTGAGTGGTATTTCGAATAATAGCCTATAGCCCCAGAAGTAATTTTTTCAAAATTTGTTATCTAGAGGCACAATACGCAATTTATATTAAGATTTGAATAATTTATAATCATACATGTATCACAATGTAATGTGAAGAAAAAAATTATGCCAACCCATAAACATTAACGTGCTGAAAATTTCAGAAACGAATACTAAAAATTTATTATTGATTTCTTGTCAAAAAATTCAAGATAATGAAAAAAATTTAAAAAATATATCTAAGCAGTTTTATTATACTATATGAAAAAATATTTATTTATATTTCATGCTTGAGTAGCATCTTAGCCGTTGTAGTTCCAGTGAACTGCACCGTTGCCCTGGAAACACCATGTGGAGGTGTGCTACTCATGTTCCCCACCCACCAACCCTCCCTTTTTCGTTGTAGCCAACAACAGTTTTTTTTAATAACAACATTAAAATGTTGACAACATGCTGGTTTCATTTTATATCACAGTCTACCACAGGATGTAGAAAATAATATTAAATAACTTCAATAAGCACATGACAGCTTTGAACCAGCCTCCAGAGCAGATAAAGTCTTTGAACATTTGGCAGCTGGCACTCTTTGGATTAGTCATAAACGGACACTTGCGACAGTTTAGATGTTAATCTGCCTCTTACCTCTGTGGGTATTCCACCGGCAAATCCAGAGCCAAGCAAAATCGATAGATTGCATATGACTCCACAACTGGGGCACCAGTGGAAGCCAATCGGGCAGGCAAGTTTAATCCACAGCACATTTTATAAACCATGTATCGGATTTTACTATAGGAGCATCAGCTTTCTGGACTTGAGTAGGAGGAAGTTCAGCTGCAATCTCCAATGCTTGTAAAAACCGAAACACTGTATACGAGTGCACCACAGCAGCTCGCGGTTCAGGCGGATGAGATGGTATTTCCGCACTTACATCCAAATCAGGATCGGAAGCAAAATCCCCAAAAGATGATAAACGGGGAAATAGGGAATATTTTATCAATTCCCAAACAGTCACTAAAACGACGAGTCCAATGATGGCCGTAGCCTCATTGAAAGTCAAGTAGCCTCAGTCAAGAAACGCACTAAGCATTGCTCAGAAGAAAAAGTAGCACAAGGATCAGTTGCAAAACAGTAAATGAATTTTAACAGAAATCAACAAAGCCTGCTTCCATTGTTCCTTCTGATACATTGTTTGCATATTCTGCTATTGACAATAATAACAAGAGTGACTGTTGAAACATTTTTTGTTCGATAACAATTGAAATACGATGATAATTATTATCATCTTAACAATCGAATAAATACCAATGATCACACTCAGGGATTTTGATGGGGGCTAGAAGATAAAGTTATTATCTAAAGGAATTATGAAGATATAAATATAAATATTTATTGCAAATATACTAAGTCATTAGAGTCTCCGTGGACAGTTAAAATTAATTTAATTTATGACCTTACGAGTAAAAAAAAAGCGAAAACATTTCTATTTCACCTTATAAGAATAGTCGCAGATGGGCATAGGAACATACAAATATTAGGTAGCGAAGAAGAGTAGGAAGCAAAAGAAATTGGAATTTAATGTTAAATTGAAAAAGAATCAAACATTTTGTGAATTTAAATACAGCAATTTGTATTTCATTGTTAACAAATTCTTTCATTGGTTAGTAACTTATTACAACTGAATGAAAGCCCAACTTTTACTTGAAAATAATATTTTTCCTTTTTTTACCGTATACAGGGAGTCTCAAAAAAGTAAAATAAGCTCTATTTCTTTAATAATTGCCATTATAAGCATACTTTCAATCACTGTTTCATCAAATAAATTACTCAAATGTTTTAAATATTTGTCCTTTGAAGATAAAAATAATGAAAGTTGACAAAAGTTCAATTTTTATACAGCTCCCAGGAGGAAAAATGTCAATGAGTAAAAGATTTTTCATCAATTTATGGACAAGGAGACAAATCTTCATGCTACTATCTGTAAAATTTACCAAGATATTAAATGGCAAATGTATGGATTTGCATCATTCGCTCATACGTCTGATCAGTTTTTCAGCGAGAATTTTGTTGCAGTTTTCATGTAAGTTTATTTACGAAGCATAATAGGGACTATGAATGAAATTATTAATTTTTAATTAATTTAAAAAAAGATCAGATAATACATTAATTGAAGTACTTAAGAACTTGTTTACTATGAATATTTTCCCCAACTGCACGAAGTTCCATTCTTTTAACAATATTTTCCCATGTGAGATCGAGTTCATCACAGATGAATGAAAGGCAAGCACTTTGAATTCGCCGTTGAAAATTTATCGAACGTCTGCAGTAAAAGACAATTCATCCCTTAGTTAAATTATAAATCCAATCAACACTTACTGAATATACCGGTAACCATTCAGCAATCTATTATAAAATGTGGAATATCCTTCATCGCTTTTACTTTTCCGAAAGTGCAGTCTTGAAAATTAAAATTTCTATCCCGATTTTTTTTTAAACCTGACTTATTTAAAAAAAAACCCAAAAAAACTAGCTTACTTTTTTTATTAATTTCAGAAATATATTTTTGTTTTTTTCCTCCCTTTGAATTTTCTGGAGCATACAAAAGTCCGTTCTATTTTAATATGATAATTTTATAGGAGGACATATTATCTATAAACTACATGCGATATATTTGATGAAAGTATTCCTGAAAACCCTTAATACGGCAGACAGTTGCACAGTAGGGTGGAACGAAAAACTCAATTTTTGATTTTTTATTTGTAATAGTACAAAAAAGTTGCCTTTTGGTGTAAATAAAGTAAATTATAAATATGAAAAATAATGAAGTAGATCTTGAGGTACCGCAAAGACGTTAAAGTTTTTTAAAAATGAAATTTTTGATACATTTAAAAATTTGTTTCGAAACAATCAACTTTCAATTTTTAATTTATAATAACGGCTTTTGGTATAGATAAGATAAATAAAAATTATAAAAACTATTAGAGTACATTTTGAGGTGCAACAAAAACGTTAAAGTTTTATAAAAACACATGTCTTGCAACTTTTTAAGGATTTTAGCGTGCCTCAATTATGAAATAAAAAGCATTAAATAGGCTTTGTCATGAGATTGAAGTACAAAAACAGTTTTATTATTCTTTTGGCATGGGACCGAATGGTCGCCGAGCTTTTGTTATTGAGGTAAGGTGGGGATTTGTCTGCGTCCGGTGACAAACAGAGTTGGTTTCAAATCAGTAGATTTGCCGAGTTCAGTTGAGTTGGCGTCTCCGCTCCGTCTATTGTGTAACTGATTAACGAAACTGATTTGTTAGTTTGTGCGTTTGTGTGCTTTGCTGTGAGTAAAAATGGTTCAGTCTGAATTAGTGAAGGTAAGAGAAATATCGGAGTGTACCAGTTTTGGGACATTTAGTGATTTGCTTGAAGTCGAGATCACTATTTATGAACCTAGTAGTGCTGTTATATTAGACGTAACCTCAAAATTGTTTCAAAGAAGGATCCCCTTCTGTAAGCGAAATATGTGACACTTGAGTTCTCATAGTAGAATAAATAGGGTCAAGAGCTTCGATTCTAGCGAAAGCATTTCAAAAATGATAAAAGCTTATCATGTTAAATACAAGAATTTATTAAAGTCTAAAAACAGAAAATGTTCAGATAAGTTTGATTCCAACCTCGCAGAATTTAAAGAAGAGGCTAGACGTTTATTGGGAATTGTTGAGTTGCATAAAAGAAAAAAAAGTGCCAGTTATGGAATAAAAGGTTCTAAACGATCAACGCCCTAACAGGAAAATGCTTACAATTAATACTAATATTGATTCTACAAGCGCTTTGTGGAAGAAAGAAGCTAGAAAGAGTAAAGAACTACAGAGAATAGTAAAGTTTAATCAAAAACGGGCAAAAACTACTAGTACATCAGAAGCGATTATTGGCGATGACAACACTGAAGCTTACCAGTGTTCTTTACAAAAAAAAAGCAAACTAACCAAATCCATCAAATAGACAAAAGGAATAAAACTACCAGGTGCCTGTATGGTTTAATATTAAGTTAAAACTTTCATGTAATTATGGTTCCAAACATCTTTTTAACCTTATTTTTTATTCAAGATATCTCTCTGACGATCTCAAGAACGTTATAGACCAGATTTTTCAAAGAAAATTGTACTTTGCTGCTGCAGAAATCCTTTTGTCCATGCTAAGTGAAGAACGTAAAATTCAAAGAGAACTTGGTTTACGACGTGTTTTAAAAGCAAGAACAGAAAGTAAAGACAGAGTCAGGAAGTTTAAAGCTCCAAAGATAAACCTCGATATTACATAGTATTACATAGACATGCTCTCATGACTTGAAAATGTCGTAACTGAAACCCTCCATCCCTAGCTAAAATATGTTTCCAGTGAATCTCTCAGAGATTTTATACAGAAGGCATCTGAAGCTAAACCGAATAGTATAGGAAATCCAGTTATCGACTTTGCCCGTGTCCTTGTCACATGCAAGCAGTGGAAAAACCTGTGAAACTGGTGGCTGAATCGGATCAAAATGTCTGTGGTTCAATCGCAAGAGAAGGATACATAGGAGCAAAAATTTACTCACGTGTGAATATGACAAATTTTAATTTAAAGAAACAGTGTAATCTGGTAATGAATTAGAAACAAATATTTTGAAGCTGTTGCTTTTGTAATCATTGAGGATACAGAAGTAAGAAACGCAAAAATTGACATTAAAATTTTTTTTATTTATTATACTTTGTAATTAATAATTTTTTCAACTGTAATGCTCATATATATATTTATAATCATCTTGTGTAGCATTATATGAACAAAATATTTATAAAAATATTTCCTAAAAGTTTAGAATTTTTTGAATTTTTTATAAGCTTTAAGCTTTTTGCTGTTCCTTTATATATAGGTGTATTGCAACCAGAATTTTTAAAAATTCTTTTTGTACCTAAAAGATTACTTTTCTTAACTATTAGCAAACTAAATTCGAAGAAAAACATTTTAAATGCTTTTTTTTTTTAAATTTCCCTTTTTTCCAATTTTTTTATAACTTACTAGCTCTTTGTGGCATCTTAAAATAATGTAATTTTGCAACTAATTTAAAAAAAAATGTTTTTAAACCGAAACGGCAGCTTTTGCGCTTTATTTCCAAACTGAAATCTGTTAAAAAAAATGCCACTTTCGTAACACACTTATTTACATTTTTTAAAGTAAATTATTAATTTTTAATAATCATTAAAATTAAATTTATCATGGAAAATATACGAAACTTTGTGATTACTATGACCAAGTATCTACTTTCATATGTTGTTACAATGCATTACTTGATATTTCTGAGAATTCATCTGATGATATTTCTGATTTCATTTAATAATAGAATTTCGCATTAATTAAGCATTAACTTATCTTTTATAAATTTTTCTCGCATTTAATTACCATTAATAAAATAACTAATCAAATAATACTTCATAAAATCTATTAACATCACAAGATTTAACATTTTTTAGGTGTGAGTACAATAACATATTTGAAGGAATGTAAAATCCCCTTTATAAATTAAACGCTAGGTTTTCAAAATTAGATAAGATTCAATAAATGAGTGACAGTAGAGTTCATTTAACAATAAAAGAAATATGAATAAAAATATAGAATCTTTTTTTCTTCATTTCTCTTTTGCATATGTATTAAATAAATTCACCGCCTTCTAGAATCTTATTATCAATCAATTTATCTCAGATAAAAACGGGAAGATTAAATACATCAAATGGAGTTGGTGGACATAAATAAAAAAAAGAAAGAAAGTTAATTTAGGAAAGTCATCTGAAGAAAACTTTATGAAAAAAAATCAAAAAATAATAATTGAGCGATTTCAAAAACCCGTCCAGGAATAAATAATATCATAATGACTTCTTTTTGATACAACAGAGTTGAAAATGAGTTCTAGAACGGGGGTTCACAATTGGAGTGCAAAGATAATGAAACCGAAAGCAATTTCTCTTTCAGTTTGGTTCCAAGATAATTTAATAATTTCAATAAAGACGAGCAGGCATAAATGAGATTGCTTTTTTCCCCTATGTATTAAGGAAAAAAAGATTTCAATACATTATATGTACTTTTAAAACAGACTGCTTTTTCTTCCAATATTAAAATTTTCAGTTTTAGCAAACCAGAAAACCATAAATTTTCTATAAATGTTCATTAGAGTATTATTTTTAATCCATTAAATAATTAAAATCGAATTGATTTAAATTAAATGATATTAACTCGCTAAAAATGGCGAGTTTAATTTCAAATTACATAAATAATACGGACAGAATTTTCAAAGAATCGTTAAAAAAACAAAGCTATATTTTTGGAAAGTCATTTTAAAATTAGATGGATAAATATGTGTAACTCAGATGTCATGATATATTAATAATTATAGTATGTGTGTTTCAAACAGGTATAAATTTTTCAATTTCAAACATTGAAATAGCTAATATATATAATTCCCGTAAGAATCATTTCACGAGAAAAACAGAACTGTATTTTTCATCAAAGAAAAAAAATGGCAATTTTAAAGAGCTGATTATTTTGATGTTCTTGGTATGCTAAGTAAAAACTGAAGAAACTGTAATAAAAGTTGAAAATGATTTGATTATGAAAACAAATTGGATATTAATTTCATTATATATGAATAATATTTGCTTTGTATAATAATTTATTCATCATTTGAATCTATAGAACAAATTCATTAAAAGGCTATATTAGTTCAATAATCCCATCATGATCTGTATTGTAACTGAATTTAAAATAATCTTCAAATGTATTTGAGATTTAGTTTAACTAGTCAAAAAATTCAAGAGATGCAATAAAAAAATCATTTGAAATTGAGAATGAGTAAGAATTACGAGGATATTTGGATTTAGATACTAAAAATTAGAAACAACTGCTATGAAAAGCAACATATTTCTTTTTTTATATGCCGAAGTATTCCTAACAACAAACATAAACTAATAAAATATTTTATGTTCAAGAATTCTTCTGTGTGCGTAACTTAAATTATACAAGAATGCTCAATTTCTTTCTAATCCTGATTATTTAGAAACAGTAACAATGGAAACAGGCAACATGAATTCTGATTTATAATTGCACTAATTGGCATATTTAGAAATTATTAGAAGTAAGTTAATTTCGTTACGACTTGGCATATCCTATAATTATACCTAATGGCTTTTAGAACCCAACTTTTAAGATAATAATACCCAAATGTGTTTTACAGGCTCTTGAAGAAAATATTGTGTTTCGGTGTTCAAAAGTTTAGTGAATGTTTTAAAATCCATTCAGGATTTGGATTATGC
>JAPMOR010043254.1:0-33590 GCA_026543865.1 Argiope aurantia
GTGACAGAATGCAAAAGACAAGGGAAAGAAGAAGGAATAAAAAAAAAGTTCTGCTGCTGCATGACGAAGTGATGGTAAGGGGAACCCACTCTCCCTAGAGGTACATCTATCTTAGGTATATACTTGCACCTATGCCACGATAGAAAAAGAGAAAACGGTAATGGATGGATAAGATAGAGTTCGAAGAAGAATTTTTTTTTCTTTACCATACACGCGATCGCATCCGATGAAGAAGGCCATGATATATGATGATATACATTGTCACCAACTTAATGTATTTCGTCACAAGATTGGAAACATCATGACATCGCAATAATTTTTATTATAGTGGTGATTGTAGCTATTAGAAGATTTTAAATTAAAACAGAATAACATGGAGAAAAATACCATATTTTAAAATCGACTTATTTAAATTAAAACTTTTTTTCAAAAAAAAAAAAACGCTCTTGGGTTTTGAAGACATAAGGCGTAATAGACCAAGCAGTATTTTGAGTAGTACGTAAATATAATTTTAATATGATGATTTTGACATTAAGAATGTTGCAAAACTTCAGAGAAACAAAAATAAAGAAGGCTTTCGATTTCGACAACGAAGGATAAAATTTACATTTCCTTTTTAATGATATTTACAAAAAGAATATGAAGATATCTTAATAATATTAACATTTTTTACATGATTAATACATAAATAGAAAGGCGATGCACATCTAAGGAACTATTCCTTTTTTATAGCACTTGTAAGGTTTTCAATTGTATTTTATCATATAGTCAAACATTTTATAAAGATAATAGGAATTCGCAAGTTCAAAACAATGAAAGGCACAAAAAATTTTATCATATATTTAAAACTGAAATAAAGTTAACAATCTAATATTAAATTAACAATTTTTGTTACTAAGCCAATTTACGAATAATTGAACTCATATTTGAAACAATAGAAATCGCCATCGAAAAATTTGGAGAACAAATATTTAATAACGAGAAATACATTTGGGAGATATTATAAAAATGTAAACTTTCAAAACGACAACGGTGGATAAAAATTAAAATAGCAAATTTGCTTGCAAAGTGTTTTCAAATTTAAAAGTTATAGATCATTCGAAGGTCAAAACAAAAAATCCAACTACATTTCATGCAAGTACCAAAACCCAGTAAATTTTCTCCAATTTCGTTTATGAATGACGGAGCGCCTGTCTTCAGCCCTAAAATCTACAAATTCACCATTCATTCAAGCTCTAATTTTAGAATGCTTTGGAATGTACCATTATTGCCACGTTTTTATTTTATGTCGACTTGAAACGGAAGTTAAGCAGAGCGCAATGTCACGACTGCGCGCGGAAGTCAGTCTCCGATTTAGCTTCGGTTGCTGGTGAGGACAGCTGTTTATATCTGCATGTGATGCATTACACCTGTTTTTTTTTCCAAGGAAAGGAAAGAAAACGGATTCATATTTTCCGCCTATTATACGTCGGTGGCCGTGATAGGTCGGCTGGAATGCCTCACTTTGAGAAGCATGGGCTTTGGAAGACAACACCTGCCATAAATGGAAATCCAGTGAGAGTAAATACATAAGCACAGAGGTCTGGAAGACTCCCAGCTTTGCGATGAGTCTCAATTAGATTACTCAACAAATAATTTAGGTTAAAGGCATACAAGAGAAATTGGGTCAGAGTCTAATAACCCTATTGTAGAATGATCCAAGTAACAATTTTTTTTTTACAGACTGAAATCACCGATGCATTAGTAAAAAGCCTAAATGTACTGAAAGTTTATTTCACGCAACATTGAGTCAATCTGAGCAAGCAGTGCCAAATTAAACTAGGTTAAACTATTATAAATATCATTGTAAAAAACGTATAAAGAATCTGCATTTATATAAAATTGCATCATAAAATTTATTTTGAATAATAAATGTAGGGTGTTTATACGGCACAAACATCAAAGTCATTACATTTTGCCGATACATCAATATGTACATAAATTAGCATACAAAAATAGAACTGACAGTGCTTGGAACATACATATATTTTAAATTCTGAAAATGAATCTAAATAATATTACAAGAACTGTGGTAGCTTTACAGATTTGTTGAATTGTGGTAACTGAAACAGATTTGCTGCAGAAAATATGGCATAACTAAAAACTGTTTTTTGTTAAAACTGAACTCCATTTTAGTGACATATTTATAGCAACAGAAAACTTTCAGCTCCATATAATTTTTAAGAATAAGAAGAATTATCAAAAATTGAGAAATTAAAGTCAGTTCTCAAGTGTAAAATGAACCTCATAATTATCCAATATAAAGAGTATTTACATAAGAATATATTTAATGTCAGTTCGATTCAGTTTAATTAAACTAATTTTCCATTTTGAAGGAACATGAGGATTAGCTTGGAACGGATTTTGGAAATTTGAACCGCAATCAGCTCATAAAAATGTACGAACATCCAATTTATACCAGCGGGAAGATGCTTATTCCTCAAAGGATGTCTTCATACTCCATGAAGATTAAGTAAAACTGAATTTTAAACCTGCAATCCTCCAGAAACGAGAGTGCAGCTCCTAATTACTGTCGGCTAAACGCAATACTATCTTTGCATTAATTAGATTCACTTTCTTCATCGTGTATAAATAATATAAATTTCCATTCAACGTACTGGTTTTATTATTTTCCTTCCTTATCGAAAAACAGGTATCAAATGAGAGCACTAATAATTATGGAAATATATTTCAACAACGCATGATTCAGGGTGCATCCTGAGTCATGGCGAATCAGGATGACATGAATCTATCCTGAATTATATGAATCCTGAATAACATGAATCTATCCTGAATTATGCGAACCCTGAATAACATGAATTTACACTGAATAGATTCATGTTATTCGGGGTGTATCCTGAATAACATGATGTCTATATTCAGGATACACACAAAAATAATTGTGAAGGAATCCAAATTATATATATAAAAAAAAATACAGATGGTTAAAAAGTGTAATTAAGTATTTGTAAATTGAAGCTCACACATTTTAATCATAAATGCATTTTTTAACATTAAAAAGATTTTATCATCTTACAATTAATAATTAAATTCGATATAATGAAAGATGTATACACAGACACATAATTATGCCGAAATGTTTGAAATGGATAAAATCTTTCTGTTTTATTTTCTTTTTTTAGCCATTTGAAAAATTTCCGTCATTTGTATGAAAAGAGCAAATATCAAGTTTCGCAATTGGAGGTTGTACCCTCCAGCTTTCACCCGAAACGCATACCTTAAAAAATAAACGCCAACTACTACTGCGTATTGTGTATCAGATGTTATTTATGTGTTAATATCCTTCTGAATTTCTGTTTTCTAACAAGTTTCAGTGTAATTTCAAAACAGTGACATACAAAAAAAAAAAAAAAAAGTTGAACTATCGGGGGAAAAAAAGGGAGATACTGATTTGTTTTTTTTTATAAATTGTTTTTTCATTCCTTTTCAAAGAAAAAGACCGAAATGAATGCAGAAGTATATGTATAAAAAAAAAAGGAAAAGGGGGTGGAAAAAAGCAATGAAGGAGCTGACGGGGTATCCTTCAAAAAACGAAACGACGATGGCGCAACGAAGAAGCAAATATCAAGTTTCGCGAAATTTATGAGGATAATAACGGAATCGGAATGGAAAACGGATACCCGGGAACATTTTTAGAAACGTCCCTGTAAAAAGAGGGGGGGGGGGGGGGAATAAGGCTCGCAAAAATTGCAATTAGGGTTACAACAAGCTCAAACAATATGATCCGACACGAAGAGAGTAGAAATTACTGTTTTAAATAAAAATCTAAAGAAAAAAGAGTTTATGGTTTGGTTCGCTCGTAGATTAATATTCTCATAATGAAATTAGATAATTTGAAAATAAAGAGGAATAATTTGTTTGCCTCCATTTATCCTATTAACATTATTTATTAAAAGAAAATGCACTTTAATCACAACGTCTATGATAGAAAAAAAGCACGTCACCAAGCAAACTTTGAATACAGCTGAAAATACTGCATTTTAAAAACATAAAATACGGTATCGGAATATTAAAAGTTGCTTACAGTCAATATTAAATTAATAAAAAAAATTAAGAATTAAAAATTGTTAATGCTGAGCTTTAACAGCTGAGTGTAAGTAAGTTAAAAACTGAATGCATTTAATCTTTCAGGACGTATCAGATCATTAAAATCTGTTCTTTAAAATACGCCAAGAATATAAAAATTGTAAATACTTTAACTTAAAAGCACCAAAGCATTAATTTTAAGAACATCAAAGGACATATAATTAAATCTGAAAATGCGTTCTCAAATAAGTGGGTTTCTCTAAAAGAATTAGATGACACAGCAAAATGAATACGATTTAGTGCCTCATCACAATCAATCATTATTAATGAACTTTACTAAAAAACAGAACACAAAGCTCATCGGATTTTCAAACTTTGAATGTCATAAATAATAGATAGATAAAAAGAAGATATTTTGAAGATAGCAATGAATATTATTATTTTTAAAAAATAAACAATGCATGAATTTATTTGTAATTACTCCAGTGTTTTGATTTTATATTTATAGTAAGGGGTTCCGAATGAAACTATAAAAACTCAAGAAAAAATTGGACAAAAATGAAATACAGAACATTTCAAAACCTGTCAGTTGGGAAGTTCTTTAGTTTTACATTTTACATTTACATTTACATTTTTTTAATGATTTTATATGATTTATGTTGAAAATAATACCAAGTTCCAACATGATGTGATCTGAGTGAAATAAAGCAAGATTAAGGACTATCGTTCATAACCTATAAGAATATTGAAAATAATTTAGTCAATATTTTGTCTTCAAATTGCTTAGGGCACTGAAAAAACTTGAAGCATTTTTCTATACAGATTTCTCTTAGTTTAATGCAACAGTCTAAGGACTATTTAAAATATTCTAAGGATTTTTTTTTCTCTCATATCAGAGAATAATTTTAAAGACTGTTACATTAAATAAAATCAAAGCATTATTCAAACTCTTGTACCTTGTTACAGTAAAAAATATATTAATAAAGTGAAAAATCAACATCGTGATGATGGTTCCTCACTATGTTTAAAAAATCATGAAATACCTTTGCAAAACAACTGCGTTTTCTAAACGTTAAAAAAAATCTTCAGCTATTTATTCAAAATAATCCGAGAAATGGAAAGTCACACTGAGTTCTTCTGCTCGTTCTCTAATTTAATTTCCATAGGGGTGCCATGAGTACAAGGATGAGAAGTTACCGGAGGAGTAAGCGAGTTGTCGCTTCTCCTGGATGTATAGGAATGGCGACGGGTTTGTGTTGGTTTCATTTGGGATGGTTGTCATAGGGAGGTTGTTTGGGAGGTTCTATGGTGAGGTCAATGATAGTTATTAAGTAACAGGCCATTGTTCAACTGTTAATATCACTGGAGTTTGGTCTTTCAATGTTACCGATTGCCTATGCAGGACGAGGGTTATGATTATACTCTTATTTACCATAGGATGTGTTTATATAAAATACGACAAAGAAAGGCAAACGTGATAAGGCGAATCTGTGAATCAAAGAAAATACATATTTTTAATTGGTTTAAGCGTTTAATCTGATTAGTACATTATCATCTCATTTTAAAGCAGTGTGAAGGCTATACCGAACAGTTCTCTCAAGTCCTTATTTGTCGTGCTCGTGAGTTATACTGGCATCGAATTATCTCTTCTGAATTATACGAGAGGATATGTATAAATAAAATTTATAATTTTGTACGCGATAATGAAAAATTCAATACATGACACTATAAAGCGGAAATGGAAGCATTATCAATGTGTTACTTTTTGACATTATTACCAATCATGTTGAAGGACTAATACCCATAGAACGACATCGGCCCGCATGAGGTGGGTGTTACAGTCAAACTTTTGACTGCGGAGGAAAGTCTTCATGAGTCCAAGCAGATCTAAATTTAAGGTACCAAATATGGCCCTTGCACCAAAATTTCCAACTGAATCTTTGCAGTTTTGCAAGAAACGGAGTAAAAACTGCAAAGATTCGTTTGGGAAATTTTGAAGCACACATTATATAGCCCGGAAGTGACATTCTCACATTTTCATTTGCTTGTACCCAAGAAGAGATTCCTCAGCAGAATTATGATCTGGATGAAGACCTGATACAAGCTGACGGTTTTGTGAGACGGTTGCCAAATGGATGCAGGTTTGGGAAAAATGCCTCAACACGAATGGCAATGAAGCTGAAAAGTAATAAACTGGCAGTACTTTCTTTCCCGTTCCACACTGTCAAGCATTGCATTTTTTTTTTATTGAATACAAAATTATGAGCGTTACCAATTAGCATCCCTTTATGTAAACTAAATTTAACCATTCAAAGATGCTACAATTTGCTATTAAAAAACGCAAATAACTCAATAAAATTTCAAACATTCTATAACATCTCAAATGAATTAGGAGAAACAAATATTCCCGAAATGAACTCATTAGATAATGAAAAATGCTTATAGGTTTAATCATAGGCAGATGACAATGTATGTCCAGCACCATGAACTTGAATATGGTCGTAAAAATGTTAGATTGTTTCGTAGTTATAAAATTGCAACGGCAGAAAAATGAGCGATCATTCGCCAAATTCGGTCTGAAATCCACCGAAATATGCAATTTTTGGATCATTTTTTGAGCGAGTAATGAATTAGTGACGAATGGGTGAGCATCCTACTGACATGTGGAAGAATTTGATTGGTAGCGCAGTAGATCTCTCCCTTTCCGAGTCTCCAGTCATAAAAATAAATTGCAGTTTGCTTACGTTTAAGAGCGGCCGTGCAGAAACCATCGGTATTATTTAAAAAAATAAAGAACAGATTTATTTCATTTTAAGAGAAACTTGACCGAAACATCGAAGTGGGGGAGGTATTACGCTGCTTTTTGTTTGTTTATTAAATGCTTTTGCCGATACTTTTTTTTTTCTCGTATCATAAACGATAAAAATTGCCCATTTTCTCAACGAGAGTTTATTTTTTATAGTCTATAAATTATATCGGAGATGCTCAAAGAAACGTTTCTTCTTTCTGAAAGATCGATGCCCGAAACATTTGGAGAAAGTGTTTTTCGATACGTCCCTTCTACTGTATGCACGATACATCATTTCGTGTTTGTCATTTTTTCCTTGGGAGTCACTCGTACGGAAAAACAAAAGACTCACTGGAAGCATTGAAAACTAAAAAGGATAAAAAAATATTTCTGGAAATTCAAACATCACAATAATAAATATAAAAACACAGAATGTCAAACATAGACATATTTTTCTGAAATGACACGAAGAGTAACACCTCTGCTCATAACGAAAAACAAAACAAAACCTTTGCTTTATAAATTAGTACAAAAGTTTAAAAAAACCTTAACAGCATAAAATCTTTTTTAAATAATCCAATCCTTCGAAAATTCAGTATTATTTTTCGAACAGAGACGATTATCTGGACGAATTAATATCTGCCTTTATCACAGAAAACATCCATAATTCAGATAAATTAGTACCTAAATAAATATCATAGAGAATGCTCATAATTCAGATAAAATTGTTTGTGTGATGAATTATTAAAATTTTACATTATCCTACGTTATCATTCGTTAGATAATTATTTGCATTTATTATAATATGACAATTTTTTTACTGGGAAAATCTGAGCTTCAGGCTATAAATAGTACAAATGTTAAAAGTTATGAAATTTGCCGAAACTTGGAAAATAATTTCAAATTTAACAAATATAATTCTTCAAATGTTAATTTGATTTACGAGCCATTGATATATGTATTGGGAGAGCGAAACAATCTTTAATAAGAGAATAAATAAAATATTGAAAAAATTGCAGCATACGGATTAATTGTAAAAATTTTACTTAATACACAGATTTTCCCAATTCCATACAACAATAGAAAACTAATTTAATTTTTTTTGTGATTTCATGGTATAAATTTTTAGAAATGCATTATCGTTACATAGAGAAAAACATCGCAATTACGAGCCAGTTTTCACTGCAATATAATACATTTAATTACTGAAAAATATAAGATCTTTCAATTTAAGGACTTATGATTCAGTAAAAATAATCAATAAAAATGCTTTATAATTACAGTTGTTTTATTCTTTGTAAAATTGTTTTGAAACAAGGAGAAAAACGTTTATATAAACTGAGCAAGGAAGTGAATTACAAACAAAACAAATTGGAACTACTTGCAAAGTTAATAAAGCTTATTAGCTTTTACGCCATTATTTTGTAAAATTAATGATAGAAAGACAAATGAAATTTAAAAAAATCTTAACGCCATCAACAAGGAATTATTAATAAAAAATATTTAAAACTAAAACCAAATGGTCGGCATATCAAACTCAAGATACATGATAGAGAGATATAAAAACGGAGAATATACAATAATGAACGATAAATTCATTTGTTATTAGGGCACATCAGTAAGAAAATGCACATTTTTTTTCAGTACAGAAGCTTTTTTCTCTCCTCTAAATAGCCTTGAAATCGTGAGCGATTCATTGTATCATCTTATGTAGAGAATCCACACAAATTAATATAATCAAAATTTGTAATTGAAATCTTTTGAAATAAGGAGATTCAAGAGTAATATGTGAAAACTTCTATAAAAGTTTTCTTTTTCACATACACAAAAAGGGGCTTATAAATTAAATACTATAAGATAAAAATACATAGCTAATTTGGTGATATAGGAAATAGTAAACAATAATAATAGAAAATTATTAAACAATTAACCATCATTAATGATTAAGAAATAGTTGATGATTAGTTTTCTTTCTGTTAAAAATATTATTTCATCGTCTTTACACATTATGTACCTAAAGATGGTTCATTTTAACTTTATTTTGAAATGACTACCACTTAGATTATTATTTTGCAGTAATAATATATTCTTCAAATATCAGCTGCCTTTTTTTGTAATTAAATGAATGACATAAAAAATTATTGCTGTTTATTTGTTGTGTTATTACTAGCTGCCTCATAGTTATTGGGCAATTTTGTTTCTGATTTATTGAGTTTACCCTAAAAACCAATTCTATACATTACTACATTAATTATACATTTTTAATTTTCATAAAAGAATACCCTTCTATCACAGACTCATCAATAAATTAAATATTTTATTTTCATTCCAAGAACTTTATGATCCAATAATTGAACGATGAAAAGCAAAATTTTTGTCCGTCAAAAACAGATGTTATGAAATATTCGAGGTTTCAAATTTATATGACGACGAAATAGGTACAATATGAAGTAAGAAACATATTCTCATAAACTCCCTAGAAAAAAAAATCACCCAGCAAGAAACTATTCTTCGTTCCGATACTAAGAAATCACTAGATTGAAAATATTGCAATAACGAAACTTGAAAAAATTGCCTTCGATTCTTAAAAAAAAAAAAAAAAAAAAAAAAGCTAAAGCAATCCAGGCACAATAAGCTCTTTCAAAAAAGAAATTTAAGCTATAGCAGAGGAGCAGGGATACATGACATCATAAAAATATAAAACATATATATCGCAAGATCTTTCAGCATTTATAGCTTACAAGAAAGTATCTTATTTCGGAGCAATAAAAGAAACAAGACTTCAAGACTTTCAACAAGATTTCTTAAGAGGGAAAAAATACGTCTTTATTACCAAAAGGACGGTGAAAAGACATCTTGCCCAGTGGACACTCTATTTTTTCCCCTCTACTTTTTCATTAAATTGACAAAATGCTAGAAAAATCGATAACTACCTCAAACAGAGAGCATTAAACGTATACGACTAGGGGGAGAAAAAAAAAATCTCTATTTTTTTCTCCCTTTTTTAAAATTCGCCTCCTTACCCGGATAAGTAATCGTGATCCTTATGAGGGGAAAGTGAAGATGGCCCCGGGGTAAACCGTTTCTGGTTAAGAGGAAAAGAAGCGAAAAAGCTTTTTCGGATAACGTTATCGAGTCTTTATCTAATGCACCACTGATAATCCGTGTATTCTGCTGCACAGGATTGAACTCGCCTGACATATCTACCTCATTTTTCTTTTCTGTTTGGGTTTCTAAGATGCTGAGAACGGAACTGGAGGCATTTTTTTCCCCTCCAAATGAACATGATAATGTCATGGGCTGTCATATTTTCTATTACATCATAAAAGATGAAAATATTATTTAAAATACTTTACAGGTAATAAATTAAGCATACAATTACTTTTTGGTTAATAAGTACTCATTAAGAAAAATAACTTTTCGGTCAATAAGTGCTCATTAAGAAAAGTTACTTTTTGTTTAATAAATACTCAATAGGTAAAGTTATTTTTTAGTTATTAAGTGCTCATTAAGTAAAGTTACTTTTCTTTGATAAATATGTGTTTCTTTAAGAAAAGCCATTTTTTTGGTTAATAAATACTTATTCAGAAAAGTTACCTTTTGGCTAATAAATGCTCATTAAGAAAAGTTACTTTCTGGTTAATAAGCGTTCCTTAAGAAAGTTACTTTTTTATTAATAAGTGCTCATTAAAAAAGTTACTTGTTTGGTTAATAAGTACTCATTAAGAAAGTTACTTTTTTGGTTAATATGTGTTCATTAAGGTATCCGAACACGTTCGGAGCACTTTTTTAGAAAAAAATAGTGTAGATGTACTTTAACCATATTTCTGGGTTTAGTACTATTCAAGATTAGTAATAGGATGTCAATATTTGAAATAATCATTAATACATTTTGAAAATTGGCATTTAATAGCACAAATTTAAGCAAATTCTTATAAAACTTCAAATTGGCTACACAAAAAAACTATTACTCTCATCCGAACAAAACTTATACAAAAATAAACTACTTAGTCTTCTCTAGGGAATGAACTACAAGCGTATGGTTATAATAATAAATAAAAATTTTGGAAGCAATCGAAGATATAACATGAAATATTTAGTAAATAATTTATGACGTTATTATTCAAACAATTAGCTGTAAATTAAAAAGTATTCACTCAATCTAAACTCTTTTAATTCATTCCCTAAAAAACAGTATAAAGACAAAGGTCCACCAAATTTCATAATAATATGATAATTATATTTTGAGTTATCTGATTTGAAGAGAGCAAAAAATAAATGCTATACGGAATAAGCAAAAATTAATTTTGAGAAAAATGCATTTAAAGTATATAGTAACACGTTTTAATATTAAATTATGTGTGTACACACTTCAAATTCACCACATTTATAGGTTAAATCTTCTTTCTTTTCTGCTTTTAATAATTTTGCTTTTTTAATCATTTTTTTTTCTGGCAAGTTTTGCATTTGGTAGTGAATGCCACCTAGATTCATTTATTCTGCCTGTCCAGCTCAGTAAATGCTATACGGATTAGAAGTCGAATATAGCTTTTTATTTCCTTCTATTAACTAAAGAGCCTGAAAAACTAAGCAGAACAAGATTTTTATAAATATTATTTAAGGCATATCTATTTGTAGAGTTGTGATATCCAACATTTTTGCACATATTATTAAATTTAAGCCTTTTAATGCACGCTAGTTAATATTTTAATGGAATCAATTTTCGCATAGTATAAGTCAAAAGGCATCACTCCAACTTAACTATTAAATTTCCTATGCATATTAACATAAGTAAAAAAAAACAAGAAAAAAAACGAGATGACAAACACAAAGCATGCGTTGTTACATGCATTATGTTTTTGTGACGTCATATTAACCATTTCGGCGGAGTACGCAATCAGGATGGTTTTATTTAGTCCTAAAAATCTTCAAAATCATTTTGTTTGTCCTACTGTCACATTTTACAAATTCTGCGAGACAAATATAACTAAAAAAAATTGGTGTGATAAACTTCTATCTCTTTTATTCCTTATCTGGAAAGAGCTGAAAGAGCTGAAATTGCAATTTATTATCTAAATAAAAATGTACAGAAACTCATTTTAATTTAGTATTGCTTTATTCTTATTTCATATCAGTGTAAAATTAAGCAAAAAACATTTCTTCAATTAATGTAATTCACATCTTTTTTGATTATTTCAAAGATTATTAGCCACTATTTTATGTTTAACTAGAGACTATTTTTTTAAAAAATAAACTTTTTTCGATGTTGGTTCTGAAACATTCATTTCACTTACAATTTAACAGGCCTTTTAATTGAAATATCATTAATTCAATACAGTTTCAAATTGTACCGGCAGAAATATATTGTAAACTGACTGGTACTAATCAGAAAGTAAAACCATATGGAAAAAAAAATAGCAGATATGAATTTTAAATGACATAGGAAAAAGAGAACTGAAAAAGAAAATAAAACTTCACAAATTCAGGATGTAATATTTCTCAGCAATAAAATTTTTGGTCTAATAATTTTATACTATTCGTGACATTAACGAATCTCCTCGTTACGGGTATATTGGATAGAAAAAGTAGACAAACCGGCCTAAGATAGCGCACTTATCTTAAAATTTCCTGTTCCCGACGTGGACAGATAGTTAGATTCAACAGATATCAAAGATTCCACGAACCATTATCTAATTTCATTCAATAATAACATCGCGGAAGGCTCATTTTTCGTAGAAGTGTATTGAAGTAAATTGGCTTTCATTTTTCGCCACATCAAATAATTTTTTTAAATTTTTTTTTCGCTCTGGGAAGCACGTACATAATTAATCATAAATATACGCGGTTTCTTTACATCTCAAACAATTTCAGCTTAAACGGCTGATAATATATAATTGCCGTTTAAAAATACTGTATACGAGATGCAGCTATACTTGGCAAGATAATGTGTGAGTAACTAACTTACAATTTATGCAATGACCGAATAATAAAATGAAAAGTGTCTAAAAATAAAATTATAAACGATAAGATTAAATCAAGCATACAGAAATAAATCATTCTTATGGTAGAAGATGGGACGCAAAGGTATACAGCGAACGCTATGAAGTGCTATTTGACAATGAAAAAAATTATAGAATATACCTTTAAAATGTTCAGGGAAGATTTAATAGAATGCAAATTTACAATAGCACAACAATCCAAATGCAGGAATTACAAACAGCATTATAATTTGAAGCAGCAAGAACAGATAAGAGAATGACAAGCAGAACGCACCATCATAATCAATGAACCTTTGGAGTACTTAAAATAAGTATTCAAAGGACTTGATTTCTGAAGTGATATTCGTTTCATAGGATTTTGTACATATAACTGTCTTTCATTTAATACGATAGTACTTTTACTTAATTTCCTGTAGCGGCCATCCTTTACGTTTTTGATCTCATGTTTTATTGCAGAAATGGCGTCTTCTCCCATGTTTCACCTGTTCTTAAACCTTTATTGCAAACTGCAAACCTTTACTTAAGAGGCATCCTTGCGTTACGATTATTGGTAATAAATCAATCATGAAATACTGGGATTTTGAAAATGAATGAAAGGTAAGTCAAAGAATGAAATAAATGTAAAATGTAATAATGGACCTAAAATATCTTTTAACTTTACAAATTTCGAATTTTTTTTATTATCTATTTCTAAACAAAACTTAACATTCAACGTTAATATAAATAAATTACAGTGGAGTTAAATGCAGATGACAGGTAATCGTTGGCAATTGCATAACTGTTTACAACTTGTGAATGCAGTAGTTTGATAAAATTTTATATTGGTATCAATATCACATGCCTTTTTTAACTTAACTAAATTTTCAAAATCGTTTCATTGGCAAGTACGTTTAAATATGTATTTGATTTTTGCATTACTTACAATTCTAGCAAAAAAAATTACAACTCAGATTCGACCAAGTTTATCAATTTAATTTTTTTATATGTTTAAGATAATAATGACTTGACTTTAAAGCGGATTTACACTCAGCCAGTTATAAGATTCCAGTAAGTCACGCATGCGTAGAAAGAAGATTACGTATGCACTGAGAGAGCGGACAATGGCAAATTCTTGTCTCGACGGCACAAGTACTTGCTACTGTACAGCTTCCATGCTTGCATGATCTTACTGAATGGATTGTAGCTGGTTAAAAGTAAACCCTACTTTAGAAAGCTTACTTAAGCATTTCCATGTCCACAGCTATAAATTCGTGAAGTCTTAGTAAAATTAATATTTCAAGCACAGGATTATTTCAGTACTCTTCTCAAAATTAGACAGTTTGAGTAGCAGTTTCCATTGATTTTATTAGCGTAAAATAAATCTGGAATAATTAGTGCCATTCAGTAGAATTATTGATACCTTTGAGATTTCAGTCTTATCTAAGAAATCTTGATTTGTAGATTTTGAGTTATTTTAAAAGGTATTAATATTTGTAGGGATATAAACATCTGGGGGTTTAAAAGAAAAAGTGCAGGCACTACACGGATAAAAAAACAAGAAGATCCAGAAGATATACTTAATTTTATAGTCGTGGAAGCCTCTTTAAGTTTACTGTACAAAGAAGCATACGCTGCAAACTATCAGAGACGTTGTTCCCCAGGATTAGCTAGTTGTGTGTTATAAAAAATGCAGGCGCCACACTGTTATCAGGGCATTAACGTAACAGAATGTCGCAGCCCCTATCCTTATTAGACCCGGATCTTTCAGCAAGCACTTCGGTGCGGAAAGACAAACCGGATAATGAGGGGACAGTCTTTCAACGTTAAAGGGATCCGATACTGTTTTGGTCATATAAATGTTGCAGTCTACATCCCCCATGCGATATCACCGAAAGAGAACTGTCAACAGGGCGAGGCTCTAACTGATAAGCTGGGTTTGAAATGATGGCTCAGCTATCTATCTCGTGTCAGTTTGCGAAATGATGAGATTTCCAAATAATTAGAGTTTGAAAGAATCGGGGGTGTTTAAATTGTTAAATGCGAATTTCGGAGTTAGTATAAGATATTGTTATTGAATTATAATGAGTTAATAAAAAATTCCTTAAATACATTTTTAAATTATATATAAGTTTATCTATTGTTATATACATATGTTTATCTATAATATATATGTTTATCTTACATTCCAAGCACTGGCATAAAATTATCAGAAATAAAAAAGATTACAATTGTTCAATATATTTTAAATCAGTCGCAGTATATTCTTGTTGTTTCTCGTATACGTAGAATAGAGAAAGAACAATAATCATAAAAGAATTCGAATCCGAGATTTTGATGAATCTTCCCGTTTTAGACCTCACTAAGTTCGAAAAACACATTTTTGGAATATCTCCGTCTGTCTGTCTGAGACAATGATAGCTGAAAAACGCTTTGAGCTAGAGGGATGTAATTTGGTATGCGATCTTTACACAAAATATGTAGATTTCTATAAAAGTTTGTGCAAAATCCATTCAGAAAAAGCCTGCCCTGCTGTTCGAATATAATTTTACAAGATAATTATAAAACGAAGGGAGCTAGGTAGATAAGATTCGGTACAGAGATTTAACGTCTATAGTGTAGACATCCACCAAATTTCCATCCAAATCCAATGAAGGGTTAGACCTTCTATCAGTCTGTACTTTCAGAAACATATAAAAGCGATAACTCAAAAACTCAGTGTTAAATATATCAAATTTGGTATGTGATTTTGTGAATACAAGTGTAGTTTCTTGCCAAATTTTGGTTTTAATAGATTGTGAAACACGAATCAAAAACAGAAATTCGATTTCCAGATGCTATTAACCACATGCCAGGATTAATCGCCAAATAACTCGCCAAAGTTGACACGATAAAATTGATAAATTCACGTCAAAGGTTAATATTTCGTAAATATTATATGCCAATGCCATGCAAAGTTTTCTCTAGCATGCCAAGTCTATTAATGAGTATGCGGGAAACTTTTGGGGATACAACTCCCGCTGTTTATTTCATTAGATAAATTTTGTTTAGTGTGATATTTTCTCTGGTATAACACCTTAATTAGAGAATAAACGAGCAAGTTTATGGGAGACAACTCCCACTGGTTTTAACTACCGATTCTTAAACCTATTTTTTTTAATTATTTTTTCTTAAGCCCTATTTAAGAAATGTAAAATAATAAGTCATATGTATAATAATTAGCAATTATTCTGATAACAAGAAAATATGACAAATTGTCATTTAATACCAGTTCATTAACAATGCCATTTAATAATGTATTATTAAGAACAATTTCATATTAGAATCTTTAATAGCTCAAATTAAAGCCATAAATGAGTCGCACAAAAACAATATTTACTTCTTCATGGGTATAAATAATCTTCAGGCCTGTCATGTAAAGTCTTTAAAATATCTTTTTTTTTTAAAAAATAAGTGAGACAAACATAGAAGAACTAAAGAGTGACAAAGAAAGAAACCAGCAAGGACAATGGAAAGTAATAAAAATGAATCGTTCAATTACAATAATTCTAATTTTAAAAGAAATTTATCTTACTCTACAACCTTGCACTCTTTCAGAAATTACACCTGCAGCCTATGTAATAATAAAAGCAGGAAATGAATGCGCCATTGAAAAAAATAATAAAATGCAAAATAAATTTAGGTACTTAAGATGTTTAACGATAGTATTCGAAATTTCTTAATTACATTTTAATAAAATAAAGATAGTTAAATCTTTACAAGAAAAAAAAATCAACATAGAAATCGCCCCCCTCAAAAAAATTCATTAGTGAGTGTTTTGCTAATAAAATTACTCCTATTAAAAAAGACGTCGTCCGTCGAATCCCCCAGACCACTCCCCCCAAGTGCCCGGTCATCATCATAAAACCATCATTCTCATCATGCTAACAAATAATTACAAAATAATCTTTCTTCCAACTACACAAGGATAATTCAAGTCTAGACCGAGTCTTCCCAAAGAACAGGAGTCTGCAATCACTTCCACCCCTCGTTCCTTTCGAGTTAAATCAAGGCTATTAAGGCTCTTAAATGGGAGGGTAACTTTTCTTTAATATTCGTTAATGCACGGAGTGAGAGATCAAAAAGCTTCCAAGGACCATTAAAAGAGGTACGCACGAACTGCGAGGTATATTCTGTCCACCTATACAAAGATTCGTTCATTTCAAAAAATATTTTATGAATTCATACCACGTGGAATGGGTTTAATAATGACATGTTGAGATTTCCCCAAGTTCAAAAGGGAAAAAAGGACCTTTATGCAAATTTTACGGTAAAGCTGAAATATACAGAGGATAAAATTGCAATTAAGGTTAGGGGCACGCTACTAATAAGAAACTGATAAATGAATGAATGAGTAGCAGCTTTAGTATAATCCTTTGCAACAATCGAAATAAAATTTAAAAAGTTACAACATCAATGAATTGAAAAGTCAATAGTTATGCCATTAAGAGATACATAATTCTTCTGTATGTCTTAAAAGACAGTCTTATGTATTTTCAGAAGCAACAATCTAAATGTTACTCAAATATTCGATCACATATTATCTTGTTACCTTTTTAGTTTAAATTTATAAATATATATTATTTTATGATATATTTAAATGCATATGTTCTATTTCTCCAGCAAAAGAAAATGGTACTTGGTGATTAACCGTTGCCCATAAATATTAAGCTTCCAATACTGAAATATCAAAAAATGATCTTTTCAGCAATGTATTTTTCTGTATTCCTTACTTTGCTAATAAATGATGCGATTGGCCTTAAATTATGCATTGGCATATCAGTTGATTGTAAAATTTTTCTAGCAGTTTTCTCCACGATATTTCTTCAATCAATCATTTTAAGACTTTAAAGAGAAAATCATTCATCATATTTTACGAAGAAGAGGATGTCAGTTCTCATTATACTTTCCATCTTCGACTGAGATAAATGTACGGACCATACCAAAGGCATACAAGAGCATTACAGTTGGAACAACGACGTGCAGTAATATGATGTACTTGTCTGAAAAAGGCAGTGCTCAGGTACCCAGGCCCGAAACATTAAAACTGTATTAATCTTTAACAGACAATTTAAATGCAAATCTTCTTGGAGTGTTCGATTATATTTTGTGAATAAATAATTTTCATGCTACTAACATCATGCTACTGTCTTGCTGGTGTCATAAGCTTAAATTTATGAAAAATATGTTTTAAAGCCAATTACAATAATTATGTTCACGGACAATTAGAGTTTTATACCATGTCGATAAAACGCATTATGTGATCGCCTGAATATTAATTTTGGAAAAATCTAAAAAGTATAAGCTATTACAATCAATTTTAAACAACCACATTTAATACAGAACATTTCATTTTTTTACTAGTTAAAAAAAAACTATCGCATTAACAACTTTAAGAAAACTCTTGGTTGTATAAATAAGACTCCGCGCACATTTAATATATGGCATTAGCAGCATCAGTTGCCTACAAAAAAATCAGGAAAGTTGTGTTTGAAAGAATTGACAACAACATTTAAAACTTAATATGCGACATCTAGTTAATATTTAAAACTATTTTCTTAACTTAAAAAAAAAAACATATTTTGTTTGATGCCAAACAAACAGCATTTGCCGGAAGTTAAGTTACATTATTTCAGCGCAAACAAAATTGCAGCAGGAACACATCGGTTGTTTTTTGGTATTTAAGGTGAACACATCCCACTGTATATAATTTGCAAGTGTGGTTTTCCCGATTTAAAAATGATTTCAATACACTTGCCAAACAGCAGTGTAAACCATAAAAAAATCCAAGATACAGATTTGGAAGCATTATTTAATGAAATGAATATTGAATGACGTAAGCAACACTTGATCAGTTTGAATGAAGCAATAAAGAAGAAACAGTTACAAAATAACGAAATGCATGATAAGGTATTTTCCCACAAGATAATGTTCGTCTTTATTAGACTATCGAAAGAAATTTCAAAATCACTTCGTTGTGTTGTGTTTCCACATTCACCGTATTCACCATTTTTGCTCCTTAAGGCAACAACTATTTTATATAGAATGCTTCTTTTAAATAGAGGTGCATTTTCCATGCAAAAATAAAAAATTGACTGAATAACTGGATTACATCTAAACAACTAGAGGTTTTTTTTTTCATCGTGGAATTCGTTTGCTGCTAAAAAGATAGACAAATGCTGTAGTTTCTGAAAGGAAATATTTTAAATAAATCAGTGTTCAATTTTCATAACAGACGACTATCTTTTTTTAATAAAAAGAGGACGAAGTCATACTTATACATCCAATAATACGCATACAATTTTAAGAATCAAATAACATTAAAAAATATTCGACAAAGAGTACAGTGGAATACGGAAAAAGACTTGATAAAAAAAAAAAAAGACGTGAGAATACACGAACATTTTACATTCTCAATCCAAACCAATGCGTGAAAAGAGGGAGATGAAAAACAGAGAGCAATTGCCACCAAATGTGACTTATGGTAAGGGAAATAAAATTTTATTTCCTCAAGACGTGACAGAGTAAAAAGAGTATACGGATTTTTTTTTTCCTACTGCAACTTCTTCTCCAACTTCTCGCGCCCTTTTGAATGGCCGTAACAAAAGCTTATTAGGCTCCTAATTAGCATATAACACAAATTGGCGTTCGCCCATGACTACGCCTTTCAGACATTAGGGACCCAATTAACCGAGTTTATTAAAAAAGAAAGAAAGGTATTTTTAGACAAGGTGCCAATTTTTAGCGCGGGGTTATTTCTTTTCATTTAGAGGTCGTGCGTGAATGTTTGCAAAGGGAAGAGAAAGTTTTATCGATTAGAGGACCTCTTGATGTATGGCTTGACGGATTTTTAAACTTATATTACGTTGCATTTTTTAATTAAAAGGGGAGTGAAGTAATTATTAAATCAGTGTATCAGAAGAAGATAGTTTTCTAGGTACAAAATGAAAATGAGAATCTGAAGCCTTTACTCGTCTAGTAATTCAAGGAGATACTGGAAAATATTTTTGAAAGTATAATAGTATTTTACTTTAAATGAGAATTCTTGATCGTATTTTTTTTCGAACGGTGCATCTCGTTTGTTTTTAGTATGTTACATGCTATTACATAAAAATGCAAATAACCACACATACGCGCGTGCGCGGATAAGTACTAAGTACAATGACGAAAATATTCTTGGTTTTAGTCAGAAAACGTTTGAACATAAGGAGGAGAGAATAGATTACTCCATTATACAAAAGGGCAGTTTATTTTAAACATCTTAAGCATCATTGATCAGAAGAACAATAACAAATTGTAATTAATAAGTAGAAGAAAAACGAAAGTGAGGACAAGTGATCCAAGGAAGCGACTTTTAAAAGAGTTTCTTAGGAGAATTTTTAAAATTTTTTAGTTAATAATTTTTATTTTGTTCATCAAAAAATATACACTCTCGAATATAAGGCTTAATGTGGCGGAAAGGTAGGCCGGATACCAATAACAATACTACGACTAATAATAAATAAATAAACGGATAAGCTGGAGCCTTATGAACTCATTTCTTTGCCCATCAGAAGACAAAGTTTTTACACCAAAACTTACTGTTATAATACTTTTTTTCTAACTTCTTATAGAGCACTAACTCCTCCATTTATCTTAAGGCACGTAGAATGTGAACGCGGCCGCCGTTTGGTGAATAATGGAAGCAGTTGCCAATAACGTGTCGAGTTAAAACAAAAGGCTCTGTACTGGTAGTTTGCATATGTTTATACACTTAACAGCACGTTTCAAAAATTTATTTCAGAAAAATAAGATAAAGGATATAAACTATTCACATTTTAACAAAACATTTTAACATTCCACATCAACATATCACATTTTAACATTCCACATCAACATATCACATTTTAACATTCAGCAATGTCTAACTTAAATGCAGGAACCTTAACCAAAACATTAATGTAAATCGTAAACCTGATTCTTAAGATAACTGACTCAAACTCATTTTATTTTTTACTGATAAATTATTTTATTATACAGATATGAAAAGGTAACTCTAACGCTGCTCTTTTCCAGACACTATTTGCATTTTGCACACGACAAGTAGAAGGATCGTAGCAGACGCCCGCTTCGAATTCCTTGGCAATATTGCCTTACCTTCCTCATCTCATTATGATAAAAGAAAACTAGGCCGGATAGTCGCGAACCGGATACTCCTTAGTGTACTACATATAAGTAAAAGAATAGTGATTCATATTCATAATTAATGTAACAGTCCAAGAATTTGTCAGAATCCAGACTTCTTTTTGTAATTTAGTTGGGTATGTTTAAAAAAATCATTTATATGAAAAAATAATGTCAACAAATTGGATACTCTATACTTTTCTACTTTTTTAAAAAATAATCATAAAGCGCTTTGTTTTTTTTTCATAGATGACTCAAGGTTTTACCATCATTTTATTAAAAATTTATATCATTCATTCCCTTCCAAAACTTCTCAAATAAACAGAGACAGTGAGCATTAATTTAGTTAATATCCAAGCGTAATCCCTTTGGTATTAAAAAGTAAATCTTCTATTTAGATTGGAATTTCTCAGCCTCTCCACAACCACATTACCTTTTGATGTATCCTCAAGACGCAGCATTGAAATAATAATAATAAAAAAATAAGAGATAAAGTATTTATCAAGAAGTATATATCCCAATTATTTTTTTAAAAATAATTCTATTAATATATTCTATTTTTATTCGCCATTTAATGTTTTGTGTTTTATATAATTCATTAATAATTTCTGACGAATAATGTTTCATTTCCTAAACGAAAAAAAAAAAAAATGCTTTTCTTTTCTTTCTAAATATTGCGGAGAACAAGATTTAGTAATACGTTTGGGTATGGTCTTCTAAAAAACACAATGTAAAAGAAAGAATAAACATATAATTTCTTTCTTAGATAATTAAATTACCTTACCTGCAGTTCATGCTCGTTTCAGCAGATGGAGTAAACAAAAATCTATTATAGATAAAATAACTTTAACACACATTCCCTACTGATACCTAAAAGCAAGAATGATTTATGTACAAATTACTAAATAATGCATGAACGTTGCGTTCCAGAATATCCTAATGAATATTAAACCACAAAAATTGATTTTTGTCCAGTTAGCCCTTCCGTCACTTTTTCTTTTTTCCGATACCCGTGCCTCATTTCTGGCTTGGTTTTCAAAACTGAGATGGTATTATCTTCATTTTTTTCTCCTTCCTCTAATGAAGGCAAAATAATGATATGCATGCATATATTGATTTCTATTTTAATATTTAGAACACTATCAGCTGTTCTTTGGGAAAAAAAACATTCTCGTGCATAAATTTTGGGAAAAAAAAATAAAGATAATTTTATCACTAACAGCACTAAGAAAAAAAAATCGAAATTTTTGAAAAATGTGTTTACGTTTTATTTAAAGGAAAAAGATACTTTATTGTGTTTTAATAGTGAGAAATTTTGAAGCATGATAGACGTCTCAGAGAATTATTTCTGAAATTAGATTTCGAAGGAGACATAACCATAGTAGAAGAAAGCGGTTTTTGCAAAATTGCAGTACTTACATCATAATTTTTTAGATCATTAAATCAATTATATAAAAAATATTAGTCCTTGATTAGAATTTAAAATAACATCACGTTCTGGGTTTTGATACTTCATGGAAACAGGTTTAATATAGATTAATTTTTCGATGACAACCACTAACGACTAAAGCATTACTTTTCAATGATCTACGGTATGATTAGCTACACGGAATAGTAGTAAAACCAGAAATAATTTTTTTATTTTTTATTTTTACAACTTAATTGTTTTATATAATAAATTTTCGTGCCGACACCGATTAATTAATTTTAAATCAATTAAATTTTGCCTTCATAGTTAATCTGATGATTATTTGCATAATCAATATTATAAGCAAAATCTGATTTCTGTTTATAGAAGCAAACGAATATGAAATAGCTTCAACTATCTTGCACGACTGTAAGGTCCGGAATTCTCCTTTTTCGCTGAAAAAATAAATTCATTCAAATTCTTATAAGAAGGGTGGGATTGCAAGAAAACAGCAGCGGTTCCAGAATCCTGCATTCCAAAATCTCCCCTCCCGAGGATTTCGCAAAATTCTTTTTTAGGACAAAAAGAATCCCCTTTGTAATAAAGAGTCTTTTCCATTTTTCGGAACATAAATTCCCGGCCTCTGCCGACGAAAAATTCCTTCCGGACTCCAGATATAACCACTTCAGCTTCTTTTGGGCGGCCCCGATCGCACCTTCCAGAAGAATTTATGGCGCGGAAATAGCAAAAGATAGGCGAAAATGAAAAGCACCCCTTGCTCCCCCACCCCTTAGCCATAAAAGCAGTTCTATTTAATCGCTGGCGAGGTAAGACATAGAGGTAGTCCGCTTCATACTCCATCTCAGATCGATAAGTTTAGGGAACAGCATTTTCTCACTTGTAAAACACGCTGCTTAATATCCTTCTGGATCGTGAAGTTGATCTAATTGGAATCTACTCATTTGAAACAAGTACCGGAGTATACAAACAGTAACATAGAAGTGGTGGTACAAAACAGTGAAGAAAGAATATCTTCAAAGGAATGCAAAGATATAAAGTCGTCGAAGGGAAAATTCCATACCAGCTGCTTCTTTTGTTTAAATATAAAAATTTTAGACGTAGAATTATCGATTCAAAATGTTTGCAATAGACCTAAGCGAATTTTTAATGAGATTTTTTTTTAATGTATGTGGTACAAAAAGTATGTGGAACTTCTAAGAAATATCAGACCAAAATATTAAAACAATAGCTAAAATTTCAGTTGCTGCAAAAAGAAGAAAGGAATCTACATGATCTAATTTGAATACCATATTTTTATAGGCGCAGAAATTCAAATATTATGATTTAAATCTAATAGTTTTAAAGTCGAAGAATTGAGTAATAAAACAAAATAAATTTGTGCCGCCACAATTTTTTTTTTTTTTGCTAGGCTACAAAATATTTGTAACGTCGCTCTTGCGGACTGCCATGGTATCTGCGGTTACAGATCGTCTCGAATCAATAATGCAGAGACATAAACAACAAAGATCTATAGTTGGTAATTGGTTTTCTAGACCAAACACAAAAGGATTTAAAGCAGTTGCATTTTTAGAGAAAAACAGATTCCGGAATCAAGAACCCGTTTTTAAAATAGGTCTGTGGTAAATTTATTTTTAAAAACAGGAGTTTTTTTGTTTATAAAAAGCATAAATTTATTTCAAATTTAAATTGGATTTAGTTTATTTTTGAGGTTTCCGCAAAAATTAGATAAACATTGCAGCGTTTCTTTTATCATTCAAGAAATGCCACTTTTCTGTTGACTGCGATATTTTTTGTCTAATCAAATAAATAATATATAATATAATAACATGAAGGCTAAAACTGATTTACTCTATACCTATCAGTCTTCATTTCTGAATTTCATATTTAAATGCTGATTCTGCTAGGTAAAAATTAAATATTCATCATTTGATGAACATAAATATCTTGAAGCATTCAAATCCTGTTAGAAACATTTTATAAAATTGCTAGTGATTGCCTTTTTGATCTTCAAGTATTACTAAAAGTTCATTAAATTAGTTTCAGTTCCAAACATAGTCAAAACCTGTATCCTTAATTATTAATATCATAATCAAAGTAAGAAAAACAATATTCCTCTTTTTTTTTTTTAACTAAGCATAAAGAAGTGATCATTCCCCCAAAAAAATTTATTAACATTTTACACATTATTTCAGAATTACTATGACAATGTCAAATTAAATATAGGAACTTTCTTATTAATATAGCTTACATTTAATAAAATTTTCATTATTTGATTAGAATCACAACGTATATCTTGTATTTTTATAATGGTTTCTTGTATTTGTATTGTATTTTTGAATCTTGTATTTTTTTCCTTGCTTTCAATAAATATCTACATATTAAATATCTTTTTAAATAAAATCTGCTCTGTTTCGTATAAGAAAATATAGCGAAAGTTACACAATAATTTCAATGCTATTTAAAATGAAAAAAACTTTTCTGTAACTTCCTCTCCGAAAGTTAGAAAATAAAAAGAGCGAAGGATTCATTAGCATATAAGAATTTTTTTTTAAAATAAGAGTACGCGTTTAACTCGAAAAGGAAAGAAATACGTTAAAAGCTTGTTCAATATACTAAGCCAGTTTCTCAAAGAAAAAAAATTAATGCTTATTTCTCACTTTGCAAACATAGCACGCAGTCAAGTACAAGCAGAAAGGAATCGCAATGAAATGAAGACAATATTCTAAAGTAAAAAAAAGCCAATAAAAACAATCGGATCTGAAATGTAAATTTACAAAGCGATAAAAAAAATCTTGCATGCTGATTTGTTGGATGATGCTTTTAGCATCTGTTTCTTTTAGAAACTCATAATTTACAAAACTTTTACAGATTAAAGCAAGCAGTAACGCAATTAATTAAATGAAGAATTATCATGATGCTCCAAAGAGTCTTTTTTCTATGATCAAAGTAACACCACATTTTGAAGATTCACAACAACCATTTTGAAACGAATCTTATAAATCTGAATGGCCATCGGAGAAGCAAAAATAAAATTTGAGTTGGCACTTCCATTTCTAAATTTTCATACACTAATGAGAAAACATGCGTATTTAACATGCTTCATGCCCATTTACATGGTAGATCTTTTGGTGAAATTGGGTCTCACCGACGGCACTCCACTACCGAAGCTAAAATTCTGACATCAGGTCACTGTGACCAGCTCCAAAGATGATGCCATTGGCAAATAAAGACTGCATTTTAAAACTTATAAAGCTGTAAATCGTTCCAGGCTTGAAGCGAAAAATTCTTGAATAATGTCTTCTGCGCTTTTATTTATGAAATTTCTAATTGAAAAAAGTATTTTAAATTGGACATTATTCTTCATAAATTCTATAAAATATTTTATTAAAAGTATTATATAAAAAAATTCCATATTGAACTAGTATGCATATTTGGTTAAAAAAAAATCATATATCTCACTGATTAACTAAAGTTGCAAAAGAAAATTATCCAAGTAAATAATAATACTATGTAGTTCTAATGTAGTAGTAGTTCTAATGTAGTTTATGTAGTTCTAATTAAATATATGGTGGGTGCTCCAAAACTTCTCAAACGAAACAATGTACTGGAATTTGCTGAAAAATGTATCGGAATTGTACCGGAGAAATGTACCGGAATTTGCTGGAAAACAAGCCAGTTTCATCTGTTTGGACTGATAAAATGGTTTTTAGGTGGTCAGAAGCTTTACTCTGACGATGACCTAAAATTTTCAATGTGACAGAAAATCGACAGCGTTTTATGAGACCTGGATTTTCAAACTCATCCAGCTATGGTATAAATCCCTCAGCATGAATGGAATGTTGTAGTAGTAGTATATTCGCAATATACTACTTTTGCATTTTTTCATACTCATTGTATTTTTCTTATCCTCGCATTGTGTATTGTTATTCATTGCATTTTTCATTATCGTGTGCAAAATTATATGCGCTACTTATTGATACATCCTCGTAATTTTAAAATAATTTTCTTATATATAATTTTCATGTATTCTTCTCCCCCCCCCTCAGGGAGAGCACCTCGAAATAAGTATGAGATGCTTCCGGTATGGTGGTTGGATCTCGCCACCCTGGAGGGTACACAAAAAGGTAGGGGATCTGGCTCCTCCCATCGACGGGACGTACTTCCTTCGGGAAGGGTTATACCGTGGTCGGTGATGGCTCTTAGGACTCAACCACATTTCCCGCCAGTGTTGCTATTGCGGCGGTCCGATCAATCAGTTTTCGTTATCCGTGTGCCTTCGGGTGGGTCGGAGAGTCAGTGATATGACTTATGTATTATTCTCATAAAGTTCATTTTGGTATCCTGGGACGACCACATTTCGACAATTCTATCTCACTAAGGGGCGAGAAGCAGAAGGATGTACGCATTTCTCGAATTTACTTTATTATTAAATTTAAACATTTACACCGTTCATCTTTCCTCTCATCCCTATTTTGTCGAATTAAACCCATCCTAACGCATATGTATAATCGCGAAGGGTTTTAGAATCCATCCGCAAACAATACTTATTATTTTATTTTCATTAATATTTTTATATTTATATTTTGAAAATGTTTGTTAGATTGTTCCAATATCAACAACCATTAAAAAGATTTCATAATTAAATAATTGTTACTCTCTTGCACTTTCCAAATGCATTTTGAATGTGCTAAACAACATTTTTAAAAGGTCAAGTTTAGGATCTCGCTTTTAGAAGAACAAATCAAAAACAAGACATTTTTATCACATAAAAATAACCAGTTTTTTTTTTTTTTGTAAAATTTTAGAAGACTGTAAACAATCTTTGCAACAATTTCAACAAAAGTTAGATGCTGAAAGAATTCCCGTCCGTCAAATGTCTTAGATCTCTTTAGAATAACACAGAAGAAAGTAAAAACCACTCTAAAAAGGGAGGGGGGCTATCATTTTATAGTCGAATTTTTTTCATCAAATATTTATAAGCGGTGAAGCGTACGAGTGTTTGGGATAGTATTCAACCCAAAATGTTACGTTACTCGAGACCATCCATTCGTTTTCATCTTTTTTAGTCCAGCGATCTTCGCGTTTCTTTCTCTGGTCGCTTTTAAAGGGAAGATTTCTTACTTTATGGGATCTATGGAAATTTTTTATTTGTTTTGCTTCGATACAACTGTTTTTCTAGAGTTGAACCAAAAATGGTTTCGAATAGGAGTGTTTCTTCCAACTTTTCGTTCGTCATCTTTTGCTATTCTTTACTTTTAGAACGGAGCAAGATTTTTGATTCGTTAAAAGGATGCACGGGAGCATAAAAAGAATGAATAAAGATCGGAGCATAAAAAGAGTGAATAAAGAAAAGGAAAACAAATTCCCTTTCAGATATTTTCTTGATAAGGGAAAGAATTGTGAGAGATATGGCAAGAAAACTTAAAGAACTTTTCAGTTTAAGCAAAATATACGCAAAACAGACCAAAGCAATGCAAAGTCATCTCAAGCTAAAAAGACATCTTGTTTCTTCGATTAATTTTATTTACTTGAACTTCTGCAACATACAGAATTTGAAATAAACCAGATCTAATTAACTGAAGAATTATTTACCTAAGTATGACATTATATATATATATTTAATAATTTTCGGATGCAAAAATTAACATACAATACCCAGAGCTATCAGTCATTATGTAGTACAATATTTTTGTAGCAACAATATTTAAAATTAAAAAAAAAAATGTTTAACTCTTTTATGACTAAAACTGACCATGTTATGAAGCTTTGTATTTCATCATTTTAAATCAATCAAATGCACTTTCGGAAAAGCACTAGATCTTTTCCGAAGCAGTTTCCAGTGTATAAAAAATCTCATACGATCAATTACTAAGTTTTTTATAAAAAGGATTTATAAGGTTAATAGTTTTGATCGCAAAAGAATAAATATTTCTTTCAATTAAAATGCTTGTGTATTAAGAGTATTGTTCCAAATATAACTATTAGAACCGAGATACCGCGTAACACATTTATTGACTCAAACAACATAATATGTCTTTATCTCATCTAGACCACCCTTCAATTTGGAAGTATATTCAGATCTCTAACAACTCATAAACTAATTATTAGAGTAGATGTATTATATGTAAATATTAGGATAGGCAGTCATATTATGTATATTTATTTAAAGTATGCTTAATGATGAATATCAAAAGAATTAAATAAAAACATTAGCGGTATACAGGGTGTTTCAGTGAATCGTTTCAGAACTTCTTACATCCTGACGAACCAAAATCATATACCCATGGGCAGTCAGAAATGCTTTCCTGACGCGGTAGATGGCGTTGTGCGAAAAGTCCTAGCTTTCGTGCAGGGAATCTTCATTTCGCACAAGAACGCCAAGTTAGTAGGATGGATGATTACACGATCGCAATTAGCCGATATGCATTTGGCGTACAGAGCTGCAAATTGTAGTGGGCCAGCCGCACAGTGTTTGTACGATATCCGACGAGGCGTATTCCCAGTCATAATTTCTTTGCAAGACTGCACCAGAGGTTAGCTGAGACAGATTCATTAGAAAGAGCTCACAGGGACAGGGTAAGAACAACACGGACTGCAGACGCCGAACAGAATGTGCTGCAGCATGTACAAGGGAATCCAAGAAAGAGTACACGAAGTGTAGCAAGCGCAGTCGGGGTTTCCCATTGCAGCGTCTGGAGGATTCTCCGAGCAGAAGACATGAATGAGTTTCACGTGCAGCGTGTCCAGAAACAGAAACCGGAGGATTATGTACCTCGTATTGCTTTCGCCCAGTGGTACCTCGGAAAATGTGCTACAAATCCCCTTTTTCCTGCTGAAATGTTGTTTTCCGATGAGGCATCCTTCACAAGGGAAGGAATTTTCAACACGCATAACGACCATATCTGGGCGGTCGAGAACCCGCATGCAATACGACGTCGTGCAGCACAGAATTGATTTTCGGTCAATGTATGGGCCGGTATTGTGGGAAATCACCTCATAGGACCTTACCTGTTACCGGGTCGTCTAACCGGACCTACGTACTTGCTTTTTCTGCAGCAAGTATTTCCACAACTTTTGAGAGATGAACAGATTTCTGCATCGACGCAACAGACAATGTGGTTCCAACACGATGGAGCCCCTGCCCATTATAGCGGAGATGTTCGTAACTACCTGGATGCCACATTTGGTCAACGGTGGATCGGACGTGGGAGTCCCGTGCGTTGGCCTGCTCGGTCACCCAACTTATCACGTCTTGATTTTTATTTCTGGGGTCATATGAAATCGCTAGTTTATGACACCCCTGTTGACACTGCTGAGGAGTTCGTTGCAAGAATTGCAGTAGCTGCAGGAGAGATTCGAGATATGCCTGGAGTATTCCAGAATGTTCTGTTGTCCATGCGTCGGAGATGTGAGGCGTGCTTTGTAGCCCGTGGAAGAAACTTCGAACACTTACTTTAATCCATGTACCTTTTGCTTCTTTTCATGTATTATTAAAACGATTTCTCATCTACGGTCTCTTTTCTTTATGGTGTTTCTGTGTACAACACCGCTTCAGGAAAGCATTTCCGATCCCACATTGCTCCATGATTTCGAGTTGTCAGGATGCACCCTACCCCTCTTAGAAGTTCTGAAACGGTTCACTGAAACACCCTGTATTTGTTCATTCCGCTATAAGAGATGCAAAATAAGTATCAAGAATAATTTAATGCATCTATTTATTTATTATTCATTTGCTTTGATGAAACATTTAAAACATTATATACTTTATATAACAATTATTAAAAACATTTATTATCATTATATATCATTGTAACCAATATAACGCTTTGATAATATAACACACTTAAGCAACATTTATAGAAGGTTTTATTCACATTCAATATTATTCCTTTTAAAAGAAAAAAGACATCGTTTACAAAGTTTGTATGTATTATTATATTTTAGAAAAGACTAATCTTATTAATTTATAAGCAACATTCCTTAACATTCCAAATTATAAAAGAAATAAAAATGAATAACCTGCAAATAAACATTTTTGAGATAAACAATAAATTGATTTTTATTTAAAACGGTTAACTATGTTTTTATAATATCTACCATTCATCTGAAGTTGACTTATATGGTGCTGTGACATAATACTACAAGCAGCAATTAAAGAACGCGTAATGATTTTCAAATTTTAATTGGGGCGATGCATTTGATATTTAAAGCGTAAGTGTGAATTTAAGTCATTAAATAATATAGCAGGATAAGCTAAACAGATAAAATAAAAAAAATCATAACCTATCAATGGAAATTAATGAAAAAAAAAATTTAAAAATTTTTCTTCTCGTTATTTTTTTCACATGTTCTTCTCATTATAGAATTCAATTTTGCAAGAACTCAAGTCAAGTAATAATTGATAAATTTATAATTAACTAAGTTAAATAAATAAATGTTCATTGGTTAAATTTACTAGGAAGTTCATATCTGATATCAATAAAAACATATTGATGATCTCAAAGCCTTTCTTTCGAGGCGAAATCACAGATATACAATTTTTTAAAATTTAAATAGCCTTCAAGAAAAGCAAATATTACATAGCAGTTTTCTTCTTACCTAACGGGGAAAAAATACCTTTCTGAAAAATTCTTTATACCCAGGCATAAAATAATTACAACTGAATTTCTGATTCACCTAATTTTCAGTTTAGGTGACGAACCTTGCATTAGCACTATTTCACTTAACTTCACAGAACTCCTCAATATTCTTCTCGAATCTCTGATAAGTCACTGAGTATTGTGCATCTGGCCAATTACATTTAATGGGAAATTCAATTAAAAGTAAAACTGGTTCGCTGCATTAACATGCAACACGTGTGACACATTTGAAACATCCAGTGTACAGGTGAGGATGGATCGGTATGGAGAGGGGGGGAGCAGAAACTCGACCCCCTTCTTTCTACCCAACCTGCTTCTAAAATCGAATTCTGCAAAGAGGGGGAGTTTGTCAGTAGTCTTCGTCGGCTTCACTGAACTGACTCTACGGGGGAACCCTACAATTCCCCCATTATATAAAAGGCCGTAGAAGTGTGCAGAAGTCAAGAATCCGCCGACAGGAATCACGCTGCTTTAATTCTTGTCCGCACTCGGATGCGGTTAAAGACGTCAAAAAAGGGTATTTGAAACTCTTCTCCAAAGCGTGACGAGGGAAGACCCCCGTAATAGCATGAAAAAAAAGAAAAGCGGAAGGCTGTCACTAGTTGGGATCTTTTACATCTTTCTTTGTTACATTTCGAAAGGATGTTCAGGACGAAGTGAAGAGCTGGAATAGGATGGCATTTCTCGTTGAGTTGTTGAAAAATTGCGCACATGACAACTTGCATTGTATTATGCAGAATTTGACGAGCCTACACACGGATTTAACTTCGCATGAGTCTCAGCTATATATATATATATATACTTGAATTCCAAATATATTAATGGTAATAATATGGAAAAAATATATTATAAAATATATTACAAATTTTCTTTTTTATAATAAAAACTATCTAAATAAAATATAATGAAAGGGTGAGTGCGATATTTCCTTTTAAAAAATCATTTCGAAAACAAAGGCAAAGGATTTTGCTTCTTAAAGGATTTGAAAATCATATATTATTAGAGAATATTTATTGTCATATATCAAATTAAATATCAAACTATAATATTAGTTTTGGAAAGTGTGATGATGTAGACGTGCAAAAAATACAGCTTACAGAAATTACAATTTTTAACAGATTTTGTCTAAGATTTTTTATCATGTTTGTCACTATATTTCGTTGATGAATTCAATATAGTAACGTTGTCTTATTAAAAATGTTGGTCACTGGACTAGTTGAGACTTAAAAACGAATTGATACATTATTCGTGATTTATATCGGAGTAAAGAATGACCATTTAAAGATATTTTAGCGCCAAGAAGACAGAGGAAGACAATGATCGAAAATACTAAAAATTTATGAAGAGTCTCTTAGAGGAGCTTAACTGGCTACAAAAAGATAAGATTTGCGAGATTAATTAAATGAATTCATATTATACAGTAACAGTTTATTAATTCCCATATCCATGTTTTCATTATTTATTTCACTTAACAAATTCTAGAAGGAAACATATTCATGTTTCATTAAATAGGTACAAAATATCAAAGGACTTGCTAGACCGTAATTATACAAAATCGAAAAAGTCTTTGCAGAAAACATGCGAATATGTTTTATTGACATCAGTGAAAAACATTTTTGGAATTCTTAGATGTTACAGGAGATGTTCGAAATTGTGCGCATTATGTTCGTAGCTCCAAAAAGTTCTAACAAACTTCCGCAGAAATATTTGGAAATTTAAACTCCTATATATATATATATATATATATATATATATCGGACCAAATATTTATTTATGTCTGTTGCTTACGGCGCTTCTCACAGACAAGCCCGATGACGAATCCAGCAATTTTAAGTCGAGTTTTAGCGTCTCTAGTTTCAGTAGCGCCATCTTGGCTAAGAGCACGTCTTCGCTACTCACGCGACACAGTCCCTTTTCACGGGGCGAACTTCACTCATTCGTTTATTCACTCACCTAGAGATCGTAATTTAGACCTGAATCATAACGATCAGCTGCGATCCAGTACCCCCAGTGGCAGTGTCTCGACTTGGAGAACGTTGTGGCTACCACGGATTTATGCTCGCACCGACCGCCACATAAACGGGAGGTCTTCGGTCGGCAGGGTTCGAACTGACAACCCAAGGGTGACGGATCCAATGCTCTGCCAACCAGGTTATCCCGGTCCTAATTTTTTTATTTACTGAATGTAATAGTTCATGTAAAATGGGGCATTATTTACTGCTTGAAAATGGTGTTTTCGATCCTGCATATCCAAGGTCCATGATATATTCTACTGTCTAAATACCCTGCATATTTTTTTAATAAACGAATTCAATTTTTTAGCATGGTTTTTTCCTCTAATAAAATACATTCTAATTATTAAAGCAATAATAAAATTCTTATAAAGCAACACACACACACTCTCTCTCTCTCTCTCTCTCTCTCTCACACACACACACACACACACACACACACACACACACACACACACA